>JAAAXO010000109.1:47659-145527 GCA_011799875.1 Thinopyrum elongatum | reverse complement strand
ATGTCTGATGCTGGCGGCGGCGGCGGGGGCGGCAGCGGCGGCGGTGTGCTGTACAAGAGGACCCCTCCTGCTCCTCCTCCGGAACCCCAGGAGGAGGGTCCTCGTCTCCCTACATCGCCTTCGTACGAATGCTACCCAGAGTAAGTTCTTCCTCAGGCTTTGCCTCCTCCTCGTACACTCTAACTAGCTAGTACATACTATATATGATGCTAATTAATTAAGTGCCTAAACCCAATTATTAACCTAAGGTATTGGAGCATGGCTGATTACGTTCCCGCTGGCCACGGCCACGGCCATAGCCAACGCCTCTCCGATGATTACAATGATTATTGGGCTAGAAACCCCAATAATGTTCCTACTTACAATCTCGGGGGTGACTTGTCGGCCATAGATGCCTTATACAAGGACGATGACTGCGGTCTTACCGCGGCGGACCTCGAGCGCCAGACAAACGAGTTCATAACCGCCGCGCTTGACCACTACAACAGCCAAGACCAGAACCAGGTACGTAGTACGTACTATATATATATGTACCTCAAAAACATTTAATTACCCTCCCTACTAGTTTGCATGTGTATGTACACACAAATTCCCTAATTTACTTCGTCCTCCTTTTTGCCTAACAGGTCAAGTATGAGCTCGTGAGAGCCATATACACTAGCACCGGGATCATGGATGAGATATGCTTCTATGGTCACATAAACTTCACCGCCAAAAGTTGCTTGGAGAATTCAAAGGAGGAGTTATTGTTCGCGGAGGTATATTACGACCATGACCGCGATACATGGATACCCACCTGCATAGTTTCTCTGGAAGGGAAAAAAGGAGTTGGTTAGTTCTACGCGAATCCGAGTTCATGCATTTCCTCTTCATTATTTTTGCTACTAATTCATCTCATTTTATATATGTAGGTGGGGTTAAGGGCAAGGACATTTGTGGTCCCTATCGTGGCATGGAGATTCGTGTCGACACTCAGCATTGCTATGCCTGTCTAGAAGCCGTGAAGCACCCGGAGGATGGGACATTGTATGAGACCGGTCATTACGTGGATAGTTGCTATGGCTATTTGTTGTAGTTAATATTAGTTATCAGTATATATATGTTAATTTTTATGGGTGTTGTTTTTTCATGGCAACTACGGCAGGCAAAGGATGACCCGACACAACACAATAAGAGATGTAGGATGTTGTTGCAGTTAGTGATTTATATACTGATTTATTTACTAGTTGTGTTGGTATCCATTATGTATGCACGCCTAGTTACTAATATACTCTCTCCGTTCCTAAATATTTGTCTTTCTAGAGATTTCAACAAATGACTACATACGGAGCAAGATGAGTGAATCTACACTCTAAAATATGTCTATATACAGCCGTATGTGGCAGTCCATCTGAAATCTCTAAAAAGACAAATATTTAGGAACTGAGGGAGTAGTATATAAATAGTGACAACACGTATATAGTATTGTTGTGCATCAAGGTTTGTAGGAGTTTGAACGGGTTTTGATTTTAGGAAATAGATATGGCCATTTCTAAGAAAATAAGTAGGAATAACATCAAGATATACTTCATCAATCGTCACTAATAACAAAAACCGCAACCAAAATTATACTGTTTTGTGTTAACCGCCGTTGCAGCCTCCTTGCCCGGAGGATGGAACCAACAGCCTGCCATGACCTCATGTACCACAAGAATTGCACCGCAACACATGAGAAGAAGAAGTATTTCGATTATGATATTGTTTTACATATTATTACAACTTACAACAATCACCTGCAAGTACCAAAAGAAAGTGTACATGTTGAAGAACCCTCGAGGAAAAATATACACGTGTCCATAATTAGTTACTCAGACAATGTGCTTCGTGACGCGAGTCCAAATAAGTTCCAGCATTACCACATATACTAAGGATAATGCAGCACGGGGTGGAATTTCGTCCGGTGAAGAAAGCCAGAAAGACTGAGTTGAGCTAATTGAAGGCAAAATAAGGTGTCACATTCATGTTACTTGATAGTGTTATATTGCCCAAGGGTGCCTCACCATGTTGGTTGCCAGCCTGGTAGGCCGGCCCGAGTACCCCCTTGGTCGGTTCCGTCCTGCACCATGATCGGCGGCCATAGGGTTCGATGAGAAGACTCCAGAATCCTTGTCGTCCAAATCAAGGAAGATGGGGCCGTGGAGGACTATCCTCCTCCGCCGATGGAACCGATTAGGTTGTGTAACTCTAGGGCCTCAGGTATGTTATATAAGACCAGGGCCGGGCTAGTCGATAGATCATCTACAATCCCTTGGTTCTATACTTGTACTTTGCACACCCATATCGCAACCAGTGAGTAGGAGTTTACCTCCACCAAGAGGTGCTCAACCAAGGTAAACTCGCCTCCTTGTTTCCCCTTCGTCCTAATCACCTCTTTGAGGCACCCTATTGAGGCATACACGCGAATCATTCCCGAGAACTGAACACCGATGTTTGATGGGATCTCCAACATAATCCAGTGCGACCTTTGGGTGGATCAGATGTTCATCTTCGGCACCGACAACTTCATTGTCAACTCGGTTGGCCACCTGGGCCAGATCAAGAATGTCGTTCTAGGCCGGATCGTCAGATTCGGCAATCTAGAGTACGTTGTGGATTCTCACTGAGAACTGATTCTCCAGGGCTTTGCGTCATACTGGGCTCAGAAGCAGCAATAGGTTGATTTTTTAATGCACCCACTACCCACCTGATCGCAAATATCGAGGACCTCACTGATGTGCTCGCTGGGCTAGTGCGTCGTATATTTTAGAAGGTCGACGTGGAAACGATTTCGGACGAGGAAGGGCATGCTATCATTCGACTGTTACGGTTGGTAACAGAATGACTATCTTAGTGGAAAGGAAAAAATAGGAAAAAATAAAATAGTTGATGGGGTGGCATATTTGATGATGTGGATAGGCTACATGTTAAGATAAATTAGAAAATGGCAATAATTCTTTTAGGTATGTAGGCTTAAGTAACACGAGTTTATAAGTTTCTCTGGTGGTCACTCCATTGGTTGCATACCGTAAATTTTATGTGCAATTTCAGATTTAGAGATGCGAAATTAGGCTGTCACACGTTTCTAGCTTAAAGTTGAAAAAACAATTTCACCAACTACAAAGAAATTACCATTTCTTGAGAACAAAAAATTCGAGTTAGAAAATACTGATGTGACACGTCTTATATTGTCATGATAAAACTGATGGTCAAAATTAGGCTCACATACAAGGAGGCTTGTTTATGGGAAATTAAATTCAAAACCATGGCCTCAAGCTCACTGGAATTAAACATATAGAACCTGCTAGCGTGATAATCAGTCACCCCGAAATATGTGCTTATGAACTTCCTTTGAGATCCGCTGGCTGCAATAAAGTTTATAGACCCCGAAGTTCATATCGTCATCTTTGACACACGCTTTTACGTTACAACAATTGTTTGATAAGTTGCTCTATATTTTTTTCGTTGTTTCTTGACAATGCATTGGCATTCAACTAGTATAAAATAATTTAAAAATGGCCTGGGCACAAGGAGATGCATGCAAGGTTGAGATATGGCCAAGCATCTACTCCCTCCGTTTCACAATACATGCCTTCCATTTGTCAAAATATAGATGTATCTAGACATGTTTTAGTATATAGGTACATCCATTTTTGAACAAATGGAAGTCAAGTATTTTGGAACGGAGGGAGTAGTTGATAAGCAGATAATCATGTACACGTTGAGTGCTGGATATATCCATAGATCCTGCGCTAGGTTTTCTATAAAAGGCGAGCAAGCTGTGATGCGTGGCACACATTTGAGTGTGCAGCGGTCTCACGACGCCTTAAAAAGCAGATAAAAGACATGCAACAGATGGTTATCTCTAGACAAATGCCAGTGACGTGTGTAGAGCGTGAACCGTACCGGTCCCATGTATGCATGCGGGAATTCAGCCGCAGCTAGTGCCCTTCCCCTCTCCTAGTGGTAACTGATCCAAAACAAAGGCCATGGTTTTTAGCACGCCTGCAGGAGCAGTGTGACCCTAGTTGTGGCTGACACCCATAGGCACCACGGCATGGTGGATTAGCAATTAAGAAAACTATGGCTGGGTGTACCAGTCAATCTAGGGGCCAGACACTTCCACAACGCACACAATTTTTGTGTAAACAAATGGTAGGGGCTATACAGTATTTGTAGGTAGATACATCTATGTCAAGCATCACAGAAAATAGCGGGCAATGCTATATATGCGCAACCAGCCGGTGCCACAAATGTGAGTGTTTGTTTGCTTTGCATCACAAAGGCAAACACCAACAAGAGAAGCATGCATATGGCACGAGTAGGGGTAGCACGAATACCACGTATGCAAGCTGACATGTCATGGCTTGGATATGTTTGAGAAACCTTGCTACTTGTCACCACAAGTATGTGGCTGCTCGAACATGACAAACAATGCACAGTTGTAAAGATGGGGAAGATATCTATCTATCTATCTATCCATCCATAGCCAGTGCCACAAGATACAAAATTAAACAATGGTCTGGAAATGTTGAGGCTTCTCTTGCAAGGGCCTTGCCAGTACACGCATTTACTCCTATCTAAGCGCCTCCATGGATATCCCTAGCTCAATAAATTCCTTCCATCGTTATATACATCTTTATGGCTGCGTCCAATATTTTCGTCACCCCATAATCCATTGCATAGAAAGCCTCCACCATGGCAAATCACCTTTTTATATCGTAGATTTTTTTTTCAAAAAGGGATAATTGGTTTTATGCCCCTAGTTGGGTCACACCCGGCTGGTTTACCCATAGTTTTCGAAAACATGCGTTCCTACCCAAACCACTTTCCACATCTTATGCTTTTGCCCTTTGACCATTTGACCGGCACTTTGAATACTTTATAACAAATTCTTACTAACTCATAAAAATGCAAATCAGATATCAAAATGTTTAGAAAAACATCACCTACACCTGCATGCATTCACGGCGAAGGTGTTGGAAAGTCCCCATCTTAGTTTTAGCTCAAAAGTGAGATGGGGAGTTTCCAACACTTTCGTCAAGAATGCAAATGACATGCACATATAGGTGATGTCTTTTTGAACATCTTAATATCTTATTTGCATTTTTCTGAGTTAGTATGAATTTGTTATAAAGTTTTTAAAGTGACGGTCAAATGGTCAAAGGGCAAAAGCATAAGATGAGCAAAGCGGTTTGGGAAGAAACATGTGTTTTCGGAAACTAGGGGTAAACCTGTATGGTCCAAGCATTTTCTAAAAGTTGAGCCAACATTTTTGTTACATAGCATTAACATATTTTTAATGTGTGCTGAACACTCTTTATACATCTGATTCAGCGACAACTGATATGGACCGGAGGGAGTAACTTAATATTTTTTAAATGTAGGCAATTCGTTTTTTAAATAAAATATAAACAAAGAAAAACATTTGTGATGTCATCAACGCGTCACTCTGCGAATGACTGTTGAGCCGGCCTGGCATGTCATTGCTTGGATTGGCTCCAGAAACCTTGCTACTTCTCACCACAAGGGCATGGCCCCTCTAACACAAGAAACAACACACAATTGTAAAGAGGAAGATACCTATCTATCCATCCATAGCCAGTGCCACTAGATACAAAATAGAAAAAAGGCTGGCAAATGTTGAGGCTTCTCTTGCAAGAGCCCTGCCAGTACACACATTTACACCTGTTTAAGTGTCTCCATGGATATTCACAATTCATTAAATTCCTTCCACAGTTATATACATATTTATGGTTGCGTCCAATATTTCCATCACCCCAGGATCCGTTGCACAGAAAGCCACCACCATGGCAAACTACCTTCAAGTTCAGCAGCAACAATTGGAGCTACCACCAGGGTTTAAGTTCCACCCGACGGATGAGGAGATCATCAACTTCTATGTGGTCCCCAAGGTGTTGGATGAAAACTTTGCCGCCGTGTCGATTGAGGATGTGCACCTCAACAAGTACGAGCCATGGAAGCTACCAGAGAAGGCAAATATGGGGAGAAGGAGTGGTACTTTTACTGTGGAAAGGATCGCAAGTACCTCACCAGGATACGAACCAACCGGGCTACGGATGTTGGCTATTGGAAGGCCACCGGAAAGCACAAGGAGATCTTCCACCCACCACTCACGCTCATCGGCATGAAGAAGAAAATTTTCTTCTGCAAGGCCAGGGCGTCTAGAGGGGAGAAGACCAACTTGATCATGCATGAGTATAGGCTCGAGAGCAGCAAGCAACTGACATCCAATCCATTCACTGCCAGCTCCACTGTCGCCCGCACCAACGCGGCTTCAAAGGTATAATATAAATTGATAGTATAGTTTTACTCATGAATCAACAACATGCCACTAGTAGTTAGCTACTTATTTTCAACAACAGGGTGGGATCCCCACCTAAATATTACTCAAAGTAGCCAATACATGGCAACAATTACAAGGTTGCGCCGATGCGTGATTGGAGGTAAAGCCAACATGACATAGTGGCGTCCTTTTTAGTAGGTTCCCTGGACGTTTGGGTTAAAAGAGAAGAATCAACAATAATGTTCTTACTAGTAGGTCATGGAGTTTCTTGAGTCCTAAATGTTCTAAAGGATGGAAAGGTTGACCGAGCCCAATGTTGGAATCGAGGCCTTGCGGATTCACTGTGTCCCCAATTCCTGAGATGGGCACTTGTATAGGGGTGCCTAAATACCCAAGTTAGGGAAGATATGTGCCGAATGTGAGCCGTTTATGACAAAGTGATTGGCATCTGGGACAACAGCATCACACCCGGGTCATGCTACTGATCACAGTTGTTTTGCACTTATTTAATTTATGTATGTTTGTAGGGACAGTGGGTGGTTTGCAGGATCTTCCATAAGAGCACTAGACTAAAGAAGCTGGTGATGCTGTCTTATGCCATGCCAATGTCCATGGGAGCAGAACATCAGCAGGGCTTCGTCGACTTAGATACATTGCCTCCTCTCATTGACTATGACATGTCATCAACATTGGCCCACCCACTGCTGTTTCCTGGAGCTTCATACCAGTTGCATGACGTCGGGGCAGGGTCATCGGCGATACTTAGTTTGACGCTTCCTATGATGAATGGCCACTACTTTGGGAACCAACACCACCAGATGATGGTCACGCCAACGCTGCCGTTGTCGCTCTAGCAGCGCCAACAACAACATCAGCAGACGATGACTCATATGGGTGCAAGTCAGGGATTCATGGTCGGGGCTAAGCCTGAGAGTGCGCCGTCGTCGATGATGTCACAGGAGGACACCGTGGCCGGGCTGAGGAACCACTTCCCGGGGAACGCCGCCACAACTATAGTTGGCGAGACCTCGTCAGTGAACTTGGGTATGGATGATATTTGGCAGTACTGATGATCAGATAACCCAAGACAACATGTGTGTGTGTGTGTGCGTGCGTGTGTGGGTGTGTGTGTGTGTGTGTGTGTGTGTGTGTGTGTGTGTGGGTGTGTGGGTGCGTGTGTGTGCATGCATAAATGAATCATCCATCAGACGGTCGGTCCATATATGCCTACCAGTATATTAGTTTGTGTCGCATTTTAATTTTAGTGTGACCTTTAGAGAGTTTGCATGCATGGCATGGCTTGGCATGCCTCTCTTGTACTAGTTTTTCAATTGAGTGTATGTGTATTAGCTTTTATATTCACTACCCCCACCGGGGTTCACCTAGCTACATATGCATGTGTTCTAAAATACTAGCAGGTGTACATCATGCATCTTTTAAGCCCATGTAGAATAAACTATTTTGTTTAATTATAATTTTTCCATTAAATGTATTGATGTGAATTTGATCACATGTGTACATAGTATTTGGAAATGAATTTTGGGCGTGCACCGACCTAGAGAGAGTTCCATCCACGACATACACACTTATTTACACTTTGAAATGTGTGCTAATAAACTATTACTTACACTTTTAAATGTGTGTTAGTAATTTTATTCCACATCTAATCCGGGGCGAACTTTTGTGGTGATGTCCAAGGGAGCAACATGCTCTACACCATCAGTTTGACACATGAAGCATGCAGCATGTGACATTTTTTATGCACGTCTAAATTTTTTCCAATACATGATTGACATTTGTTTTCTTCTAAGTACATGTTTTGATGTCTACTTTTTTTTCACGCATTATCTACATGTTTTGTATAATCTAAACATTGTTATGGATGTTTAACATTTTTAAATACATTAACATTTTTTCAAGTACATGGTTTTGAGTATTTTTTGAATACGTGTAAACATTTTTCAAATGTACTTTGAAACATTTTATCTAATGATATTAATATTATTTTAAAAATGAAAACATTTCTTTGTATTGTATAAACTTTTTTTAAATAACACGAACATAACTTTGAAACACATAAACATTTTAGAAAATATAATGTAAAACTTATTGAGTGGCTCGAAACATTTTTCAAAAATTTGTGCAAACATTTTTTCATATTGTAGAACATTTTTCAAAAAGGGCACTTACATTTGTGAAATGTGTGAATATTTTAAATGACACATACATTTTTTTGTATGGTACCAATTTTTTATAAAAGTTCAGCCAACATTTTTGTTACACTGCATGACCATAGTTTTAATGTGTGTTGAACATTCTATATACATATGATTCAGCGACAACTGATATGGATCGGAGGGAGTAACTTAATATTTTTTAAATACATGCAATTAGTATTTTGAAAAAATAAAATATAAACAAAAGAAAATGTTTGTGATGTCATCAAAGCGTAAGCTTGCGAATGACTGCTGGGCCGGCCTGGCATGTCATGGCTTGGATAGGTTCGAGAAACCTTGCTACTTGTCACCACAAGGGCATGGCCCCTCTAATACGACAAACAAAGGACAATTGTAAAGACGAAGATATCTATCTATCGACCCATAGCCAGTGCCACTATATACAAAATTTAAGAAGGCTTGGAAATGTTGAGGCTTCTCTTGCAAGGGCCCTACCAGTACACACATTTACTCCTATTTAAGCGCCTCCATGGATATTCCTAGCTCATTAAATTACTTCCATGGTTATATACATCTTTATGGTTGCGTCCAATAATTCCATCACCCTAGGATCCATTGCACAGAAAACCTCCACCATGGCAAACTACCTTCAAGTTCAGCAGCAATAGTTGGAGCTACCACCGGGGTTTAGGATCCACCCAACGGATGAGGAGATCATCCAATTTTGTGTGGTCCCTAAGGTGCAAATGAAAAGTTTGCCGCCATTGCGATCGAGGATGCAAAATTCAACAAGTACGAGCCATGGGAGCTACCGGAGAAGGTGTATATGGGGGAGAAGGAGTGGTACTTTTACTGCCGAAAGGATCACAAGTACCCCACCGGGATACGAATGAACCGAGCGATGGATTTCGGCTATTAGAAGGCCACCGGGAAGGACAAGGAGATCTTCCACCCACCTCTAATGCTCATCGGCATCAAGAAGACGCCTTTCTTCTACAAGTGTCGGGCGCCTAGGGGAGAGAAGACCAACTAGATCATGCATGAGCATAGGCTTGAGAGCAGCAAGCAACAGACATGCCACCCGTCCACCACCACGTCTACTTTCACCACCACCAACACGGCTCACAAGGTATATAATAATTTGGTAGTATTTTAGTACTCATGATCATCAACATGCTAGTAGCTAGTCAGCTACTTATTTTGAACAATTAGGGGGGATCCCCACCTAAATACTACTCAAACTAGTCAATACATGGCAAAAATTACAAGATTGCACCGATGCGTGAGGGGAGGTAAAGCCACCATAACATAGTGGCCTCCTTTTGAGTAGGTTAACTGAACGTATGGGTCAAAAGAGAGAAATCAACAAGAATGTTCTTACTAATAGGTCATGGAGTTTCATGAGTCCTAAATGTTCTAAAGGATAGAAAGGTTGACAGAGGCCAAATGTTTGAGTTGAGGCGTAGCGGAGTCAATATGTCCCCAATTCCTGAGATGGGAACTTGTAAAGTGGTGCCTAAATACCCAAGTTATGCAGGATATGTGCCGAATGTGAGCCGTTTATGACAAAGTGATTAGCATCCGGGGCAACAATGTTACACTCGGGGCGTGCTACTGATCATAGTTGAGTTGCACTTATTTAATTTATGTCTGTTTGTTGGGACAATGGGTGGTGCCTTCATATGCCATGCTAATTTCCATGGGGGCAGAACATTAGCAGGGCTTCGCCGACTTAGATACATTGCCTCCTCTCATGGACTATGATAGGTGGTTAGTGTCGGGGCTGGCTCATCCATGATGGTTAGTTTGGTGCTTCCTATGATGAAGGACCACTACTTGGGAACCACCACCACCAGATGATGGCCACCCCAACACCGCCGATTTTTTAGAAAAGGAGGATATACCCCCGGACTCTGCATCTGGGCGATGCATGCAACCATTTTCTTAATTATTCACGAAGACCTTACAAAGTAATACACCAGTAAGCCTGAAGCCACCATCTTGGTAATACCTGTTGCTACTCCTATCCCATAGATGAGGGGGTGCCAAATGTCTGAGCCTAGTACCAAACATACATCACACCAAAGCCTAAATCTAAAGCCGCATGCCCCAGCCAAGCCACAATGCTGGGACTGGGTCACACACTTGTCTGGCGCACTCTCAGAGGCGCCACCACCATCTTCCATCGATCCATCTCTAGAGCAGGTACTGATACGTCTCCAATGTATCTATAATTTTTGATTGTTCCATGCTATTATATTATCCGTTTTGGATGTTTAATGGGCTTATTTATACACTTTTATATTATTTTTGGGACTAACCTATTAACCGGAGGCCCAGCCCAAATTGTTGTTTTTTTGCCTATTTCAGTGTGTCATAGAAAAGGAATATCAAATGGAGTCCAAACGGAATGAAACCTTCGGGAGCGTGATTTTTGGAACAAACGCAATCCAGGAGACTTGTAATGGACGTCAAGGAAGCAACGAGGCGGCCACGAGGTAGGAGGGCGCGCCCAAGGGCGGTAGGCGCGCCCCCACCCTCGTGGGCCCCTCGTGGCTCCCCCGGCCGACTTCTTTCGCCTATATATACTCATATACCCCCAAAACATCAAGGAGCACCACGAAACCCTATTTCCACCGTCGCAACCTCCTGTACCTGTGAGATCCCATCTTGGGGCCTTTTCCGGCGCTCCGCCGGAGGGGGCATCGATCATGGAGGGCTTCTACATCAACACCATAGCCTCTCCGATGATGTGTGAGTAGTTTACCTCAGACCTTCGGGTCCATAGTTATTAGCTAGATGGCTTCTTCTCTCTCTTTGTTTCTCAATACAAAGTTCTCCTCGATCTTCTTGGAGATCTATTCGATGTAATCTTCTTTTGCGGTGTGTTTGTCGAGATCCGATGAATTGTGGGTTTATGATCAAGTCTATCTATGAACAATATTTGATTCTTCTCTGAATTCTTATATGTATGATTTAATATCTTTGCAAGTCTCTTCGAATTGTCAGTTTGGTTTGGCCTACTAGATTGATCTTTCTTGCAATGGGAGAAGTGCTTAGCTTTGGGTTCAATCTTGCGGTGCTCGATCCCAGTGACAGAAAGGGAAACGACACGTACTGTATTGTTTCCATCGAGGATAAAAAGATGGGGTTTATATCATATTTCTTGAGTTTATCCCTCTACATCATGTCATCTTGCTTAATGTGTTACTCCGTTCTTATGAACTTAATACTCTAGATGCATGCTGGATAGCGGTCGATGTGTGGAGTAATAGTAGTAGATGCAGGCAGGAGTCGGTCTACTTGTCACAGACGTGATGCCTATATACATGATCATGCCTAGATATTCTCATAACTATTCGCTTTTCTATCAATTGCTCGACAGTAATTCGTTCACCCACCGTAAAATATGCTATCTTGAGAGAAGCCACTAGTGAAACCTATGGCCCCCGGGTCTATTTTCCATCATATAAGTTTCCAATCTATTTTATTTTGCAATCTTTACTTTCCAATCTATATCATAAAAGTACCAGAAATATTTATATTATCTATCAGATCTCACTCTTGCAAGTGGCCGTGAAGGGATTGGCAACCCCTTTATCGCGTTGGTTGCAAGGTTCTTATTTGTTTGTGTAGGTACAAGGCGACTTGTGCGTAGTCTCCTACTGGATTGATACCTTGGTTCTCAAAAACTGAGGGAAATACTTACGCTACTTTGCTGCATCACCCTTTCCTCTTTAAGGGAAAACCAACGCATGCTAAGAGGTAGCAAGAAGGATTTCTGGCACCGCTGCCGGGGAGATCTACGTCAAGTCAAGTCAAGATCTACAACTAGCCATCTTTGGCGCCGTTGCAAGTCAAGACATACCAAGTACCCATCACAAACTCTTATCCCTCGCATTACATTATTTGCCATTTGCCTCTCGTTTTCCTCTCCCCCACTTCACCCTTGCCGTTTTATTCGCCTTCTTTTCCGTTCATCTCTTTTCGCTTGCTTCTTGTGTGCTTGGGTGTTGGATTGATTGTCACGATGGCTCAAGACAATACTAAGTTGTGTGACTTTTCCAATACCAACAACAATGATTTTCTTAGCACTCCGATTGCTCCTATTACCGATGCTGAATCTTGTGAAATTAATGCTGCCTTGTTGAATCTTATCATGAAAGATCAATTTTCTGGCCTTCCTAGTGAAGATGCCGCTACCCATCTAAACAACTTTGTTGATTTGTGTGATATGCAAAAGAAGAAAGATGTGGATAATGATATCATTAAATTGAAGCTATTTCCATTTTCACTTAGAGATCGTGCTAAAACTTGGTTTTCCTCTTTGCCTAAAAATAGTATTGATTCATGGAATAAGTGCAAAGATGCTTTTATCTCTAAGTATTTTCCTCCCGCTAAGATCATCTCTCTTAGAAACGATATTATGAATTTTAAGCAACTTGATCATGAACATGTTTCACAAGCTTGGGAGAGGATGAAATTAATGATACATAATTGCCCTACAAAATGATACATAATTGCACAAGTTTGAACTTATGGATGATTGCACAAGTTTGAACTTATGGATGATTATACAAAAAATTTATGCTGGATTGAATTTTGCTTCTAGAAATCTTTTAGATTCGGCCGCGGGAGGCACTTTTATGGAAATCACTTTAGGAGAAGCTACTAAACTCCTAGATAATATTATGGTTAATTATTCTCAATGGCACACTGAAAGATCTACTAGTAAAAAGGTTCATGCTATTGAAGAGATTAATGTTTTGAGTGGAAAGATGGTTGAACTTATGAAATTATTTGCTAATAAGAGTGTTTCTTCTGATCCTAATGATATGCCTTTGTTCACTTTGATTGAGAATAATAATGAATCTATGGATGTGAATTTTGTTGGTAGGAACAATTTTGGTAACAACGCGTATAGAGGAAACTTTAATTCTAGGCCGTTCCCTAGTAATTCCTCTAATAATTATGGTAATTCCTACAACAATTCTTATGGAAATTTTAATAAGTTGCCCTCTGATTTTGAGACTAGTGTTAAAGAATTTATGATTGCGCAAAAGAATTTTAATGCTTTGCTTGAAGAAAAATTCCCTAAGATTGATGAGTTGGCTAGGAACGTGGATATAATTTCTCTTGATGTCGATTCTTTGAAACTTAGATCTATTCCACCTAAGCATGGTATCAATGAGTCTCTCAAGGCCATGAGAATTTCCATTGATGAGTGCAAAGAAAGAACTGCTAGGATGCGTGCTAAAAAAGATTGCTATATGAAAGCATGTTCCTCTAGTTTCCATGATAATAATGATGAAGATCTAAAAGTGATTGATGTGTCTCCTATCAAATCTTTGTTTTGCAATATGAATCTTGATAATGATGGGACTGGAGATGAGTCAACTTTAGTTAAAAGGCGTCCCAGTAATTCGGAGTTTTTAGATCTTGATGCAAAAATTACTAAAAGTGGGACTGAAGAGGTCAAAACTTTACATAGCAATGAACCCACTATTTCGGATTTCAAGGAATTTAATTATGATAATTGCTCTTTGATAGATTGTATTTCCTTGTTGCAATCCGTGTTAAATTCTCCTCATGCTTATGAACAAAATAAAGCTTTCACTAAACATATCGTTGATGCTTTAATGCAATCTTATGAAGAAAAGCTTGAACTAGATGTTTCTATTCCTAGAAAACTTTATGATGAGTGGGAACCTACTATTAAAATTAAGATTAAAGATTATGAATGCAGTGCTTTGTGTGATTTGGGTGCAAGTGTTTCCACGATTCCTAAAATTTTGTGTGATATTCTAGGTTTCCACGAATTTGATGATTGTTCCTTAAACTTGCATCTTGCGGATTCCACTATTAAGAAACCTATGGGAAGAATTAATGATGTTCTTATTGTTGCAAATAGGAATTATGTGCCCGTAGAATTCATCGTTCTTGATATAGATTGCAATCCTTCATGTCCTATTATTCTTGGTAGACCTTTCCTTAGAACGATTGGTGCAATTATTGATATGAAAGAAGGAAATATTAGATTCCAATTTCCATTAAGGAAAGGCATGGAACACTTTCCTAGAAAGAAAATTAAGTTACCTTATGAATCTATTATGAGAGTCACTTACGGATTGCATACCAAAGATGATAATACTTAGATCTATCCTTGTTTTTATGCCTAGCTAGGGGCGTTAAACGATAGCGCTTGTTGGGAGACAACCCAATTTTATTTTTGTTTCTTGCTTTTTGCTCCTGTTTAGTAATAAATAATTTATTTAGCCTCTGATTAGATGTGGTTTTATGTTTTAATTAGTGTTTGTGCCAAGTAGAACCTTTGGGAAGACTTGGGTAAAGTCTATACGATCTTGCTGTAAAAAACAGAAACTTTTGCGCTCACGAGATTAGCTGCCATTTTTTATCAGAGAGTGATTTTGAGTTGATTCTTTTTGCACCTGATTAATAGACAAATTCATCACGTCCAAAAATTTATTTAGGAATTTTTGGAGTTACATAAGTATTCGAAAGTTACAGATTACTACAGACTGTTCTGTTTTTGACAGATTCTGTTTTTCGTGTGTTGTTTGCTTGTTTTGATGAACCTATGAGTAGTATCGGGGGCTATGAATCATAGAAAAGTTGGAATAAAGCAAGTTTAACACCAATATAAATAAATAATGAGTTCATTACAGTACCTAAAAGTGGTGGTTTGTTTTCTTATACTAACGGAGCTCATGAGATTTTCTATTTGAGTTTTGTGTTGTGAAGTTTTCAAGTTTTGGGTAAAGATTTGATGGATTTTGGAATAAGGAGTGGCAAGAGCCTAAGCTTGGGGATGCCCAAGGCACCCCAAGGTAAAATTCAAGGACAACCAAAAGCCTAAGCTTGGGGATGCCCCGGAAGGCATCCCTTCTTTCGTCTTCGTCCATCAGTAACTTTACTTGAGGCTATATTTTTATTCACCACATGATATGTGTTTTGCTTGGAGCGTCTTGTATGATTTGATTCTTTGATTTTTAGTTTACCACAATCATCATCGCTGAATACATCTTTTGGAGAGACACACATGAATCGGAATTTATTAGAATACTCTATGTGCTTCACTTATATCTTTTGAGCTAGTTAAATTTTTGCTCTAGTGCTTCACTTATATCTTTTTAGAGCACGGTGGTAGTTTTATTTTATAGAAATTGTTGATCTCTCATGCTTTACTTATATTATTTCGAGAGTCTTAAAAGAGCATGGTAATTTGCTTTGGTTATAAAAATAGTCCTAATATGATAGGCATCCAAGATGGGTATAATAAAAACTTTCATAAAAGTGCATTGAATACTATGAGAAGTTTGATACTTGATAATTGTTTTGAGATATGAATATGGTGATATTAGAGTCATGCTAGTTGAGTAATTATGGATTTGAGAGATACCTGTGTTAAAGTTTGTGATTCCCGTAGCATGCACGTATGGTGAACCGTTATGTGATGAAGTCGGAGCATGATTTATTTATTGATTGTCTTCCTTATGAGTGGCGGTCGGGGACGAGCGATGGTCTTTTCCTACCAATCTATCCCCCTAGGAGCATGCACGTAGTACTTCGTTTCGATAACTAATAAATTTTTGCAATAAGTATGTGAGTTCTTTATGACTAATGTTGAGTCCATGGATTATACGCACTCTCACCCTTCCACCATTGCTAGCCTCTCTAATACCGCGCACCTTCGCCGGTATCATACACCCACCATATACCTTCCTCCAAACAGCCACCATACCTACCTATTATGGCATTTCTATAGCCATTCCGAGATATATTGCCATGCAACTTGCCACCGTTTCGTTTATTATGACACGTTCCATCATTGTCATATTGCTTTGCATGGTCATGTAGTTGACATTGTATTTGTGGCAAAGCCACCATTCATAATTCTTTCATACATGTCACTCTTGAATCATTGCATATCCCGGTACACCGCCGGAGGCATTCACATATAGTCATATTTTGTTCTAAGTATCGAGTTGTAACTCTTGAGTTGTAAGTAAAATAAAAGTGTGATGATCTTCATTTTTAGAGCATTGTCCCATGTGAGGAAAGGATGATGGAGACTATGATTCCCCCACAAGTCGGGATGAGACTCCGGACGAAAAAAAAGAGGCCATAAAAAATGAGAGAAGGCCCAAATAAAAAAATGAGAGAAAAGAGAGAAGGGACAATGTTACTATCCTTTTACCACACTTGTGCTTCGAAGTAGCACCATGATCTTCATGATAGAGAGTCTCTTATGTTGTCACTTTCATATACTAGTGGGAATTTTTCATTATAGAACTTGGCTTGTATATTCCAATGATGGGCTTCCTCAAAATGCCGTAGCTCTTCGTGAGCAAGCGAGTTGGATGCACACCCACTTAGTTTCTTTTTTTGAGCTTTCATACACTTATAGCTCTAGTGCATCCGTTGCACGGCAATCCCTACTCACTCACATTGATATCTATTGATGGGCATCTCCATAGCCTGTTGATACGCCTAGTTGATGTGAGACTATCTTCTCTTTTGTCTTCTCCACAATCACCATTCTATTCCACATATAGTGCTATGTCCATGGCTCATGCTCATGTATTGCGTGAAGATTGAAAAAGTTTGAGAACATCAAAAGTATGAAACAATTGCTTGGCTTGTCATCGGGGTTGTGCATGATTTAAATATTTTGTGTGATGAAGATAGAGCATAGCCAGACTATATGATTTTGTAGGGATAACTTTCTTTGGCCATGTTATTTTGAGAAGACATGATTGCTTTGTTAGTATGCTTGAAGTATTATTATTTTTATGTCAATATTAAACTTTTATCTTGAATCTTATGGATCTGAACATTCATGCCACAATAAAGAAAATTACATTGAGAATTATGTTAGGTAGCATTCCACATCAAAAAAATTGTTTTTATCATTTACCTACTCGAGGACGAGTAGGAATTAAGCTTGGGGATGCTTGATACGTCTCCAACGTATCTATAATTTTTTATTGTTCCATGCTATTATATTATATGTTTTGGATGTTTAATGGGCTTATTTATACACTTTTATATTATTTTTGGGACTAACCTATCAACCGGAGGCCCCGCCCAAATTGCTGTTTTTTTGCCTATTTCAGTATTTCGCAGAAAAGGAATATCAAACGGAGTCCAAACGGAATGAAACTTTCGGGAGCGTGATTTTTGGAACAAACGCAATCCAGAAGACTTGGAGTGGACGTCAAGGAAGCAACAAGGCGGCCACGAGGCAGGAGGGCGCGCCCAGGGGGGATAGGCGCGCCCCCCACCCTCGTGGGCCCCTCGTGGCTCCCCTGACCGACTTCTTTCGCCTATATATACTCATATACCCCAAAAACATCAAGGAGCACCACGAAACTCTATTTCCACCACCGCAACCTTCTGTACCCGTGAGATCCCATCTTGGGGCCTTTTCCGGCGCTCTGCCGGAGGGGGCATCGATCACGGAGGGCTTCTACATCAACACCATAGCCTCTCCGATGATGTGTGAGTAGTTTACCTCAGACCTTCGGGTCCATAGTTATTAGCTAGATGGCTTCTTCTCTCTCTTTGTTTCTCAATACAAAGTTCTCCTCGATCTTCTTGGAGATCTATTCGATGTAATCTTCTTTTGCGGTGTGTTTGTCGAGATCCGATGAATTGTGGGTTTATGATCAAGTCTATCTATGAACAATATTTGATTCTTCTCTGAATTCTTATATGTATGATTTAATATCTTTGCAAGTCTCTTCGAATTGTTAGTTTGGTTTGGCCTACTAGATTGATCTTTCTTGCAATGGGAGAAGTGCTTAGCTTTGGGTTCAATCTTGCGGTGCTCGATCCCAGTGACAGAAAGGGAAGCGACACGTATTGTATTGTTGCCATCGAGGATAAAAAGATGGGTTTATATCATATTGCTTGAGTTTATCCCTCTACATCATGTCATCTTGCTTAATGCGTTACTCCGTTCTTATGAACTTAATACTCTAGATGCATGCTGGATAGCGGTCGATGTGTGGAGTAATAGTAGTAGATGCAGGCAGGAGTCGGTCTACTTGTCACGGACGTGATGCCTATATACATGATCATGCCTAGATATTCTCATAACTATTCGCTTTTCTATCAATTGCTCGACAGTAATTCGTTCACCCACCGTAAAATATGCTATCTTGAGAGAAGCCACTAGTGAAACCTATGGCCCCGGGTCTATTTTCCATCATATAAGTTTCCAATCTATTTTATTTTGCAATCTTTACTTTCCAATCTATATCATAAAAATACCAAAAATATTTATATTATCTCTATCAGATCTCACTCTTGCAAGTGGCCGTGAAGGGATTGACAACCCCTTTATCGCGTTGGTTGCAAGGTTCTTATTTGTTTGTGTAGGTACAAGGCGACTTGTGCGTAGTCTCCTACTGGATTGATACCTTGGTTCTCAAAAACTGAGGAAAATACTTACACTACTTTGCTGCATCACCCTTTCCTCTTCAAGGGAAAACCAACGCATGCTCAAGAGGTAGCAGGTACTGACACCGACCTTGCCAAGCATGTCGTCGATGCCACCACGGTGCCAGACAACGCCACCATCCTACACGTATCCATCCTACACGTGCCCCATCGTCGAAAAACCGCAGTGCCATGCCGTCAGGATCCGCCGCCGGCCTTGCAGTAGATGTAACACTGCTCCTCTCCTCCTGTCCTCTCCAGCTAGCACTTGCTCCAAAATGATGCCCCCAGGAGGGAAAAAGATGCCGAAGGCGCCGCGATTGTCCGATCTGGTAGACCCAGATCTAGAGTTTCCCCCCGAACATCCCGATAGAGTTGATGTGACCTGCAACAACGATGTCTCGAGAAGGAAACGACGTTCGAGACACTGCCATCATATGCCAAGACCGCAGTCTGGCGCCAGCAATGACAACAACACAAGATGGTTCATATGGGTGCCAATCAGGGATTCATGGTCGGGGCCAAGCCTAGGAGTGTAGGCCATCGTTGATGATGTCACAGGTGGATGCCGTGGCGGGGCTGAGGAACAACTCCCGACGAACGCCGCAACAACAGTTGGCGAGACCTCGTTAGTGAACTTGGGTATGGATGACATTTGGCAGTACTGATGATCAGATAATCAAATATAACATGTGTGTGTGTGTGTGTGTGTGTGTGTGTGTGTGTGTGTGTGTGTGTGTGTGTGTATGTGTGTGTGTGCGTGTGTGCGCGCGCGCATGCATAAATTAATCATCCATTAGCATATTGCTTTGCGTCGTATTTTCTTTTCAGTGTGACCTTGAGAGAGTTTGCATGCATGGTATGGCTTGGTATGCCCTCTCTTGTACTAGTTCTTCAATTGTGTGTATGTGCATTGGCTTGTATATGCACTACCCACCGCGGTTCACCTAGTTACATATGCATGTGTTGTAAAATACTAGCAGGTGTACATCATGCATCTTTTAAACCCATATAGAATAAACTGTTTTGTATAATTATAATTTTTCTAATGTGAATTTGATCACATGTGTGCATACAAGTTGGAAATGAATTTTGGGCGTGCACGGACCTAGAGGGAGTTCCATCCACGACGTAAACACTTATTTAACTTCGAAATGTATGCTAATAAACTATTACTTACACTTCTAAATGTATGCTAGTAATTTTATTCCACATCTAATCCAGGGCGAACTTTTGTGGCTATGTCCAACGCAGCAACAAGCTCTACACCATCAGTTTGACACATGTAGAATGCAACATGTGACATTTTTTATGCACGTCTAACATTTTTCCGTACATGATTAACATTTGTTTTATTCCAAATACATGTTTTGATGTCTACTGTGTGCATGCTTTGTATAATCTAAGCGTTTTTTATACATGTTCAAAATTTTAAATACGTGGTTAACATTTTTTTCAAATACATGTTTTTGAGTATTTATTGAATACGTGCAAAAAATTCAAATGAACTTTCAAACATTTAATCTAATGATACTAATATTATTTTTAAATAAGAAAATATTTCCTTGTATTGTATAAACATTTATTTGAATGACACAAACATTACTTTGAAATGTGTGAACAGTTTAGAAAATATAATGCACAATTTATTGGGTGGTACGAAACATTTTTCAAAAAGAATTGTGCAAACATATTTTTATATTGTAGAACAATTTTTAAAAATGGCACTTACATTTGTGAAGCGTGTGAATATTTTCAAATGACACATACATTTTTATGTATGGTACAACCATTTTCTAAAAGTTGAGCCAACATTTTTGTTGCACAAAATTAACATATTTTTAATGTGTGGTGAACACTCTTTATACATCTGATTCAGTGACAACTGATATGGATGGGAGGGAGTAACTTAATTTTTTTTAATATATACAATTAGTATTAAAAAAATCAAATATAAACAAAAGAAATAATGTTCGTGATGTCATCAAAGCGTCACCCTGTGAATGAGTGCTGAGTCGGCCTGGCATGTCATTGCTTGGATTGGCTCGAGAAACCTTGCTACTTGTCACCACAAGGGCATGGCCCCTCAAACACGACAAACAACGCACAGTTGTAAAGAGGAAGATATCTATCTATCCATCCATAGCGAGTGCCACTAGATACCAAAATAAAAGGCTGGGAACTGTTGTGGCTTCTCTTGCAAGAGCCCTGCCAATACACACATTTATGCCTATTTAAGCGCCTCCATGGATATCCCATAGCTCATTAAATTCCTTCCATATTTATATTTATCTTTATGGTTGCGTCCAATATTTCCATCACCCCAGGATCTGTTGCATAGAAAGCCGCCACCATGGCAAACAACCTTCAAGTTCAGTAGCAACAGTTGGAGCTACCACCGGGGTTTATGTTTCACCTGACGGATGAGGAGATCATCAAATTCTATGTGGTCCCCAAGTTGCTTGTTGAGAACTTTGCCTCCATGCCGATTGAGGATGTGCACCTCAACAAGTACGATCCATGGGAGCTACCGGAGAAGGCGAATATGGGGAGAAGGAGTGGTACTTTTACTGCCGAAAGGATTGCAAGTACCCCACTAAGATATGAACCAACCGAGCGACGGATGTGACCTATTGGAAGGCCAATGGAAAGGACAAGGAGATCCTCCACCCACCGCTCATGCTCATCGGCATGAAGAAGAAAATTGTCTTCTACAAGGGCAGGGCGTCTAGAGGGGAGAAGACCAACTTGATCATGCATGAGTATAGGCTCGAGAGCAGCAAGCAACTGACATCCAATCCATTCACTGCCAGCTCCACTGTCGCCCGCACCAACGCGGCTTCAAAGGTATAATATAAATTGATAGTATAGTTGTACTCATGAATCAACAACATGCCACTAGTAGTTAGCTACTTATTTTGAACAACAGCGTATGATCCCCACCTGAATATTACTCAAAGTAGTCAATACATGGCAACAATTACAAGGTTGCACCGATGCATGAGTGGAGGTGAAGCCAACATGACATAGTGGCGTCCTTTTGAGTAGGTTCCCTGAACGTTTGGGTCAAAAGAGAAGAATCAACAATAATGTTCTTACTAGTAGGTCGTGGAGTTTCATGAGTCCTAAATTTTCTAGAGGATGGGAAGGTTGACCCAGGCCAAATGTTGGAGTCAAGGCCTAGCGGAGTCACTGTGTCCCCAATTCCTGAGATGGGCACTTGTACAGGGGTGCCTAAATACCCAAGTTATGCAAGATATGTGCCGAATGTGAGCCGTTTATGACAAAGTGATTGGCATCTGGGACAACAGCATCACACTCGAGGCATGCTACTGATCACACTTGATTTGCACTTATTTAATTTATGTATGTTTGTAGGGACAGTGGGTGGTTTGCAGGATTTGGGGGTATTTGGGCTCTAAGTTGCACTCTCATTATTTTGATTAAACTGAATTATAAAGGAAAAAATTATGAAATTTTGCAAGTAAAATTAAACGCATTCCCAACATGTAATCCTTCTATTTCTCTTTCCTTTGCATATAACCTTTGTCGTAAGTCAATCTTTGTAGAGTAGGACCAGGTTTATAGGGAAAATAACAACATTTAAAATACCAAATCAATATCATTATATCTATCATGAATTCAAGTTTCATATTGTGTAACTTTAATATTGTAAATAACTTTTAACAACACACGTGTCAGTAATACGATATTAAGTTATAGAGTATGAAAATTGATTTCATGATACACCTAACGACATTGGTTGAGTACTAGCAAAAGGGCCCGTGCATTGCAACGGATGAAGAAAAAATATCACCCCCGCCTCTATTTCACTATGGTGCCCGCCTATGTTGCCAATTATCCTTCTTACCGCGCTTCTTGCCTATGGCTGTGGTGTCCATTTGATTGCAACATGTGATGATCTCAGACACCACACAACACACTTATCAATTAACCGCGCCAGCTCAAGGGAACATTAAAACTAACCCCGTCAAGTTGGAAGTAAGGGGCGCCCTCCGCAAGCCCCTCCATGCACCTCGTCCTTACACCATCCTCATACCCCCGCATGCTTTTGACTTGTAATCTCGTGGACTTTTTTTTTGGAGGGAGGGCATTCATGCATATCATACATAGGATGGAGTATAACATAACACGATTATTTGAACTGCACGTGCATGCATAGATACTCTTCTAAGCAAACTTAATACATACACATCTATGACAGAAAAAAAAATTGCACAAAATGTTGAAGAAATAAAGATTCTATACCTCATATAGGAGAAATCATGCTAGTGAGCGTAGCTTCTAATGAATATGTGCAGGCTTCGGTTTTAGGCTGCTGCCTCTGAAAGTAGTTCCACAACATAGAAGTTACTACCATAAATAACTCTATCCAAACACCGTGACAACAACCTTGCGGATAAAAAAGTTGGTAGAATGCTTCTTATGAGTTGATAAGATTAGAGATGCAAATATTGAACCAACATTAATAACTCAGATAGAAAATACACGATGGGTATTTTATCTATTAGTAGTGAAGAAGTGTAGACCTGTCCTAGGTAGCAGTCATTTGTATAGGTTCGAGTCACTTGAGCAATACTAACGACATGCAGCATGGAGATAATAAATGAGGCTGTTCCCATTGATACACATGATCATTATAACACTTGCACCGAGATGGAAGTTAAAAGGAGAAAAATCCAACATCAGAAGCACCGTTGTTAGGAAAAAATCACTGCAACAACCTAAAAACAAATCTTTAAACAACCTAGTAAACTGGGATCTGGTAAGCCCCCTGTAAAAAAACGTGATTTCAATTTCTTCCATTGTGGTGACATGCGCCAAATTCCAGCTTAGTTTGGATTTATTTTGGCCCTCCAAGTAAATATTTTCGCTTATCCTTTTCTTTTTATGTAAACACAGATTCTCTCTCTCTAAAACCAGCTTAGTTAGCCATCCCGCCCATTAACCGCAAGGCCTAGCCGACCTCCCTTTTACCCTAAGCGAGCCCCATCTCCCAACTCTCTCTCCCTCTCTCGATCCCTACAGCGCCGTCACAGAAAGAGAGGGCGCCCCGACCCCCTTCTCCTGCTTGATCCTCTCCTCGCGGCACCAGCAACCCAGGCACCCTCACTGGCGGCCTTCTTTTCCCTTGTCTCACACCTCTCTCTGTCTCTCTAACCCTCAGCCACCGACACTGTTGTTTCCCCTTGCAGGAGGTCGTCCATGGCGCCGCTGCCTTGAGCAGCAGCTGCCGCAGCTCTACTCTGCTGCTTCTCCTACCGCGCCTGCAGGCGAGACGCCGTTTCCTCGCTGCGCCGCTGCCCTTTGCCTCCTCCCACGCGTCCCTGCATCTCCCCGAGCTCATGTGCGCCCTGCGCCCTTCCTTCCTGAGTCCCCTTCCGCCATGGCGCTGTCCTGCAGCTCCTTGTCGGTGGCGTCGTCCACAGCCAAGACTCATCGTCTCGCCTTCATCCGGCTCTTAAACTCTCTCTCTCTCTCTCTCTCTCTCTCTCTCTCTCTCTCTCTCTCTCTCTCTCTCTCTCGCTCTCTCTCTCTTCGTTCTCCTCTGCAGGGCTGTAGAAGAGAGAGACCGAGACGAGAGAAGGGCACGGACATTGGATCAGTACTTGCGAACGAGACCGACAACACGGACCTAGTTGGCTGGATGTCAAGGGTGGTCAATCTGTTACGTTGATCATATTTTAAATCTCAACCGTCAATCTATGCCGTTTACGTAAAATTAACGGATATAAAGCGATGACGTATGGAGAACTATGAAAGTCTCCGTCCTTTAATATTAGGTAAAGATATTGTGAATGACTATGTATTGAAGGATAACCAGTGTTAATGTAACATCCCTCGAGAGTAAGCAAGCCATAAATTAACTTTACTGTTTATGGACAAGTCAAGATGTGTAAAGGAAGAGAAAATAAACTTTAAGCACATGCCGGTGAGGATTCTATAAGAGAATGATGTCTATTAGTCAGTTGTGATTTAGCATGGCAGACTACAGACCTTTGGATTTTCATTGTGACACACCAACGTCAATACCAAAACAAGTTCAGCATGATGCGAGTGTGATACACCATTATCTCAAATTTAAAATCCCAATCTCATAAGTACAACAACACGTAAATGTGAACATAGTAAATATGTAAAAACATGAGCAAGATAATATCATAAAAAATCTAGCCGCGCAAATGCGCGGGCCACCCTACTAATTTGTTATATATTGTAATGTATATCATTGAAAAATACTTAAGTTTTGCGCCAAATTTAATTTCTACTTTTTAACATTTTTTAAATTTTTTTATACTTGTGTAATTTATGTAGTTTATACATATGTATGTTAGATATCTCTAAAACATATGGTTTCACAAATATTGTAATAATGGTTCTATTATATGATTAAAAAAAATATTAATAGAAAATTCTAGAATATAATATATTTGTTTTTGGAGGACCCGTGTACAAATTTGACAATATATTTAATAAACCATATGTGAGAGATAAACAATGTACAGATATAAAAAAAATAAATCATACGGTTTAACAATATACCTATATACTCGTTTTTGAAAAGAAATAATGGGTGCATATCTGTCCAGCCATGTCCTTATCTAGTTTCGTCTGAGATTGATCTTAACTATGTACGTCCAAATCCGTCCGTAGGGTGTTGTTCTCAAGGATTTGGATCCAGTGAACAACCACGCCTTCTCCTGCAGCCACGCCTTCTTCTGCAGCTGGGTGGATGCTGCCGGTGATGTCCGCCTCTGTTTCCACGTCAACTTCAGACCAGAAGCTAGTCACCACGGGGTAAGGTTCTTCTTCGCGGAGATCCTCGGTGATGCCCCCACGATGACAGCTAGATGCACGTTTGCATTAGGCTTGCAGCCATGCACTACAACACAAACTCATGTAATACCTAATTAATTTATTTATCTAATTTCGCTCATACAAGCAGCTTAAAAATCATTGACTTTAATGGCGGAGTTAACATTTCAATTTTGGGTGTACAAACATCCAAATTTTATTTCGAGTCACAAATTTCAGTTTCCCCTATTGCCCCGCTCCTCTTGAAATATACATATTTTATATTAAAATTTTATACTTAATATACTATTGTGTTAAAGATACATTTTTATGGGAAGGAGTATATTTTTTCATTGCTTATTTGCCATATTTGACAATATTATTTAATTATTTGTTATATGTTGTAATGTATATCATTGAAAAATACTTAAGTGTTGAGCTGAATTTAATTTCTGCTTTTTAACATTTTTTTTGATACTTGTGTAATTTATGTAGTTCATACGTATGTATGTTACATATCTCTAAAACACATGGTTTCACAACTATTGTAATAGTGATTTGTTGGAATAAAGAGCCACGGCCAGAGCGTGGTGGCCGCGTGAGCGCGCGCAGGGCGCGTCGGGCACGGACCGGATCGCGTCGGGTCCATGGCTCAGGGGGTGTGCGTGCGTGCGTGAGCTAGGCTGGTGCGTGCGCATGTGCGCGGACCCAGCTAGCGTATGTGGTCTAGACTAGGAGGTTACGGGATCGCGTGGTGGGCGTGATCGCTGCGGGATCGCCGTGAGCTGCATGCGTACCGTTCCAGAGAGAAGTGAGCTGCGTGAGGGAGAGGTAGAGCTAGGGCAAGGGCTAGCTGCACCAACATGATTCTATTATATGATTAGAAAAATACATCTATAGAAAATTCTAGAGTATAATATACTTGTTTTTCGAGCACCCGTGTTCAAATTTGACAATATATTTAATAAACCATATGTGAGGGATAAGCAATGTACAAATTAAAAAAATATATTTTTTAAACCATATGGTTTAAAGATGTACGTATATACTCGTTTTTTTTTTTAAAATGGGTGCACATCTGTCCACCCATGTCCTAATCTATTTTCGTACTTTCTTATCTTAACTACGTACGTCCTACGTCTGTCCTCAGGGTGTTATTCTCAAGGATTTGGATCCGGTGAACAACACGCCTTCTCCTGCCGTTGTGTGGATGCCGGCAGCGATGTCCGCCTCTGTTTCCATGTCAACTTCAGGCTGGAAGCTGGGTACCATGGGGTAAGGTTCTTCTTCGCGGAGATCCTCGGCAATGCCTGCTCCCCCCAGTAGCAGGTTACGTGGTGTGTGCCCGCAGGCGACACATGGAATTGGTTTTGCCGGTGCCTTTGACCTATTTTTTTTTACCGGTTTTGTCTTGACCGGTTTGTTGTTTGCCTATTGCCGTTTCAGCGAGTTAGCGGGTGCCAGTTAGCTGTTTGCTTGGTACTGAGTTAGCGAGTACTATTTTGGTTTGGTTTGTTTTCCTCTGCCTGTGGGCTGGTTTGTCCTTGCGATCGATGTATATATTTGTTCACTCCGGAGACTTCGGTATATTTTGTCTTTAGATGGATCCGACCAGCCACTGTTGTTTATTTCCTTGCGAGAACCCTTCTTCTCCTCGCCTCTTTCTTCTCTCCTCTCGCAGCCATTAGCCCCTCACTGTCCCATCGTCTTGTTGTCCCGCCGGCCACTACGGCGCACGCTTAGGCCGTGGTGGTGAGAAGGATGAGGACGGTGAGATAGAGCAAGAGAGGCGGTTGGTTCATGCCGCGTTGTTCCCCGCTCTCTTCCATCTTTGGGCCGCTGCCTCCACCTTGCTGCCTCTGCCATCCCCCATTCGTCGCCATCGCCGGCGCACCTCTGCCTTAGCAATCCCCCTTGCTACGGCCGTTGCCTTGCACGAAACTTGAAGCCGCTCGTGCGCTGCAATTTCAACATCCCCTACACCCCGAGCAGGACGTTGGTCGCGGTGCCCCTTCGTGCTCTTCTCGCAGCTACATGTTGGATCAACGCGAAATTAATTTGTCCGTGGTGATTGCATCGCCTTGCGGTCTGATGTGCTACCTCGAATGGGGATGCTACTGATACGGCCATGTTGATTTAGGTGTCGATGCAGGCCACGACACATGACATTGAAGCTAGATTTAGGGACGAAGGAGCTCTTCAGATTGTGGAGACGAGGTTGGGATGCTTTGGGTATACTAGCTTAGCCCGCGCGGCGACACGCCGCGCCCCTCGATCAGTCGCGACTATGTAGACTGTGGTTGAAGCAATAGAGTAATAAATAGTTATTCGCTATACGTATAAAAGTTAAAGATGACAAAGAAGTAGATTTGTTATAACCATGCATACGACTGGACACAAACAGAACAATTAACATTAGCACACCTCTAACAAGAACTACTTATTGAAACCATATACAGCTCACCCTACATAGTGAGCTGTACATGCAGGTACAAACATTGTGATAATAAGTCGCAAGCAGTATTCGCTGGATCAGATCATCCTGGTATAACCTCGTGCAGGATTAGTGCCTGTAATGAAGTGGTATAGAGCTTTTGCAAATCCTTGGACACGTCCGACATGTGGATATGCTCCAGTGTATGTGATGATTGGATCCTCGCTATGTGAACGTTGAGGATACATATGAAGTGGCAACACATCATAGAAATTGTTGCATATGTTTGCTAAAATCGTTGTTTGTGATTCTCTTTTGCCGTAAATATTCGTTCCTTTGTGACTTCAAGGGCATAGTAGTTATGGTCATTGGTAGAAATGTTGTAATCTACACAGATACATTCCAAAGCCACTTGAGCAACTTTCTCTTTGGCTTCATCTTCTGTGTCAGCTGGTTCTCCTCCGAAAGTCATTGAAGATTCTTTGCGGCTGTCTTTTTCACGTGGAAGGTCTATCACTACAGATGCTTGCACCATGCCCCCATGAACATTCCAGTGAGTATAGCCTTGTATTTGTAAGCCAATTGCCGAACTTACTATTTCAAGAATTGGACGCCTTGAAACATATACTATCAGGTTCTCCCACTGCATATAGAAATATTAGATATAATATATTGGATAAGAGTGGAGGTTTACTGAACTGCTTGCATTGCCGCGATTGAAATGGGGCTGATCTTCTAAGCACCTTAGTGCTGGGTGCTTCCCCTTCTTCTTAACTTGCTTTCTCGCAGAGGATGCTCTCTCGAAATAGTAAGCTTCGTCCATTGTACTGTGTTTAACTGTGCGTGAACTGTGAGTTTCCTTGGTAGCGTATGAACGGTTATATAGTGGGTACAAAAGTGGATGAGTCATCATTGTACATCTTTCAGCTCGCCAAATGACACACATTTTCTATACAGTATTTCTTCGGGCGACACGCTCGGTTCCACCTGGAAGTAAGAAGAAACATGGGAGGCTACCGGCCATGTTGTGTACAGAGGCCAGACGGTTCAGGTAATCAGGTCGTAGCTCTGCTTCTTCAAAGTAGTGTATCTCTCTAAGCAAGACAGTGAGGAGATTGGGTAGTGGATTGCAGAAAAACTAAGCGGTGTCGTCCTGCGACTCGTTTTCTTTTTTGATTGATGACATGCATGCATGCAACGGTAATGATTACAACGACGTGACTATGTAGCATGTAATCTGTTTGTAGGATTACGTGCGTGTTTCTAATATTTGGTTTATTACAAAAGCATTGAATCTCTTTCCTGTAACTACGTGCATGCTTATTTTTTGCGAATGATTTCTATTTTATAATTTCATTCCAAGAACTTAATATCTTAAAAATTACTTTACTCTCTCTGTGTGTGTATATATATATGTAAAACATCTTGTGCACTTTTTTTTAACACAATCTTGTGCACTCCAAGAAACAAATATGTGCAGTTACGAACTTTCCTGCCATTTAGGAAAGGTAAACATACGTTGACACTGAAAAGGGAAACAAAACGATAAGTTTGGGAGGTTTTCCTTCCATACGATAAACAACACAAACACTTCTTTAAAGGTGGATACCAAGCCTAATAGTAGAAGCTGAAGATACATGATACCAAACTACTTTCGACGTTGACATGACATTTTTCATGCTCAGGTGATCCTCCAGCGGACTTTCCTTGCGGCATGCTAATTAATAGGATACACCCACGGAGGAGGAGCCCGTCGCCAATGCGGGCAGCTGCGCCACGGTGTGCAGCCGTTTTCCTGAAAGGAGACGGCGTGAAAGCCGCTTTGGGGAAGCATCCGTCACAAAGGAAACGGAGAGCAAGTCCACCCCGTCACTCCCGTTGCCACCTCCTCTTCCACCGGCGCCGTAGCCTCTACCCCTACTGCCGTTGCCCATGCCTCCACCGTAGTCTCCACCGCCCTGGCCAAAAGCAGAAGAACTCGCGGCCGACACCCAACGGGGGTGGTCATGGGTGTGTACAACACGGCGTATGGATTTGCGGCAGTGGCCACGAGGACGGCCGTAGCGATTATAGGAGCCACCGCTACGTCGCTGCACGGAGCCCTGCCGTGTTGTGGCCTTCGCGCGCACCCCTCACAGGCTGTCGTTGATGGCTCCACGTGGAGGGGAGATGGAGAGCGATGCCGGCTGCTCGCTTCCGGAGATGGTTGGCGTCAGTGGGGTCCGCTAGCAGCAATCGTGCGGATATTACGTGCCGGCCCGTCCGCCATCGGTGTGCATGGCCGCCGCCATGATCTGCACCCACCTCACTCCGTGCACCTTGTGGACGGTCCGCCACCAAAACGCAGCAGACGACAGCGCGGACGTCGCCTGGGTTGCCGATCATGGCGAAGACAACGTCAGAGGCCGCGTTCACAAAGGCCGACCGCGTATCCGGCGGCCTTGCTCGCTGAGACTCGCGAGGCTGCACACGATAAGAGGATGTAGGGGAGGGAAGACGGGGGCCGGGCACCGGGACAGAAGATGGTGGTGGTGATGGGTGGATTGGGAGGTCATGAGTGCGGGATTTAGGGGATCACGTCGGGAGGCTTTTATGGGCGCATAAAGCGGCGAATCGAATCGTCGGCACATGATTTTTTTTTTGCTGGATTCTTCTGGAGAAATAGAGAGAATAGTACGTGGTCACATCATGCATATACCAAGTAGCATGTGTCAGTCAACCTCGTCGTCTACCCACGTACATAGCTAGTCAGGTCGTGCGCCAAGCACGTCCCCGTGCAAATTGCCGCACGCCGCGCACGTCGCGCATGTAATCTGCGCGCCCCGCGCCCCCCTGTAACCTATACATATGCCAATGCATTCATCGGCAGCACCCAAGGTGCATTGCCTAAACTCCTCTCTCCACTCACATGGTATCAGACACCAGGCCTCTCCAGCGCCTGATGTCGCTTCCGCTGCCTGCTACCCCTCCCGTCTCCAGCCATGTCTGGGCCGACGCCTCCCCCACCTCCACCACCTCCTCCCACTCGTCCTGGTCGCACCCTCGCCGGCGCTCTTGACGCGGCCGCCTCCGCTACCCCCAGGCCCCTGCACCCACGCTCCTCACGCCCTCGGCGCTCGCGCTGGGCGTGCGCCCCGACGCTCTCGCCGCCGGGTCGTCCGCCGTCCAGCCACCGCCGCCGCTCTCCCCCCTGGTTGGTGTGTTCACCAATCACCATGTCCCCCTCGTCCTCACACTGCAGCCACCCAATTTCTCCCAGTGGCGCACGTTGTTCGAGGTGATGTTCCAGAAGAGCGGCGTCGTCCACCACCTCACCGGCAGCCCCCGTCCCGGCGATCCCGCCTGGCTCCAGGATGACGCTCACATCCTCTCCTGGCTCTACACACGTGTGAGCCCGGAGATCTTCGGTCTCATCCACCAGCGCCACGCGACCGCGGCGGAGGTCTGGGCCGCGATCACCTCCCTGTTCATGGAGAACCAGGAGCACCAGGCGGTGTTTCTCGCCACGGACTTCCGGCGCATCGAGCAGGGTTCCTCCTCCGTCATCCACTACTTTGGGCGCCTCAAGGAGTGCGCTGACCGCCTCGCCGATCTCGGGGAGCCCGTCAGCGATCGCGAGCAGGTCCTGAACATGTTCCGCGGCCTCCACCTGCGCATGCGCTACGCGATCCCCATCCTCACCATGCAGACGCCGTTCCCGTCCTTCCTCCGCTGCCGGGCCTTCCTCCTGCTTGAAGAAAGCCGTCAAACGGCGGACATCACCACCGAGACGGCCCTCCATGCCGCGCGCACTCCTGCTCCCGCTCCTGGCAATGGGGGTGGGGGAAACCATGGCGGTCGCGGTCGCGGCAAAGGCAAGGCGATCGACACCGGTGGCTCCAACTCCGGCGGGGGCTCTTCGTCACGCGCACCTACACTGCTGGCGGCCAACACCACCCCCTGGACCGGCATGGTCCACGCCTGGCCGATGCCATGGCGTCCCCACACCCCAGGTGCTGGAGTTCTCGGGCCCCGTCCCGGGGCTTCGCCGCCGTTCGCTGGCGCCGTCTCCCACTACTACAACAACACGGCGGCACATCCGGCTGCCGCGCCGCATCCGATCCCGCCTGGCGCTCCTCCGCTGTAGTGGACTCCGGCCGTCCCGCCTCACCCTCTCTACGGTGCGGCACCCACCCCGGCGTGGGATCAGCATGGGCTGGTGCAGGCCCTCAACAACCTCCACGTTAAGCAACCCCAGCCGCAGGCGCCCACCGCGGACTGGTATCTCGACTCCGGTGCCTCGTCGCACATGGCGTCGAGCTCTCGTATGCTCTCTGTCTCCCACCCCTACACTTCCTCTGGCATTACAGTTGGTGACGGGACCTAGCTCGCGGTTACACACACTGGCCACACCTCCATTCCCACCACCACAGCGCCACTCGCGCTTCGCAACGTCCTCATCTCCCCCCACCTCATCAAAAACCTAATTTCTGTCAAAGCCCTAGCTCGCGATAACCCTGTTAACGTCGAGTTTGATGATCGTGGTTTCTCTGTCAAGGAACGAAGGACGAAGCGGGTGATCCTCAGATGTGATGATGATGGCGAGCTCTACCCCGTGTCTACGTCCATGTCCGCCTCCACGTCCACGCCGTCGCACCACGCCCTCACTGCCGTCTCCACCGATACATGGCACCAGCGGCTGGGTCATCCCGGCCATGACTCCCTCCTCAGTACGCTACGCTCGTCGTCCACGCCACGCCATGGTGCCCTGTCGTCCGTGTGTCATGCTTGCCAGCTTGGGAAGCACGTTAGACTACCGTTTGGGTCCTCGGACCATGTATCTTTCTTTCCGTTTCAACTAGTGATGTCTAGACGTCGCCTGTCACTAGTATATCTGGATTTCAGTATTACCTTGTATTGTTGGATGACTATAGTCACTTTGTCTGGACATTTCCATTACGCCAAAAATCCGACGTCCTTGCCACCATCAAGCACTTCCATGCGCTCGTTGGCTGCCACTTCCATCTCAACATTCTCACCATCCAGAGTGACAACAACCGTGAGTTCGACAATCTCTCCTCTCGCATGTTCTTCTCTACGGAAGGCATCCAGCTACGCATGTCGTGTCCCTACACTTCTCCACAGAACGGACGTGCAGAACGCATTCTACGAACGCTCAACGACATCACACGCACCATGCTCACCCACGCCTCCATGCCCTACACCTACTGGGTCGAGGCACTCGCCACAGCCACCTTCCTGCTCAATCGTCGCCCATGTCGTGCATGTGACAGCCATACCCCTTTCTTCCTACTCCACGGCATTCATCCGGCGTACGATGCCCTCCGAGTGTTCGGGTGCCTCTGCTACCCGAACCTTGCGTCTACTGCACCGCACAAATTAGCTCCTCGCTCACACCCTTGCGTATTCCTCGGCTACTCTCCCGATCACAAGGGCTACCGCTGCCTCAATCGCGAGACTGGGCGAGTCATTGTTTCTTGCCATGTCACGTTCGACGAGCACCACTTCCCCTTTGCCACGCCGTCTACCCCTCGCTCCCCTCAGGCCGACGATTATCCACCACCCCCCATCCATCCCAACGTGCCCCGCCGTGCTCGCACGCCGCGCCCGCGTTCCGCCATCCCACTTCCCGCAGCCGATCCCGCCCCTCCATCGCCTGCCACGCCACCCGACCCAACACCCAAAACCCCTGCCATACCAGCACTTCCCGCCAACGGATCTCCCAACCCTACCCCATCCACCGCCCTGGCGAGCTCACCACCACAACCCTCTCCTCCCATAGCCCCTGATCCCGGTCGTTCTCCAACGACGGCACCTCGTGCCAACCCCCCTGCTCGCCCTAGCCGTCATGTGCCCAACCATGCCATGACCACCCGGGCGCAACGCGGCATCTTCCAACCAAACCCGCACTATGCCGATGCCCACATTGCCATCGTCACCCCTTCCATCGCACCCATACCTAAATCCGTTCGCACCGCGCTGCGAGATCCCCACTGGCTAACTGCTATGCAGGAGGAGTACAGGGCGTTGATGGCGAACCAGACCTGGAAGCTCGTGCCACAGCCGCCCGGCGCCAACATCGTCACCGGCAAGTGGCTATTTCGCCACAAGTTCAAGGCGGACGGGACACTGGAGCGATACAAGGCGCGCTGGGTCGTACGCGGCTTCTCCCAGCGCCCAGGCGTGGACTTCAACGAGACGTTCTCCCCGGTCGTCAAGTCGGCGACGATCCGCGCAGTGCTCACCATTGCCGCTGCTCGGGAGTGGCCTGTCCATCAAATGGACGTCAACAACGCCTTCCTCCAAGGCTTCCTCACCGAGCGTGTCTACTGCCAGCAGCCGGCCGGCTTCATCGACGAGCACCACCCCGACCATGTCTGCCTCCTCGACAAGTCCCTCTACGGGCTGCGGCAAGCGCCCCGTGCTTGGTTCGACCGCTTCGCCGCCTTCCTCCGCGCCGTTGGCTTCATCGCCGCGCGCTCGGATCCCTCGCTGTTCGTGCTTCGCTAAGCTGACGAGATCACGTACCTCTTGCTGTACGTGGACGACATCGTCCTCACCGCATCCACGCCGGCTCTGCTTCGACGGCTCCAGCAGATTCTCTTCACAGAGTTCTCCATGAAGGACCTCGGTTCACTGCACTACTTCCTCGGCATCAGTGTCACCCGCGGCGCCGACGGCTTCTTCCTCTCTCAAAGCAAGTACGCCGAAGAGCTCTTGGACCGCGCCAACATGACGGCTTGCAAGCCCGTCAACACGCCTGTCGACACTCGTTACAAGCTCAGCAGCGATGCCAGCGCACCCGTGTCGGATCCCTCGGAATACCGCAGCCTGGTGGGTGCCCTCCAATACCTAACCATGACGCGGCCCGATCTGGCATATGCTGTGCAGCAGGCACGCTTACACATGCATGACCCGCGTGAACAGCACCTTGCGCCGGTGAAACGTATACTTCGCTACGTCCGCGGCTCCTCTACCCATGGGCTCCATCTTCGCCGGTCGACGCTTCTGGACCTTGTCGCCTACTCCGACGCCGACTGGGCCGGCTGCCCAGACACACGCCGCTCGACGTCAGGCTACGCGGTGTTGCTCGGCGACGCTCTGGTCTCCTGGTCATCCAAGAGGCAGCCCACTGTGTCGCGCTCCAGTGCCGAAGCGGAGTACCGCGCCGTCGCCAACGCGGTCGCAGAGTGCTGCTGGCCCTCGGACAGCTTCGTGTCCTCCACGTGCCCACCACCCAGCAGTTCGCGGACGTGATGACAAAGGGGCTTCCAACGCCAGCGTTTGAAGAATTTCGTTCCAGCTTATGCATCCGACCACCGGACGCTGCAGCTGCGGCGGGGTGTCAGTCAACCTCGTCGTCTACCCACGTACATAGCTCGACAGGTCGTGTGCCAAGCACGTCCCCGTGCAAACTGCCGCACGCCGCGCACGTCGCGCATGTAATCTGCGCGCCCCGTGCCCCCTGTAACCTATACATATGCCAATGCATTCATCGGCAGCACCCAAGGTGCATTGCCCAAACTCCTCTCTCCACTCACAGAAGGCATGCACATCTATCGTGCCACGCCCTACCCAGCTGCATGCACGAATCCTCCGCCCGACAAAGAGTCGGTTTGACCTGTAAAAGATCTAGCTCTCTAGATTACACGGCCAAAGCGGTACCGATCAGGAGCGACAGCGCTTCTAGGTTTCACGATCTAAGCGGCACCGAGCCACCGAAGAAATTATACGCAGCCTGGTCAATGTGGTAGGGTGGCCCACACGTAACAGAATTTGCTAAACACACGCACAGAATCAGCAAACATGTTCAGAAAAATTTCACCGAAAGCCTACAGTCACCATGGAAATATACACCCCGGGAGCCCAAAAAAATATGCGTGCCCATATCCCATTAACTGTGGACTCGCTTTCATCCAAGTGGGTGAATCTAGTGGAGAAATCATCCCCGGAAATAGGGGCTTGGGTATATGGCATCGGTTCCCACAGAAATACCAACGTCCATGTTTTGACTATGTCCTCATGGTACAATCTAGGACACGTGCGTAAGTTACAGAAAACCAATATTTATGACTATATGTTATCACAAACCAGCTACTACTTTTTAATTATCATTTTTTCATAACAAAATCCATCACTACAGTAATCAGGGTAGTGACACATAGCATCAAAACACAGATTAGTTCGTTTTAACAACGAATCTGATTGGTGGGACCCGCACACCAGGACCAACGTTTCCATGTATGCACAGATGAGGGATCACCTAACAGCCAAAATCCATGGTTAAACCATGGAGGCATACATCACACAGGCGAAAGCAAAACAACTGACTACAAACAAGGTGCGAGGAAAGCCCCTCCCCCTTCCTACCAAGAGAGAAAGTAGAGGGGTGTTCTGGTGTGCGGGTCCAAGAGCTCTCCCCCTTCCTAACAACAACAACAACAACAACAACAACAACAACAACAACAACAGTAGTAGTAGTTATGCACATCATGACCGTTCAATTGGTCTATTTATTGTTGTATTTTGTCATGTATTCATACTTTGTGTTTCTCGCAAAATTTATGTCTGAAAGGAGGGCTAGACATCCATATGGGTTCGATGGTACAAAGTATGACCCTCTTCAATGCTACTCAGATGTTATCTCCCTCTCGATAATTCAATGTGGTGCTGGGGCTCATCTACAGTAGGTGAACAGTAAAATAAAAAATAGCAAACAAATTCAAAAAATCTTTTTTTTGTGGTGCAAGATGCTCAAATACGTGATGTTCGTGCAAATTTTCAACGTGTTTGGACATTCAAGGAGCTCACGGAAAAAAATAAAAAATACGGTATGAACAATTTTGTTTCTAGAAGTTTTCCAGACACCCAAAATTTGTGTTTTTTGCCATGAGCTCTTCGAATATCCAAACTTCACCAAATTTTGCACGAGCATCATGCACGTGAGCAGCTTGCACCACAATTCTTTTTGGATATTTTTTGATTTGTTTTGTGATTTAAAACAAATTTACTATTCACACCCTGGCTCATCTGAGCGCGGGTGCAGAACAGCCACATCTCCTCCCCTCTCATATTTGAAAATTAAGTTTGTATAAACTATGCTTAGGATATGTCAATGATGCTTGTACACAAACACATGTGTTATTCACATATAAAAGCACTAATGTGACCGAATCCTCGTTCCATTAGAAAACCAAGCAGAGAAGCGAAGTTTGAGGCACTGGTTATTGGGAGCTCCTATACGCCCCACTCTAGGGAAACAGACTATAGCGAAGAATTTTTAAAACATGGATTTGTTTTTCAAAATTTAAGTATTTTTAAAAATTTATTAACATTTTTAGAATACACAATTTTTAATTTTGGAAAGTTTTCTGTAAAATTCAAACAATTTGGAACAGGCAAACATTTTATGAATTTGTGAATTTTTTTGAGAAAACAAAATATGAAGAATTTTAAAAAAAATTAAACTCTTTGAAAGCCCAATTTTTGTATTTTGCGAACAATTTCCAAATTTTGGATGTTGTTTGAAAACATGAACATTTCTTTAAATTTCCAAACCGTTTTTGAACATGACTTTTTTAAATGTGAACATTTAGAAGTTGTAAAAACTGAAATTTGTGAAATTCGAAAAAAGAAAAAGAAAGAAACATAAAAAAAAATAAGCGAATTATGAAATAAACAAAACAACATGTTTAGGAATCTACTAGAAGGTTTCCAAATGGCTAACCGGAACTGGAATGCCTTTCTCTACCCTTAAATGGGCCGGCTGACTTACTCTTGCTGGTTCGCTCGCATGTGCATTCGGGCGACAAACGCCGCAACAAGTGGCAAATAAGGCTTTCCATTATTATTAGCATACATTAAATAATATTAAATCAACATATAATAGTATAAAGCATTTAAAGCCATCCACCAGCCCATGAAGTCGGTTTTGTATTCTGCGCTTAATGTGCTGATGAAATTCCGGAGTGGCCCATCATGAGGCAGATAACAATGCCCGGGATACCGAGACCCAAGGTGCTCGTCAGCCAAAAAATATGTTCTCTGGTGGTGGTATTAGTAGTAGTGAATGCAGTGTTTTGATTGAAAAATTACAATTCAAAATTTTAAACAATTTTGAAAAATACGCATTCACATATGGATATATACTAAATGGTTGAAAATTGTAATGAGAAAATACAATGACATGTGAGATGCACAAAAATGCCAAATTGAGATGTACTTCTCACTACAAAAAAAAACCCAACAATTTTCACTTTTTTGTTTAGCTCGCGTGTCACTGTATTTTCTCATGAAAATTTTCACACATGTGTTATATACCTATATATCAGTGTGTACTTGTTTCCAGAATTTTATAAAAATTTAGAATGTGATTTTTTTAACATTTCAAAACAATCAAGCTCTATGGAGCTTGCGCACCAAACGTGTTTCCTGTAGTAGTAGCAGCAGCAACAACAATTACTACTAGAACAACAGTTTCATTGCGCCCTACAATAACAGTTTCACTGCATGGGTCGCATCACACACACACACACACACACACACACACACACACACATATGCATGTGGATCAATGCTGGGGGCATGACGGATCATGCTCTCTTGAGCGCTGAAGCGTGGCTGACCGGCGGGCATGACCGATGCATGCTTGGACATGCATATTGCTTCTGTCTTTGACGGGCTAACACATCGAAAGCACCTGGATTGCATGATGATAGGTGAAAAAAAAGTCACACAAATCGAACGCACCTCGATCCATCATACACTCGTGATGATCGGTCGATTCACCTTCTCCCGTATGGCCATATATACCTACTTGTTGCACTGATCCATCTCGCATCACAAGCAACTGCACTAAACCACACCACACCACAACAGGTAGCTAGCTAGCTTAAGTAATGGCGTCTAGAGGTGAGAGCCAGACTGAGCGCTGCACCAGGCTCGCAGCCAAGCACTACAGCGAAAATCATGTATTCTGCATTAGTTACTCCATCTCCTTTTCTTCTTCTTCTTTGCTCCCATCTTAGCTACGTACTGATGATCAATCTTGCCTGAATGATTACGTTATATAGGATGTTGATCTCAAGGATCTGGACCCGGTGGACAGCCACGCCTTCTCCTGCCGGTGGGTGGACGCCGGTGACAACCGGCTCTGCTTCCACGTCAACTTCAGGGCCGATGCGGGGCCCCACGGGACACAGCTCTTCTTCGCCGAGGTCCTCGGCGACGGCCCCCCAAAGTCAGTGCAGCACTGTGTCATGCTAGGAGGACCATCCAGTACGCAATCCTACTTCCTTTCTCTCTTTGCGCGCCCATACTTTTTTTTTTCAGTATGCGTGTATATTGACACACTTGGTTATTTGCAATTCTGCATGCAGCTTGGTCAACAAACAATTGCACGTTTTGCTCCGGTATCTGGCACCCCAAAGCAAGCGGCACCTTTGACTTTGGCCGCAAGTGAATGAAGCACCCACCAACTTCCACTCCAGAATAAATTACTAGTACTCATTAGTATTACCTTGCCGGCTTAATAAGTAGAATAAAAATAAATTTAGGGTAGAAAGAGAAGTAGGCCTGCCGGCTTATAGTCAAATAAAATAAATTTAGGGTAGAAAGAGTAGGTGTGTTGGCTTCATAAAACAGAATAAATTTAGTGTAGAAAGAGTAGCCGTCCTGGCTTAATAAAATAAAATAAAAATAAGACTAGACTTGATGGCTCTCTTATAGTAATAAAGTATAGTAAATACTCTTTCTAAGAGCAATATGTTAGCTGCCTTAATAAAAAAAAATAAGAGCAGAGCCTCACTTATCTTATGTAAATAAATAAGAACTTGTGTCAAATAAGTAAAAAAGTGAAGTCCTGCACTCGCTTTCGCTTTCTCTCTCTCACTCTCTCCCCTAGTTGAAATGCAGTGGCAATGGACGAATTACAAAATTTGGTTGCTGATAAAAACAGATTGAATTTTTTTAAATGCAATCAACAAGGCATCGTAGTCAAGCACTTTGAATTTTTGAATACCCCTTTCCCATCGAATTCCTCTAAGATACCTTGAATTTTAAGATTTCGTTTACACTTAGGAAGTTCCATCTCCCGGTTTCAATTAGAAAGACGCATCCAACCCGTGTGTCACGTGATACCAAGGATTTAGTGCTCATCGTCTTCAAGTTAACATAGTGCTCTCAAGAAAATGTATTGACACGAGTCAATTTTTAAAGAAATTGACAACATCAATATTTTTTTAGCTTCTTCCCACAACTCAGTACCGACACAAATGTTGAGCATTAATGACTTGTCACAAAGATTATCCAAGCAAAATTCATGGATGGGTTGTACTACCATGTTAATCCTGTCAAGTAAGATGGTTTCTATGTTGATCTTTATTATTCGATGTAGCATCTCACTTGCAACCATGAAAAGTATGAATTCTATGACCTCCATACTAGCATTGTTTTTATCCCAAGAGTTATAGGTTTCTATTATGGATCAAACCCATACTTACATTGATAGTTCATGTGTTCACCAGATCCACAATTCCCTCAACACAATGGATATGAGACACGTAACATGGATAAGTACTCATTCACCCAATATATTCGTTTAATTGTCTTTGCATCATAGTCAGACTTAATTGGTATACTCGTGGCTATTCCTTCATCCTTTATTGCATTTGTTATTCCTAAAAAGGCATATCCACATCAAATATTTGTGGTAATTGTTTTGTTAGGGGGTTAGAGATAGAATATTAAAAATACGCTAAACTAAGTGCGAGTTCAAAGGAAACATCTAAGGGCTAAGAGCCCTGGCAACAGTGCCAGAAAAGTACCTTGACGACCGCTAGTGCATGGATAACGATGGTACCTTTCGCATAAGCATTAACTAGGTATTTGTTGAACCGGATGAGTTAAGGTTAGTCATTCCCTCATACCCAAGTAGAGTTGTCATGGTCTCGAGTCGCATTCACATCCAAACTAGAGTTTAAAAATTAGTAAACTTGTGATATCTTCTATTGGTGCAGCAAACGGGTTAGATAAACTAAGCTAGGAAAACGTAAATGAAAAGGAAGATATAAAGGCTAACCAAATTATAACATGAAAGCAAAGTGGGAGAAGCCAAGACTAGGCACACCGCACTACCATGTGCACATTCCCCTCACACCACTACCATAACCCTAACATTCTTTCTTTGTTACTTGTTGCAACCATGAAATGCAAATAAGTAAAAATTATGTTGTGCTCCATCTCTCTCTCTCTCTCTCTCTCTCTCTCTCTCTCTCTCTCTCTCTCTCTGGAATGTGAAAAATGTAAAACAAATGGCATAAAAGGCAATCCACAAGACATTGTAATCATGTACTACAATTTTTTAAATATTTCTTTCCCGTCTAATTTCTCGAAAATACTTCTAGTTTTGCGAGTTGGTATGCACTTAGAAGTGCAAACTCTCATTTTTGTTTGGAGGACAAATATGACCATTTGTGATTGTTAATTCCACATAAGGATTTTAAGAAAATTTAATAATACCAATCAATTTAAAAGATTGACACCATTGATATTTTCTTAGCTTCACCCCGCAACTCAGCATTGACATGAAAATCTTGTTGTAGTGCTTTGCAGATATCCAACAAGTGCACGGGGTCGCAATAGTCGCATTGGGAAGTATTGTAACTCTAATTTGTATTTATCTATGTCGCGGAGAGAGAGAATTAATAAGTCGTTAGTAGCTAATGTATTATTTTCAACCACACATGAAACAAATATTTATTTAAGAGAATTTATTAGTGCCATCATAGTGACATGATTTTGACTGTTGTTGGTTGTAGAAAAGTAAATAAGACTACTAATTACATGACAACTACAAATAACATGTATTGAAAGAGATCATCTACATTCATAGGCGCGAGAATGGAAATTGGGGAGTTACATGGATGCATGGCATCATTCATACATAGTGGATATAAGAAATTATGTAATCCTAGATCATGTTCTCTTTACTTTTATACGCATGTACTCCATATGTAGTTGAACATGCTTATTTATGGGAAATTCCATAACATCTGTTGCCCAACCCTCCCATGTTACATGAGTCCAATGGAAACTAATATACAACTAAGCTTTCCTTTTGGCGGATAGTCAAAAAAACACGTTAACACTTTATGAATAAATGTACCAATCCTCAAATTTCAACCCTCCCCACTGATATCCCGGTATGTCACCCAGGTGGTCGCTAGTTGGGACTACAAGAGTTGCGTGCGACTTGCTGGCACAATCCAAACACATAAATATCATGAAACACACATATGGTCCAAATCTCAAATCATAGTATTCAGAACCTAGTAATGTGCATTATGAATAACAAAGTCATAGTAACGAAAGATCAAGAACAATAATCATAATAGGGATCAATACCCTGAAATCTTAGAATATTACATGATTGGCATCATCCAATTTCTATCCATCCCATGTTCCGGCATCAGATTGCACATACATGCATTGGGGAAAACATGATGAAGATGATGGAGAATGGTCTAGTGAAGTCAATGATGATGAAATCCCCTCTCTGAAGGTGGGATTAACCTCTGAAGAACCCTATAAGACAATGATCGACGAAGGCAGTAGCTCTCTAAACTAGCAAAAATACACAATAAATCTTAGTGAACTTTGAGGTGCTAGAAAATTTATAGTCGAAATGGGGGAGTTGGGTGTATGTGGGCTTCGCATGACTTGGCTACGCGCCCTAGACCAGTGCTAGCCCCCAAGAGGTGTGCACCTCGGTTGGGCCCTCCTTGCTAGTGGTCTTCCTCTGGATGAGAACTCCTCAAACTTTTTTAACCTTATTTTTTGGCGAAGTACCCGCGCACATGAAAACTACACCAATATAAAATTCGATTAAAATCTTCAAATAAAACATGGTTTCAAGTTTTGGCACATCAATATAAAATTAGACGAGTAAGTATAAGAAAAATGATCCGAAAAGTAGATAAGTTTTGGCATATACTTACTCGTCATTAGAATTTCAAGTTGTTGATCTCATTGGTTTCGCTCACCTAGTATCCTAGAACCCTAACCATCTTCACCACACGAGTAGCCATGATGCCGCTTTGCATTCTTTTATGTCTTTGGCATGAGCAATTGAGACGGCCTCGGTTGCACGAATAGGCGTACACGAACGCACATATAAGTCTAGCTAAAGCTTAAGGATAGAAACCGTTCTCAAGACACTCAAGGTGTCTAGTTCTCCAATTCCAACATTACATGAACTTCATAACATACTGATTCATAATTTTTGGCACTTCATCTCTATATCAGGAGCTAGCTTGAGGTGTGTAATGAAGCTAGTTATGACTAATAGGAGTGAGTTACGTTGCACTACACTATTACATAGGATCCCTACATATATGTTGGTAGGGAAAAAGACTTTCTACCACAAAAGTCGATCGGAAAAGAAAGGACATTGACCAACATTGTTTGGCATCAAATGTCTAGTTGGCAAAGGTCTTTCAAATAGACTTATTTTTGCCAATGGCATGTTGGCGACACCAAAATAAATTTCATTTGTCCTTTTCTCTTGATTGCTGACTTGTGGGACTAACAAATACCCTTTATTTTTATGTAACATCAACGGGGAAAACCTCAGTTACCATCATATCATTCGTATGTTAGTATAGGATTGTTGTAGGTCTAGGGTGTGAATAGACTACTAAAACAAGTTATACTAATTTTAGTTCTTGGAAATTATAAGCTTAACTGCTTAAGATAGAGGCTCCATAAACACCATACACATGCAAGTCATGAAGAGTAAAGCGTGAAAGTGAACTTACATGAAAGTATGGAGGTGAGATTGGGGATTGCAAACAAGGGACAAGGGCTCAATGATGTTTCACGAGAATCAGATAGTTGGCGCTAGGCTACTCCATGTTGATGGAGGCTTCAAACCACAAAGGTTCTAGGATCATGGAGATCCTGGTTGCTAAGTGACACCTCTCGAATGTATCTATAATATTTGAAGTATTAATGCTATATTCACATCAATTATATATGGTTTTGACACCTTTTGTATATTGCAGAAAAAGGAATTATTTGGACTTGGAAAAAATAAAATAAAAACTATGTCAGCAAGTTTCATCCCCCAAGAGGTCCCATTAGTCCTGGACCCACCTGGGGGGCACATGTGCTCGATGTGGCCCCCAATGTGGTCAACACATTGATCGTGAGATCCTACTGCGTGGTTTGTTGGCACGTCCCCTGGTCGCATCATTTGGCCGCAAACTTGGTCTAGAAGTTGTTGAATTGCCCTATTGTTTAGTTTTTTTGAAATTACGGAAACCTTGTGCTGAATAGAATGGTGATGGGTAGCATCAAGAAGAAGTCTCCCAGAGGAGAGATCCAACCTTGGAGTGGGCTCTCGCCCTCCGGAGGGCATGAACACCAAGGATCCAAGGTGAAAACCGTCTCCCCGATAGGGAGAATATCAGTGATGAAGAAGGACACGGGATTGCCCCTTTCTTCTGACGGTGTCATAGTGTCGCCGGGGTGAACCATCATCACCGCCATTGTCTCAATTGAGTTCACCACCATATCCATTGGCTTTTCATCCATATATACAGTGGTCGTCTCATCCTTAAACAGGTATACTCCCCTACTTAAATGTGGTGTTTGATGTGATAAATTATTATGCAATGATTTGTTGCGCTTCTATTATGCCGAAGTAGTTCTATTTTGACCTATGGTGTTGGTTATCTATTATATGTGCGCATGATATGGTTCTGCCCTTTTGGGCCCCACATATAATTGCGTGGGTATGTGGATCACACTTTAGGTTTAGCAAATACGTTGAAGATAACTATGCATAGGGTGGCCGGAGTGACAAATATTACTCCCTCCATGTACGTATACAAGAACTCTATGGAATATAAATTTTACATCTATACAAGGCCACCCACAGTAATCGAAGCCAAAATTAATGACATTTTCTCGTACTAGTAACTTGCATGCATGTCATAATGACACACAATCATGCCTTCTTTGCATGCATGCAGCGTATTAATCTATCTATCTATTATATTATTATAAAACGATAGAAAACGGACGGCTGAGATGTAACAATTAAAAAGCAGCTGAAAAGAACGACCCAGATTGTCTATAAAGAAGTACATGTCCGCGTGCCTCCACAACCCATACGTTTCCAACCAGCCTTATTTAAAACCGTTGTGATTTGCTAGAAAGAATTTCATATTCATGTCTCCATATCATATACGACTTCCAGCCAGCTTTCTTTTAGCGCTACCGTTTCCAGCCGCCAGCCTATAGCAAAACGATGAGTTGAGTCCAAGTTCTATACATGGACATGTACCTATTCAAAAGAAGAATAAAATTGTGTAAAAAAGAGAGGGTGGTCTTTCTTCTAAAAAAAGACGTATTCGTCAAGCATGTATATATTCCGCAGAAAAAGGAAAAACATCCATGCATGGGTGCAGATATAGTCCGGCAGATGCACAATAAACCAATCGTAATTGATAAGGACATACGGGTGTCATGTTGTACATGAACCTGAAAATATATAAACCAAAACCGTCCAGCAGGGCTTGGCGTTGGACTCCGGCACAAAAGACGCCATGCAGATTGAAATAGGCCCACATCCATTTGCACGACTAGGCATGCAGCAGCCTGGCTAGGGGGCCATGTACGTGCATGTCCACGTCTATTTTTAGGTGTCCTCCTTCATGCCTTCCAATTAAGGATAAGGCCAACTGATATAAAAAAGATAAGGTCATACCAAATACTCCCACCGTCCGAAAAAACTTGTCATCAAAATGGACAAAAAGGGGTGTATCTAGAACTAAAATACATCTAGATACATCCCCTTTTATTCATTTTGATGACAAGTATTTCTGGACGGAGGGAGTAATAGATATTAAAAAATAGTCATGGACAAGAATATATGAATTTATCCATTAGATATAACTGGGAAAACCTATTGGTAATTGAGCAATACGTTATATTTTGATTATTTTGCTAATCTGTAAATCAGAAAGAATACAACTCTGCTTTAGGCACAAATTTATCTTTGCGCGTAGTACATAAAAATACCTTTAGGGATTATCTTCATACATTAATTACAAGTTATATTTAAGAGCGCAAATTTATTTTATATATCAATATGTACAAGAAATAGAGGAATATAACTATTTTTATACGTACTCCTGTGGCGTAAACAAATATCTAATTAAATTTATAATATCATGTTTATAGTTTTTTAATAAAAAAAGAAAAGTGCACTTTGATTCATTGCTATAGAATTGAATATGTAGTGATGCGGAACCAGTGTTAACTAACATGCCTCTAACTGAGATGCATCAACGTCCATGGGTTACTTTAAAATGTACTCCCTCTGTCCCAAAATTCTTGTCTTAGATTTGTCTAGATACGGATGTATCTAATACTAAAACATGACTCGATACATCCATATTTAGACAAATCTAAGACAAGAATTTTGGGACGGAGGGAGTAGTTTGCTCTAATAGTATCATCGTGCATACATTCAGTAGTATGAAACTGGTTGATGACACATAACATAAACGAGCCCATGGATTCATGCAGCAGAGATCACTTGGCGTGCCCATGCCGGGTAGAAATGATGGAGAAGAGTGATAACCGTGAGAGTTTAATAGTATATGAATGTACAAATCTAGGACAAGAAATTCTCATGGCGAGGTAATACAAATGCTATATGACTGTGATATTTTTTAAGTGAGTATATATTGTATAAATATTGTCACTTGGACAATAAATTCTTAAGCAACAGGTCATCTAAAATAAATAAATGATACACAAGTCAATATAGAAAAAACATGTGCACGGTCAAGATGTGAGTAAGCACACATGGTTGGAGAAATGGATGCACAACCACACTATGTGGGTTTAAGTCCTCATGGATGTAAAGTTGGGTTGTTATTATTTAAATAAGTCGTCATAAGGGCTTCCTCCGCTAAAAAATATGGACAGATTCAGAAAGAGAAACAAGTTACGATGAGATTGCCCAAGTGAGCAAAATATAAATATTTTAGCAATTTTAATGACAAGTGGACAAAGTAGATTAACACCAAGTATGTACTTATCTAGAGAGAGAGAGAGGGAGAGAGAGAGAGAGAGGTGCCGCGAATAGTTTTAACTCATGATCGGTGAAGTTACTAAAAAAATGATGATAAAGACCATGGATAGAGGAGGGGCATAAAAGAGACGGAAACAAATTGTTAGAAAGCTATAATTTTGCATAGTGTGTCATCAACCATTCATCTTTCATTGTTAATGACCAGAACTTAACAATAAAGTAGTGTTCTTAGTAGAACTTTCTGATAAGAGACAGTTGTGTAGCAATAAACTAAAGGAACTTCACCGATAATGAATTAAAAGTACTAATGGCCAAAAATAACTGAATAAAAAGTATTGAATATGCGATATCATGCATAATTTAGTTACGCTATTTTCTATCTATATGATGTTGATGTAATAGGACATAATGAAATATGTAATAACACATAATGAATCTAGCGCAAATGTGTGGGTCACACCGGTTATCCCAGTAAGATAAAAGAAAAGTTGACTTGCAAAGCACACCATTAAATTTTACCTTGGTACCTGTAATATGAGTTTGTGGCCTCGTATATAAAAATGGAGGGAGTACCATACTTGAGTATAGGAGTTGATACATATGGATAAGGGGGACCCATAAATCTTAATGCTATGGTTGGGTTTTATCTTAATAAATTGTAAGTAGTTGCAGGTGTTGGCTATGGTTTTAATCACAAGTCCAAGTAGACTTTGCTGGGGAACGTAGCATGCAATTTCAAAAAAATTCCTACGCTCACGCAAGATCTATCTAGGAGATGTATAGCAACGAGAGGGGGAGAGTGTGTTCACGTACCCTCGTAGACCGAAAGCGGAAGCGTTAGTTTAACGCGGTTGATGTAGTCGAACGTCTTCACGATCCAACCGATCAAGTACGGAACGTACGGCACCTCCGAGTTCGGCACACGTTCAGCTCGATGACGTCCCTCGAACTCTTGATCCAGCAAAGTGTCGAGGGAGAGTTTCGTCAGCACGACGGCATGATGACGATGATGGTGAAATGATCCTCGCAGGGCTTCGCCTAAGCGCTACGACAATATGACGGGAGGAGTAAACGGTGGAGGGGGGCACCGCACACGGCTAAGAAACAATTGATGTGCTTTGGGGTGCCCTCCCGCCCCCGTATATAAAGGAGGAGAGGAGGAGGAGGCCGACCTAGGAGGCGCACCAAGTGGGGAAACCCACTTGGACTCCAAGTCCTATTCGCCCCCCCCCTTTCTTCTTTCGGAGGGGACTCTACATTTGATACTGGTCTTGGCACAACTAGTGTTGGTGAGTCACATGATGAATATCAATTCCCCAGTGCATCCACAACGATACTTTGATTCATTGGTTATGCTTAGTTACATTGACCTCTGTGTATCCTCCATCATTTCTATGGTATGATGCCATGCAAAAATTACACGTAATTACATGGAGGGGAAAATTAGTATCATTACATTTTATTTGAAAAATTACTGAGCATAAATTAATAAATATGGAATGCCTGTACTGATCTGCTTGGCTCCGCAGAACCCTGGACTGTCTATGCAATGTTCGACTTAAGTCCACAAGGTGAGTTTTACTGCATCTGATTTTTATTTTTCATTTAACCCTAATAGGAATGATGATCTTCTGAGCACCAACGCTACATGAGAGGTCATTGAGTGGAATGGTTTGGACATCAACTAACTAGAACATGGGTCTTTCATACACATGTTCATCTTCTTTGCTGGTAAAGTAACAAGCTACCGATGTCACCATATTGGCTTATTTATTACCGTTTCTATTTGTACGTGTTTTTCACTTTTTTATATTGAGATATGATCTATAAGATACTCATTGCTTAGTTTCCATCTGTATTTCGCTATTGTAGACCACTTGTTGCACGCTTCCATCCATAAGTCTCTAGACCATTAATTACTACCTTAGCAGGCAATTTTTTACTATGGCGGGCAAATATATATGTTCTTACGTACCAAAAATACCTTTGAATATGAGGAAGTGGTATACCACATCTTCTAAGTGATTACAAGTTTACTATACTTTGGATATACCCATTGTTCTGCAAAACTAATAACATTCTAACACTTTATGTTTCATGCATATAAAATTTTACATGCAATTTCCTCCTCAATGTATTGTTCCAAGCATAATAAAAATTTCTCAGTATGTATTGTTCACGTTTGCAAAAAGCTTGAGCAACCCAAGAAAAGTTCATAATCTGTCCATCTGAGATCTTCATTCTTCCCAATTTGTATACCTTTCTACATATGCTTGATCCTCCCCATCCTAGTTTTTTTCAACTTAGGATATTTGTTGAATTTAAAAAGTTTACTTCCTTGAAAATTGACAATCTATGCACTAGAAATTCCCAAACAACATGCGGGTCTCCTTCTAGTTAACTAAGTCTGAAGGATATATGCCCTAGAGGACAATAATAAAGTTGTTATTTACATTTCCTTATATCATGATAAATGTTATTATTCATGCTAGAATGTTTAACCGAAAACTTGATACAGTGTGAATACATAGACAAAACACCGAGTCCCTAGTAAGCCTCTACTAGACTAGCTCGTTAATCAGAGATGGTTAAGTTTCCTAACCATAGACATGTGTTGTCATTTGATGAACGGGATCACATCATTAGGAGAATCATGTGATGGACATGACCCATCCTTCGCTTAGCATATTGATTGCTCAGTTTTATTGCTATAGCTTCTTCATGACATATACATATTCCTTTGACTAGAGATTATGCAACTCCCGCATACCCAGAGAAACCTTGTGTGCTATCAAACATCACAACATAACTGGGTGAACATAAGATGCTCACAGTATCTCGAAGGTGTTTTGGGTTGCCATAGATCGAGATTAGGATTGTCACTCGGTATCGAAGGTATCTCTTGCCTCTTAGTAATGCCATAGAAGTCCTTGCAAGCATGTGACTATGGTTCGTGCTGATGCAACAGAACGAGTACCTGCGAGGAATCTGATGAGGTACTGTTCGAGTAAGCTGATGTGGAGTGAGAGATTGTACAGGATGAGAGAGAGATTGGCTAATGAGATTGAACTAGGTATGAGATATCGACGATCAAATCGCGGACAAGTAAACAACCGATGACTAAGGGAATAACGTATGTTGCCATTAGGTACGACCGATAAAGATCTTCGTAGAATATGTGGGAACCAATATGACATCCAGGTTCCGCTATTGTTATTGACCAGAGATGTGTCTCGGTCATGTCTACATAGTTCTCGAACCCGTAGGGTCCGCACCGCTTAATGTTCGATGACGATTTGTATTATGAGTTATGTGTTTTGGTGACCAAATTGTTCGGAGTCCCAGATGAGATCACGGACATGACGAGGAGTCTCGAAATGGTCGAGAGGTAAAGATTGATATATTGGACAATAGTATTCGGACATCAGAATGGTTCCGGAGTGTTTCGGGTATTTTTCGGAGTACCGGGAGGTTACCGGAACCCCCCCCCCCCCCCCCTAGGGGGGGGGAAGTATGTGCCTCATGGGCCATAGGGGAGAGGCAGGCAGCACAAGGAGGTGGCGCCCCCCCATAAGGAGTCCAAATTGGACTAGGGCAGGGGGCGCGGCCCCCCTTTCCTTCCCCTCTCCCTCTCTTTCCCCCTTTTCCCCTCTGAAAGAAGGAAGGGGGGAGGGGGGCGAATAGGACTTGGAGTCCAGTGGGTTTCCCCACATGGTGCGCCTCCAGTCCAGCCTCCTCCCCCTCTCCCTCCTTATATACGGGGGCGGAGGGCACCCCAAAGCACATCAAATGTTTCTTAGCCATGTGCAGTGTCCCCCTCCACCATTTATCACTCCTCCGATGATATGTACTAGTACTTAGGCGAAGCCCTGCGCGGATCACTTCACCATCACCATCATCACGCCATCGTGCTGAAGAAACTCTCCCTCGACACTTTGCTAGATCAAGAGTTCGAGGGAGTCATCGAGCTGAAGTGTGCTGAAATCGGAGGTGCCGTACGTCGTCTTTATCAGTTGGATCGTGAAGACGTTCGACTACATCAATCGCGTTAAACTAACGCTTCCGCTTTCGGTCTACGAGGGTACGTGACACACTCTCCCCTGTCGTTGCTATGCATCTCCTAGATAGATCTTGCGTGAGCGTAGGAATTTTTTTGAAATTGCATGCTACATTCCCACTATGGTATCAGTACCAGGTCTATGGGTAGATGATATGCATGAGTAGAATACAAAGAGGTGTGGGCGATGATATCATACTGCATACCACCAACGTCCTATTTTTATTCGGCGGTATTGTTGGATGAAGCGGCCCGAACCAACCTTACATGACCACGTTCATGAGACCAGTTCCACCGACAGACATGCAACTTGTTTTGCATAGGTGGCTGGCGGGTTCTGTTTCTCCAACTTTAGTTAATCAAATTTGAATACGGCCTTCCTTGTTGAAGGTTAAAACATCAAACTTGACGAAACCTCGTTGTGGTTTTGATGCGTATGTAAGAACGGTTCTTACTAGAAGCCCATAGCAGCCACGTAAAACTTGCAACAACAAAGTAGAGGACGTCTAACTGTTTTTGCAGGGCATGTTGTATGTGATATGGTCAAGACATGATGTGATATACATTATTGTATGAGATAATCATTTTTGTAAAAGTTATCGGCAACTGGAGGAGCCTTATGGTTGTCACTTTATTGTATGAAATGCAATCGCCATGTAATTGCTTTACTTTATCACTATGCGTTAGCGATAGTCTAGAAGCAATAGTTGGCAGACAACAACGACACTATGATGGAGATCAAGGTGTCAAGCCGGTGACGATGGAGATCATGACGGTGGCTTTGGAGATGGATCAAAGGCACAAATGATGATGGCCAATCATGTCACATTTTTGATTGCATGTGAATATTATCTTTTATGCATCTTATTTGCTTAGTACGCGGTAGCTTTATAGATGATCCCTCACTAAAATTTCAAGGTATAGTGTTCTCCCTGAGTATGCACCGTTGCGACAGTCGTCTGCCGAGACACCACGTGATGATTGGGTGTGATAAGTTCTACGTTCACATACAACGGGTGCAAGAACAGTTTTGCACTGCGAATACTCGGGTTAAACTTGACGACCCTAGCATGTACAGACATGGCCTCGAAACACTGAGACCGAAAGGTCGACCGTGAATCATATAGTAGATATGATCAACATAGAGATGTTCACCATTGAAGACTACTCCATCTCACTGATGATCGGACATGGTTTAGTTGATATGGATCACGTGATCATTTAGATGACTCGAGGGATGTCTATCTAAGTGGGAGTTCTTAAGTAATATGATTAATGAACTTAATTTATCATGAACTTAGTCTGATAGTATTTCATATCTATGTTGTAGACAATAGCTCTTGTTATAGCTCCCCTATATTTTGATATGTTCGTAGAGAAAACTAAGTTGAAAGATGATAGTAGCAATGATGCGGACTGGGTCCGTGATCTGAGGATTATCCTCATTGCTGCATAGAAGAATTATGTCCTTGATGCACCGCTAGGTGACAGACCTATTGTAGGAGCAGATGCAGACGTTATGAACATTTGGCAAGCTCGATATGATGACTACTTGATAGTTAGTGCGCCATGCTTTACGGCTTAGAACCGGGACTTCAAAACGTTTTGAACGCCAGAAGCATATGAGATGTTCTAAGTTTGAAATTGGTATTTTAGACTCATACCCATGTCGATGAGAGGTATGAGACCTCTGACAAGTACTTTGCCTCCAGATGGAGGAATAGCTCAACCAGTGAGCATGTGCTCAGAATGTCTGTACTACAATCACTTGAATCAAGTGAGTTAATCTTCCAGATAAGATAGTGATTGACATAGTTCTCTAGTCACTTCACCAAGCTACTAGAACTTCATGATGAACTATAATGTGCAAGGGATAACGGAAAAGATCCCCGAGCTCTTCGCGATCTGAAATCGGCGAAGAGAATCAAGAAAGAGCATCAAAGTGTTGATGGTTAACAAGACCACTAGTTTCAAGAAAAAAGGCAAAGGAAAAGAAAGGAACTTCAAGAAGAATGACAAGCAAGTTTTCCACTCCCGTGAAGAAGCCCAAAGCTAGACCTAAGCCCGAAACTAGTGCTTCTACTGCAAAGGGAATTGTCACTGAAAGCGGAACTACCCCATACTTGGTGGATAAGAAGGATGGCAAAAGTGAACAAAGGTATATTTGATATCATGTTATGATGCTAAATTAGTAACTCGAAACAGGAGTTGCAAAATGAACAGAAACTGTTAAGGGCAAGGTGACGATGTGTGTTGGAAGGATTCCAAGGTTGATAAGATCAACATCGCACACTGCCTCTACCTTCGGGATTAGTGTTAACCTAAATAAATGTTATTTAGTGTTGGCGTTGAGCATAAATATGATTTGATCATGTTTATTGCAATACAGTATTCATTAAGTTAGAGAAATATTGTTTTTCTGTTTACATGAATAAAACCTTCTATGGTCATACACCCAATGTGATGGTTTATTGATTTCTGATCGTAATGATACCATATTCATAATATTGATGCCAAAATATGCAAAGTTGATAATGATAGTTGCAACATATTTGTGCCACTGCCATTTAGGTCATATCGGTGTAAAGCGCATGAAGAAACTCCATGCGGATGGACTTTTGGAATCACTTGATTATGAATCATTTGATGCTTCGAACCATGCCTCTTGGGCAAGATGACTAAAACTCTGTTCTCCGGAACAATGGAGCGAGCCACTGACTTATTGAAATAATACATACCGATGTATGCGGTCCGATGAGTGTTGAGGCGACGGCAGGTATCGTATTTTCGACCTTCACAGATTTTTTGAGTAGATATGGGTATATCTACTTAATGAAACACAAGTCTGAACATTTGAAAAGTTCAAAGAATTCAGAGTGAGTGGAGAATCATCGTAACAAGAAAATAAAGTTTCTACGATCTGATCGCAAGGCGATATTTGAGTTACGAGTTTGGCCTTCATTTAAAACATGTGTGAATAGTTTCACAACTCACGCCACCTGGAACACCACAGCATAATGGTGTGTCCAAACATCGTAACCGTACTTTATTGGATATGGTGGGATCTACGATGTCTCTTACCGATTTACCCTATCATTTTAGGGTTTTGCATTAGAGACAGCTGCTTCACGTTAAATAGGGCACCATCTAAATCCGTTGAGACGACACCGTATGAACTGTGGTTTGGCAAGAAACCTAAGCTGTCGTTTCTTAAAGTTTGGGTTGCGATGCTTATGTGAAAAAGCTTCATCCTGATAAGCTCGAACCCAAATCGGAGAAGTGCGTCTTCATAGGATACCCAAAAAAACTGTTGGGTACACCTTCTATCACAGATCCGAAGTCAAGATCTTTGTTGCTAAAAATGGATCCTTTCTAGAGAAGGAGTTTCTCTCAAAGAAGTCAGTGGGAGGAAGTAGAACTTGATGAGGTAATTGTACCTTCTCTCGAATGGAAAGTAGCTCATCACATAAAACTGTTCCCGTGATGCCTATACCAACTAAAGAGGAAGCTAATGATGATGATCATGAAACTTCAGATCAAGTTCTACAGAACCTCTAGGTCAACCAGAGTACGTTCCATAATAGAGTGGTTACGGTAACCTGTTCTGGAAGTCATGTTACTAGACCATGATGAACCTACGAACTATGAGAAGCAATGATGAGCCCAGATTCCACGAAATGGCTTGAGGCCATGAAATCTGAGATAGGATCCATGTATGAGAACAAAGTGTGGACTTGGTGGACTTGCCATGATCAACAAGCCATTAAAAATAAATGGATATTCAAGAGGAAGACGGACGATGATGGTAGTGTTACTATCTACAACTCGAATTGTCGCAAAAAGTTTTTCGACAAATTCAAGGTGTTGATTATGATGAGATTTTCTCACTCGTATCAATGCTTAAGTCTGTCCAAATCATGTTAGCAATTTCCGCATTTTATGAAATCTGGCAAATGGATGTCAAAACTGCATTCCTTAATGGATTTATTAAAGAAGAGTTGTATATGATGCAACCAGAAGGTTTTGTCGATCCAAAGGTGCTAACAAAGTGTGCAAGCTCAGCGATCCTCCATGGACGGGTGCAAGCATCTCGGAGTTGGAATATACGCTTTGATGAGTTGATCAAAGCATATAGTTTTATACAGACTTGCGGTGAAGCCTGTATTTACAAGAAAGTGAGTGGGAGCTCTGTAGCATTTCTAATATTATATGTGATGAAATTTGTTTATTGGAAATAATATAGAATTTATGGATAGCATAAAAGGATATTTGAAAGGACTTTTTCAATGAAAGACCTTAGTGAAGCTGCTTACATATTGGGCATCAAGATCTATAGAGATAGATCAAGACGTTTCATAAAGACTTTCGATGAGTACATACCTTGATAAGATTTGAAGGAGTTCAAAATGGATCAGTCAAAGAAGAGTTCTTTCCCGAGTTCTAAGTATGAAGTTGAGTAAGACTCAAAACCCGACCACGAGGATGAGAGGGAATGAAGTCATTCCCTTTGCCTCAGCCATAGGTTTATATAGTATGCCATGCTGTATACCAAACCTATTGTGTACCTTGCCATGAGTTTGGAAAGGGGGTACAATAGTGATCCAGGAGTAGATCACTGGACAGCAGTCAAAATTATCCTTAGGTACCTAAAGAGGACTAAGGAATGTTTCTCGGTTATGGAGGTGACAAAGAGTTTGTCATAAAGGGTTACGTCGATGCAAGCTTTGACACTGATCCGGATGACTCTGAGTCTCAATCTGGGATAATATTAAAAGTGGGAGTAATTAGCTAAATTAGCTCCTTGCAGAGCATGTAGAGATAGAAATTTGCAAAATACTTACGGATCTGAATATGGCAGACCCGTTGACTAAACTTTTCTCACAAGCAAAACATGATCACACCTTAGTACTCTTTGGGTGTTAATCACATGGAGATGTGAACTAGATTATTGACTCTAGTAAAACCCTTGGGTGTTGGTCACATGGCGATGTGAACTATGGGTTGTAATCACATGATGATGTGATTGGTGTTAAATCACATGGCGATGTGAACTAGATTATTGACTCTAGTGCAAGTGGGAGACTGAAGGAAATATGCCCTAGAGGCAATAATAAAGTTGTTATTTATATTTCCTTATATCATGATAAATGTTTATTATCATGCTAGAATTGTATAAACAAAAACTTGATACATGTGTGAATACATAGACAAAACACCGAGTCCCTAGTAAGCATCACTAGACAAGCTCGTTAATCAAAGATGGTTAAGTTTCCTAACCATAGACATGTGTTGCATTTGATGAACGACATCACATCATTAGGAGAATGATGTGATGGACATACCATTCGTTAGCTTAGCAATTGGTCGTTCAGTTTTTTTGCTATAACTTCCTCATGACATATACATATTCCTTTGACTAGGAGATTATGCAACTCCCGGATACCGGAGGAATACCTTGTGTGCTACAAACATCACAACGTAACTGGGTGATCATAAAGATGCCCTACAGGTATCTCCGAAGGTGTTTGTTGGGTTGGCATAGATCGAGATTAGGATTTGTCACTCCGAGTATCGGAGAGGTATCTCTGGGCCTTCTCGGTAATCACTAGTAGAAAAATGGCCATTTGTCCCGGTTCATAAGGCCCATTTGTCCCGTTGTGGAACCGGGACTAAAGGGTCGTTACTAATGCCCTGTACCTTTAGTCCCGGTTCTTATACAAACCGGGACAGATGGGCCTCCACGTGGCCGCTGCGGCGAGCCCAGGCAGGAGGGCCTTTGGTCCCGGTTGGTAGCACCAACCGGGACCAATAAGCGTCCACACGTCAGCATTTCAGGGGCTGGGTTTTTGTTTTTTTTTGAGGGGGGTTATAGGGGGTTTGGGGGTTTTGGGGGTTAATTTAGGTGTTTCATATATTGTGTTAGCTAGCTAATTAATAGAGAAGTACGTGTCCTCTCTTATCTCCTTTGCTTGGTCGACGCTACTTACTATACGTATAGAGAGGACTCGACACGCTAGCTACTAAGCAAATGAAGGAAACAGAAGATCGTCAGTGACGTACGTATGCTACAGAGAGAAGTGATATCGACCTCTCTTCTCCGAGAGATTGGTCAACAAGTTTTCGTATCTCTTACAATATAACCCCTAATTATATACGAACTTAGGGTCCACATGGTATTCTCCGTCTTTATCGATCACGTGGTCAATAAAGAATGCCGCCAATTCCTCTTGAATTGCTCGCATGTCGATCTGGTGGTAGGAGTTTCATCCCGCATCCGAAACACCTAAATTTGAAGAAGGGGTCAATACATATATAGAATGAATGAAACTCAACACAAATGATGGTAATAAAATAAAATTGTGAATATTATTGCTTACCACTTCATATTGTTTGTCAGAGTAGCCCCGCTCACAGTTCATGTGGCGGATGCACTCGCAAACGTAGTATCCACATAATTAGTCCCGGCTTCCTGCCACAACCACTTTACAAGAAATAGAGGTCAATCAAACTGATAAGCAAGCATACTAAATGGTATTGATGAAACTACGCGTGAATCCCTAGGAGATGCGCGGAACTAGCTAGTAGTACTTACTTTCGGGTGTTTAAATTGCAGCTTCTTCGGCAGTCCCGGAGCTTTGAGGTGAATTTTTTCCAAATCCTGCCAGACAAAGAAAACAATTACTTGATATCAGGAAATGAACAAAGTTGCCAATATGGTGCGATAATGATCGATTTAACTTACTTCTCGAGCATTTCAGTCATGTCCCATACTCCTGGGGATCTTTTCGTCTCGAGTCAAAGACGGTTACTAGTCCATGCTCAAGCTTAATCTCCAGGAGAATATAGTGGAAGCTGCGCACGCATGCATAACTCATCAATTACATTACTATAACCTCGAGTAATAGGAAACCGAATATGCAGATAGTAACACTCACTTGAAGTTGTAAGGAAAGAGTATTATAGCTTATTTTGATTTAATACCAACGATCTAGCAGTTGGCCTCGGCGTCTTTGGCTTTTTTTCAACCTGATAACACTATGAATTTGTGTTAATGAACCCAATATCACCGATTTGTTTTTCTTCAATTCGGCGATCTTCAACCTGCATAATAAGTGAGGTAATTATATATACATGCAATGAAAGAGCTGACCTATATATAGGGACTTAATGACAGAAGTAGTACTTACAGACAGTAGCAAGTGACCGTTATTTTATCGAGGGCCTTTTGATTGAAAAACTCGAAGAACTCCTCAAATGGAACATTCAACAGATCAATTCCAACGAGGTCATGCTCCTCTTTAACCTCAGCATCAAAGTATTCAGCCCCCCAGACTCTCTGCAGGTTTACATGTACCAATCATGAATCTTCGCATCATCATTGTTAGAGGAGGACTTCCATCTTTGACGAGAGGCTTCCCGTACTGGTATCTGTGTTCGTCCACCTGCAAGAAATCATAGTACATCGTCGGGCAGGTAATCTCCAAGATTGGTATAACCGCACCATCCTCGATCATTAGCGACGCTATCGCTAGGCACTTGAGCTGGGGGCACGATTGGTTCGATTGTTCGCCGAGCTGGGCAATTGTTTTCCCAGCGTCGTTTCTGCTAACCTTTTATCACTGATAGTCCTTCCCGACCGCTCCGCTTCGACAAATGACTTTTCAATAACACGGTCTAGTTGCCTTTCGGCGGAGACTTTGGTGGTTTCTTCAGGGCAGCCAGAGTGCGCTTCGCTTTCACCGGATCTATCTTCTCCTCCGGAGGTGGATGTTTCTTTGCTTTCACCCCTTCAAAGAGTCGTCACTTCGGCTCGCACATCTTCCTTGTTTCCTCCGGTCCTCTTGTATGGTAACTTCTCTGGAGTCTTTAGAGAAGGACCAAATCTGATTGACTCCCGCCTCTGGCTATACTGCTAGACGCCGGAGCAGACGGAGTGGCTCGGCTGTCTTCTTTCCTTGCTTACGAGGCGGAGGAGAAGGACTACGACGCGCCGGAGCAGCCGAGGCGGCGGCGGGTCTCTCCGCCTTGCTGACGAGGCGGAGAGGAGGAGGCTGGCTGCTCGACGCACCGGCGCAGGCGGAGAAGGAGGCGGAGTGCCGCCACGCGCCGGAGAAGGAGGCTGAGTGCCCTGATCACTCGCCGGAGGAGGAGCGGAGTGCCCTGACTCGCCGGAGGAGGAGGACTGGGACAAATGGGCCCAGACGAACCAGGACCAATGCCCACGAGGCCCCGGCTGGCCCCCTGGGCTCTCGAACCGGACAATGCCTCCATTGGTCCCGGTTCGTGGCAAACAGGGACTAATGGGCTGGCCAGGCCTCAACCAAAGCCCCTTTTTCTACTAGTGAATGCACATCATAAGAACCTTGCAAGCAATGTGATTAATGAGTTAGTTGGGGAATGATGCATTACGGAACAAGTAAAGAGACTTGCTGGTAACGAGATTGAACTAGGTATGAAGATACCGACGATCGAATCTCGGGCAAGTAAAATACCGATGACAAAGGGAAATACGTATGTTGTCATTATGGTATGACCGATAAAGATCTTCGTAAATATGTGGGAACCAATATAAGCATCCAGGTTCGGCTGTTGGTTATTGACCGGAGATTGTCTTGGTCATGTCTACATAGTTCTCGAACCCGTAGGGTCCTCACGCTTAACGTTCGATGAAGATTCGTATTATGAGTATGTGTTTTGGTGACCTAAGATTGTTCAGAGTTCTCGGATGAGATCACGGAAATGACGAGGAGTCTCGAAATGGTCAAGAGGTAAAGATTGATATATTGGACGATAGTATTCGGACGCCGGAATGGTTCCGGAGTGTTTCGGGTATTTTTCGGAGTACTGGGAGGTTACCCGACCCCCCCCCCCCCCCCCGCGGGAAAGTAATGGGCGTCATGGGCCTAGGGGAGAGGCAAGGCAGGCCACAAGGAGGTGCGCCCCCCCCCCCCCCATGGGGAGTCTGAATTGGACTAGGGGAGGTGGTGCGGCCCCCCTTTACTTCCCGCTCCCTATCCTTTCCCGCTTTTCCCCTCCGAAAGAAGAAAGGGGGGGGGCGAATAGGACTTGGAGTCCAAGGGGTTTCCCCACTTGGTGCGCCTCCTAGGTCGGCCTCTCCTCCTCTCCTCCTTTATATACGGGGGCGGGAGGGCACCCCAAGCACATCAATTGTTTCTTAGCCGTGTGCGGTGCCCCCTCACCGTTTACTCCTCCGTCATATTGTCGTAGCGCTTAGGCGAGCCTGCGAGGATCATTTCACCATCATCGTCATCAGCCGCGTGCTGATAAACTCTCCCTGACACTTTGCTGGATCAAGAGTTCGAGGGACGTCATCGAGTGAACGTGTGCCGAACTCGGAGGTGCCGTACGTTCCGTACTTGATCGGTTGGATCGTGAAGACGTTCGACTACATCAAACGCGTTAAACTAACGCTTCGCGTCGGTCACGAGGGTACGTGAACACACTCTCCCCTCTCGTTGCTATACATCTCCTAGAGATATCTTGCGTGAGCGTAGGAATTTTTTTGAAATTGCATGCTACGTTCCCCAGCAAAGTCTACTTGACTTGTGATTAAAACCATAGCCAACACTGCAAATACTTACAATTTATTAAGATAAAACCCAACCATAGCATTAAGATTTATGGGTCCCCCTTATCCATATGTATCAACTCTATACTCAAGTATGTACTCCCTCCATTTTTATATACGAGGCCACAAACTCATATTACAGGTACCAAGGTAAAATTTAATGGTGTGCTTTGCAAGTCAACTTTTCTTTTATCTTATGGGATAACCGGTGTGACCCACACATTGCGCTAGATCATTATGTGTTATTACATATTTCATTATGTCATATACATCAACATCATATAGATAGAAAATAGCGTAACTAAATTATGCATGATATCGCATATTCAATACTTTTTATTCAGTTATTTTTGGCCATTAGTACTTTTAATTCATTATCGGTGAGTTCCTTTAGTTTATTGCTACACAACTGTCTCTTATCAGAAAGTTCTACTAGAACACTACTTTATTGTTAAGTTCTGGTCATTAACAATGAAAGATGAATGGTTGATGACACACTATGCAAATTATAGCTTTCTAACAATTGTTTCCGTCTCTTTTATGCCCCTCCTCTATCCATGGTCTTTATCATCATTTTTTAGTAACTTCACGATCATGAGTTAAAACTATTCGCGGCACCTCTCTCTCTCTCTCTCCCTCTCTCTCTCTCTAGATAAGTACATACTTGGTGTTAATCTACTTTGTCACTTGTCATTAAAATGCTAAAATATTTATATTTTGCTCACTTGGGCAATCTCATCGTAACTTGTTTCTCTTTCTGAATCTGTCCATATTTTTAGCGGAGGAAGCCTTCTATGACGAATTATTTAAATAATAACAACCCAACTTACATCCATGAGGACTTAAACCCACATAGTGGGTGGTGGCATCCATTTCTCCAACCATGTGTGTTACTCACATCTTGACCGTGCACATGTTTTTTCTATATTGACTTGTGTATCATTTATTTATTTTAGATGCATGTTGCTTAAGAATTTATTGTCCAAGTGACAATATTTATACAATATATACTCACTTAAAAAATATCACAGTCATATAGCATTTGTATTACCTCGCCATGAGAATTTCTTGTCCTAGATTTGTACATTCATACTATTAAACTTCACGGTTATCACTCTTCTCCATCATTTCTACCCGGCATGGGCACGCCAAGTGATCTCTGCTGCATGAATCAAGGGCTGTTTATGTATGTGTCATCAACCAGTTTCATACTACTGAATGTAGCACGATGATACTATTAGAGCAAACTACTCCCTCCGTCCCAAAATTCTTGTCTTAGATTTGTCTAATATGGATGTATCGAGTCAGTTTTAGTATTAGATACATCCGTATCTAGACAAATCTAAGACAAGAATTTGGGACAGAGGGAGTACATTTTAAAGTAACCCATGGACGTTGATGCATCTCAGTTAGAGGCATGTTAGTTACACTGGTTCCGCATCACTACATATTCAATTCTATAGCAATGAACAAAGTGCACTTTTCTTTTTTATAAAAAACTATAAACATGATATTATAAATTTAATTAGATATTTGTTACGCCACAGGAGTACGTATAAAAATAGTTATATTCCTCTATTTCTTGACATTGATATATAAAATAAATTTGCGCTCTTAAATATAACTTGTAATTAATGTATGAAGATAATCCCTAAAGGTATTTATGTACTACGCGCAAAGATAAATTTGTGCTAAAGCAGAGTGTATTCTTTCTGATTTCAGATTAGCAAAATAATCAAAATATAACGTATTGCTCAATACCAATGGTTTTCCAGTTATATCTAATGGATAAATTCAATATTCTTTTCCATGACTATTTTTTAATATCTATTACTCCCTCCGTCCAGAAATACTTGTCATCAAAATGAATAAAAGGGGATGTATCTAGATGTATTTTAGTTCTAGATACACCCCTTTTTGTCCATTTTGATGACAAGTTTTTCGGACGGTGGGAGTATTTGGTATGACCTTATCTTTTATATATCAGTTGGCCTTATCCTTAATTGGAAGGCATGAAGGAGGACACCTAAAAAATGACGTGGACATGCCCGTATGGCCCCCTAGCCAGGCTGCTGCATGCCAGTCGTTCAAATGGATGTGGGCCTATTTCAATCTGCATGGCGTCTTTGTGCCGGAGTCCAACGCCAAGCCCTGCTGGACGGTTTTGGTTTATATATTTTAGGTTCATGTACAACATGACACCCGTATGTCTTATCATTACGATTGGTTTATTGTGCATCTGCCGGACTATATCTGCACCCATGCATGGATGTTTTTCCTTTTCTCGGAATATATACATGCTTGACGAATATAGTCTTTTTTTAGAAGAAAGACCACCCTCTCTTTTTACACAATTTTTATTTCTTTTGAATAGGTACATGTCCATGTATAGAACTTGGACTCAACTATCGTTTGCTATAGGCTGGCGGCTGGAAACGGTAGCGCTAAAAGAAAGCTGGCGGAAGTCGTATATGATATGGAGTGAATATGAAATTCTTTCTAGCAAATCACAACGGTTTTAAATAAGGCTGGTTGGAAACGTATGGGTTGTGGAGGCACGCGGACATGTACTTCTTTATAGAGAATCTGGGTCGTTCTTTTCAGCTGCTTTTTAATTGTTACATCTCAGCCGTCCGTTTCTATCGTTTTATAATAATATAATAGATAGATAGATTAATACGCTGCATGCATGCAAAGAAGGCATGATTGGGTGCATTATGACATGCATGCAAGTTACTAGTACGAGAAAATGTCATTAATTTTGGCTTCGATTACTGTGGGTGGCCTTGTATAGATGTAAAATTTATATTCCATAGAGTTCTTGTATACGTACAGGAGGGAGATATTTGTCACTCCGGCCACCCTATGCATAGTATCTTCAACGTATTTGCTAAACCTAAAGTGTGATCCACATACCCACGCAATTTATAGTGGGGCCCAAAAGGGCAGAACCATATCATGCGCACATATAATAGATAACCAACACCATAGGTCAAAATAGAACTACTTCGGCATAATAGAAGCGCAACAAATCATTGCATAATAATTTATCACATCAAACACCACATTTAAGTAGGGGAGTATACCTGTTTAAGGATGAGAAGACCACTGTATATATGGATGAAAAGCCAATGGATATGGTGGTGAACTCAATTGAGACAATGGCGGTGATGATGGTTCACCCCGGCGACACTATGACACCATCAGAAGAAAGGGGCAATCCCGTGTCCTTCTTCATCACTGATATTCCCCTATCGGGGAGACGGTTTTCACCTTGGATCCTTGGTGTTCATGCCCTCCGGAGGGCGAGAGCCCACTCCAAGGTTGGATCTCCCTCTGGGAGACTTCTTCTTGATGCTACCCATCACCTTCTATTCAGCACAAGGTTTCGTAATTTCAAAAAAAAAAATAAACAATAGGGCAATTCAACAACTTCTAGACCAAGTTTGGGCCAAATGATGGACCAGGGGACGTGCCAACAAACCACGAGTAGGATCTCACGATCAATGTGTTGACCACATTGGGGGCCACATCGAGCACATGTGCCCCCCAGGTGGGTCCCGGATAATGGGACCTCTTGGGGATGAAACTGTCTGAAGACATGTTTTTTTTTATTTTTCCAAGTCCAAATAATTCCTTTTTTTGCAATATACAAAAGGTGTCAAAACCATATATAATTGATGTGAATATAGCATTAATACTTCAAATATTATAGAACATATCGAGAGGGGTCACTTAGCAACCAGGATCTCCATGATCCTAGAACCTTTGTGGTTTGAAGCCTCCATCAACATGGGTAGCCTAGCGCCAACTATCTGATTCTCGTGAAACATCATTGAGCCTTGTCCCTTGTTTGCAATCCCAATCTCACCTCCATAATTTCAGTAAGTTCACTTCACGCTTTACTCTTATGACTTGCATGTGTATGGTGTTTATGGAGCCTCTATCTTAAGCAGTTAAGCTTATAATTTCCAAGAACTAAAATTAGTATAATGTTTTAGTAGTCTATTCAACATAGACCTACAAACAATCCTATACTAACATACGAAGATATGATGGTAACTGAGGTTTTCCCCGTTGATGTTACTAAAATAAAGGGATTTGTTAGTCCCACAAGTCAGCAATCAAAGAGAAAAGGACAAATGAAATTTATTTTGGTGTCGCCAACATGCCATTGGCAAAAATAAGTCTATTTGAAAGACCTTTGCCAAACTAGACATTTGATGCCAAACAATGTTGGTCAATGTCCTTTCTTTTCCGATCGAATTTGTGGTAGAAAGTCTTTTTCCCTACCAACATATATGTAGGGATCCTAGTAATAGGGTAGTGCAACGTAACTACTCCTATTAGTCATAACTAGCTTCATTACACACCTCAAGCTAGCTCTGATATAGAGATGAAGTGCCAAAAATTTGAATCAGTATGTTATGAAGTTATGTAATGTTGGAATTGGAGAACTAGACACCTTGGTGTCTTGAGAACGGTTTCTATCCTTAAGCTTTAGCTAGACTTATATGTGCGTTCGTGTCGCCTATTGTGCAACGAGGCCGTCTCAATTGCTCATGCCAAAGACATAAAAGAATGCAAAGCGGCATCATGGATATGTGCACCGCACACGGCTAAGAAACAATTGATGTGCTTTGGGGTGCCCTCCCGCCCCCGTATATAAAGGAGGAGAGGAGGAGGAGGCCGACCTAGGAGGCGCACCAAGTGGGGAAACCCACTTGGACTCCAAGTCCTATTCGCCCCCCCCCCTTTCTTCTTTCGGAGGGGAAAAGCGGGAAGGAGAGGGAGAGGGTGAAGTAAAGGGGGGCCGCACCACCTCCCCTAGTCCAATTCAGACTCCCCATGGGGGGGGGCGCCACCTCCTTGTGGCCTGCCTTGCCTCTCCCCTATGGCCCATGACGCCCATTACTTTCCCCGCGGGGGGGGTCGGGTAACCTCCCAGTACTCCGAAAAATACCCGAAACACTCCGGAACCATTCCGGCGTCCGAATACTATCGTCCAATATATCAATCTTTACCTCTTGACCATTTCGAGACTCCTCGTCATTTCCGTGATCTCATCCGAGACTCTGAACAATCTTAGGTCACCAAAACACATAACTCATAATACGAATCTTCATCGAACGTTAAGCGTGAGGACCCTACGGGTTCGAGAACTATGTAGACATGACCAAGACAAATCTCCGGTCAATAACCAACAGCCGAACCTGGATGCTTATATTGGTTCCCACATATTCTACGAAGATCTTTATCGGTCATACCATAATGACAACATACGTTATTCCCTTTGTCATCGGTATGTTACTTGCCCGAGATTCGATCGTCGGTATCTTCATACCTAGTTCAATCTCGTTACCAGCAAGTCTCTTTACTTGTTCCGTAATGCATCATTCCCCAACTAACTCATTAATCACATTGCTTGCAAGGCTTCTTATGATGTGCATTCACTAGTAGAAAAAGGGGCTTTGGTTGAGGCCTGGCCAGCCCATTAGTCCCTGTTCTGCCACGAACCGGGACCAATGGAGGCATTTGTCCCGGTTCGAGAGCCCAGGGGGCCAGCCGGGGCCTCGTGGGCATTGGTCCTGGTTCGTCTGGGCCCATTTGTCCCAGTCCTCCTCCTCCGGCGAGTCAGGGCACTCCGCCTCCTCCTCCGGCGAGTGATCAGGGCACTCAGCCTCCTTCTCCGGCGCGTGGCGGCACTCCGCCTCCTTCTCCGCCTGCGCCGGTGCGTCCGAGCAGCCAGCCTCCTCCTTCTCCGCCTCGTCAGCAAGGGCGGAAGAGACCCGCCGCCGCTCCGGCTGCTCCGGCGCGTCGTAGTCCTTCTCCTCCGCCTCGTAAGCAAGGAAAGAAGACAGCCGCAGCCACTCCGTCTGCTCCGGCGTCTAGCAGTATAGCCAGAGGCGGGAGTCAATACAGATTTGGTCCTTCTCTAAAGACTCCAGAGAAGTTACCATACAAGAGGACCGAGGAGGAAACAAGGAAGATCGTGCGAGCCGAAGTGACGAACTTCTTTGAAGGGGTGAAAGCAAAGAAACATCCACCTCCGGAGGAGAAGATAGATCCGGTGAAAGCGAAGCGCACTCTGGCTGCCCTGAAGAAACCACCAAAGTCTCCGCCGAAAGGCAACTATGACCGTGTTATTGAAAAGTCATTTGTCGAAGCGGAGCGGTCGGGAAGGACTATCAGTGATAAAAGGTTAGCAGAACGACGAGCTGGGAAAACAATTGCCCAGCTCGGCGAACAATCGAACCAATCGTGCCCCCAGCTCAAGGTGCCTAGCGATAGCGTCGCTAATGATCCGAGGATGGTGCCCGGTTATACCAATCTTGGAGATTACCTGCCCGACGATGTACGTTATGATTTCTTGCAGGTGGACGAACACAGATACCAGTACGGGAAGCCTCTCGTCAAAGATGGAAGTCCTCCTCTAACAATGATGATGCGAAGATTCCATGATTGGTACATGTAAACCTGCAGAGAGTCTGGGGGGCTGAATACTTTGATGCTGAGAGTTAAAGAGGAGCATGACCTCGTTGGAATTGATCTGTTGAATGTTCCATTTGAGGAGTTCTTCGAGTTTTTCAATCAAAAGGCCCTCGATAAATTAACGGTCACTTGCTACTGTCTGTAAGTACTACTTCTGTCATTAAGTCCCTATATATAGGTCAGCTCTTTCATTGCATGTATATATAATTATCCTCACTATATTATGCAGGTTGAAGATCGCCGAATTGAAGAAAAAACAAATCGGTGATATTGGGTTCATTAACACAAATCTCATAGATGCTTATCAGGTTGAAAAACATGCCAAAGACGCCGAGGCCAACTTGCTACGATCGTTGGTATTAAATCAAAATAAAGCTATAATACTCTTTCCTTACAACTTCAAGTGAGTGTTACTATCTTTTGCATATTCGGTTTCCCTTATTACTCGAGGTTATAGTAATGTAATTGATGAGTTATGCATGCGTGCGCAGCTTCCACTATATTCTCCTGGAGATTAAGCTTGAGCATGGACTAGTAACCGTCTTTGACTCGAGACGAAAAGATCCCCAGGAGTATGCGGACATGACTGAAATGCTCGAGAAGTAAGTTAAATCGATCATTATCGCACCATATTGGCAACTTTGTTCATTTCCTGATATCAAGTAATTGTTTTCTTTGTCTGGCAGGATTTGGAAAAAATTCACCTCAAAAGCTCCGGGACTGCCGAAGAAGCTGCAATTTAAACACCCGAAAGTAAGTACTACTAGCTAGTTCCGCGCATCTCCTAGTGATTCAAGCGCTAGTTTCATCAATACCATTTAGTATGCTTGCTTATCAGTTTGATTGACCTCTATTTCTTGTAAAGTGGTTGTGGCAGGAAGCCGGGACTAATTACTGTGGATACTACGTTTGCGAGTGCATCCGCCACATGACCTGTGAGCGGGGCTACTCTGACAAACAATATGAAGTGCGTAAGCAATAATATTCACAATTTTATTTTATTACCATCATTTGTGTTGAGTTTCATTCATTCATATATATGTATTGACCCCCTTCTTCAAATTTAGGTGTTTCGGATGCGGGATGAACTCCTACCACCAGATCGCATGCGAGCAATTCAAGAGGAATTGGCGGCATTCTTTATTGACCACGTGATCGATAAAGACGGAGAATACCATGTGGACCCTAAGTTCGTATATAATTAGGGGATTATATTGTAAGAGATACGAAAACTTGTTCGACCAATCTCTCGGAGAAGGAGAGGTCGATATCACTTCTCTCTGTATGCATACGTACGTTCATGACGATCTTCTGTTTCCTTCATTTGCTTAGTAGCTAGCGTGTCGAGTCCTCTCTATACGTATAGTACGTAGCGTCGACCAAGCAAAGGAGATAAGAGAGGACACGTACTTCTCTCTATTAATTAGCTAGCTAACACAATATATGAAACACCTAAATTAACCCCCCAAAACCCCCAAAACCCCCTATAACCCCCCCCCTTCAAAAAAAAACAAAAACCCCAGCCCCTGAAATGCTGACGTGTGGACGCTTATTGGTCCCGGTTGGTGCTACCAACCGGGACCAAAGGCCCTCCTGCCTGGGCTCGCCGCAGCGGCCACGTGGAGGCCCATCTGTCCCGGTTCGTATAAGAACCGGGACTAAAGGTACAGGGCATTAGTAACGACCCTTTAGTCCCGGTTCCACAACCGGGACAAATGGGCCTTATGAACCGGGACAAATGGCCATTTTTCTACTAGTGATTACCGAGAAGGCCCAGAGATACCTCTCCGATACTCGGAGTGACAAATCCTAATCTCGATCTATGCCAACCCAACAAACACCTTCGGAGATACCTGTAGGGCATCTTTATGATCACCCAGTTACGTTGTGATGTTTGATAGCACACAAGGTATTCCTCCGGTATCCGGGAGTTGCATAATCTCATAGTCAAAGGAATATGTATATGTCATGAAGGAAGTTATAGCAATAAAACTGAACGACCAATATGCTAAGCTAACGAATGGGTAATGTCCATCACATCATTCTCCTAATGATGTGATGTCGTTCATCAAATGACAACACATGTCTATGGTTAGGAAACTTAACCATCTTTGATTAACGAGCTAGTCTAGTAGATGCTTACTAGGGACTCGGTGTTTTGTCTATGTATTCACACATGTATCAAGTTTTTGTTTAATACAATTCTAGCATGAATAATAAACATTTATCATGATATAAGGAAATATAAATAACAACTTTATTATTGCCTCTAGGGCATATTTCCTTCAGTCTCCCACTTGCACTAGAGTCAATAATCTAGTTCACATCGCCATGTGATTTAACACCAATCACATCATCATGTGATTAACACCCATAGTTCACATCGCCATGTGACCAACACCCAAAGGGTTTTACTAGAGTCAATAATCTAGTTCACATCTCCATGTGATTAACACCCAAAGAGTACTAAGGTGTGATCATGTTTTGCTTGTGAGAAAAGTTTAGTCAACGGGTCTGCCATATTCAGATCCGTAAGTATTTTGCAAATTTCTATCTCTACAATGCTCTGCAAGGAGCTAATTTAGCTAATTACTCCCACTTTTAATATATATCCAGATTGAGACTCAGAGTCATCCGGATCAGTGTCAAAGCTTGCATCGACGTAACCCTTTATGACAAACTCTTTGTCACCTCCATAACCGAGAAACATTTCCTTAGTCCTCTTTAGGTACCTAAGGATAATTTTGACTGCTGTCCAGTGATCTACTCCTGGATCACTATTGTACCCCCTTTCCAAACTCATGGCAAGGTACACAATAGGTTTGGTATACAGCATGGCATACTTTATAGAACCTATGGCTGAGGCAAAGGGAATGACTTTCATTCCCTCTCTATCTTCTGCCGTGGTCGGGTTTTGAGTCTTACTCAACTTCATACCTTAGAACTCGGGAAAGAACTCCTTCTTTGACTGATCCATTTTGAACTCCTTCAAAATCTTATCAAGGTATGTACTCATCGAAAGTCTTTATGAAACGTCTTGATCTATCTCTATAGATCTTGATGCCCAATATGTAAGCAGCTTCACTAAGGTCTTTCATTGAAAAAGTCCTTTCAAATATCCTTTTATGCTATCCATAAATTCTATATTATTTCCAATAAACAATATTTCATCCACATATAATATTAGAAATGCTACAGAGCTCCCACTCACTTTCTTGTAAATACAGGCTTCACCGCAAGTCTGTATAAAACTATATGCTTTGATCAACTCATCAAAGCGTATATTCCAACTCCGAGATGCTTGCACCAGTCCATGGATGGATCGCTGAAGCTTGCACACTTTGTTAGCACCTTTTAGGATCGACAAAACCTTCTGGTTGCATCATATACAACTCTTCTTTAATAAATCCATTAAGGAATGCAGTTTTGACATCCATTTGCCAGATTTCATAAAATGCGGAAATTGCTAACATGATTTGGACAGACTTAAGCATTGATACGAGTGAGAAAATCTCATCATAATCAACACCTTGAATTTGTCGAAAACCTTTTTGCGACAATTCGAGCTTTGTAGATAGTAACACTACCATCATCGTCCGTCTTCCTCTTGAATATCCATTTATTTTTAATGGCTTGTTGATCATCGGGCAAGTCCACCAAAGTCCACACTTTGTTCTCATACATGGATCCTATCTCAGATTTCATGGCCTCAAGCCATTTCGTGGAATCTGGGCTCATCATTGCTTCCTCATAGTTCGTAGGTTCATCATGGTCTAGTAACATGACTTCCAGAACAGGATTACCGTACCACTCTATTATGGAACGTACTCTGGTTGACCTACGAGGTTCTGTAGAAACTTGATCTGAAGTTTCATGATCATCATCATTAGCTTCCTCTTTAGTTGGTATAGGCATCACGGGAACAGTTTTATGTGATGAGCTACTTTCCAATTCGAGAGAAGGTACAATTACCTCATCAAGTTCTACTTTCCTCCCACTGACTTCTTTTGAGAGAAACTCCTTCTCTAGAAAGGATCCATTTTTAGCAACAAAGATCTTGACTTCGGATCTGTGATAGAAGGTGTACCCAACAGTTTCTTTTGGGTATCCTATGAAGACGCACTTCTCCGATTTGGGTTCGAGCTTATCAGGATGAAGCTTTTTCACATAAGCATCGCAACCCCAAACTTTAAGAAACGACAGCTTAGGTTTCTTGCCAAACCACAGTTCATACGGTGTCGTCTCAACGGATTTAGATGGTGCCCTATTTAACGTGAATGCAGCTGTCTCTAATGCAAAACCCTAAAATGATAGTGGTAAATCGGTAAGAGACATCGTAGATCCCACCATATCCAATAAAGTACGGTTACGATGTTTGGACACACCATTATGCTGTGGTGTTCCAGGTGGCGTGAGTTGTGAAACTATTCCACATTGTTTTAAATGAAGGCCAAACTCGTAACTCAAATATTCGCCTCTGCGATCAGATCGTAGAAACTTTATTTTCTTGTTACGATGATTCTCCACTTCACTCTGAATTCTTTGAACTTTTCAAATGTTTCAGACTTGTGTTTCATTAAGTAGATATACCCATATCTACTCAAAATCATCTGTGAAGGTCAGAAAATAACGATACCTGCCGCTAGCCTCAACACTCATCGGACCGCATACATCGGTATGTATTATTTCCAATAAGTCAGTGGCTCGCTCCATTGTTCCGGAGAACAGAGTTTTAGTCATCTTGCCCAAGAGGCATGGTTCGCAAGCATCAAATGATTCATAATCAAGTGATTCCAAAAGTCCATCCGCATGGAGTTTCTTCATGCGCTTTACACCGATATGACCTAAATGGCAGTGGCACAAATATGTTGCACTATCATTATCAACTTTGCATATTTTGGCATCAATATTATGAATATGTGTATCATTACGATCAAGAATCAATAAACCATTCACATTGGGTGTATGACCATAGAAGGTTTTATTCATGTAAACAGAACAACAATTATTCTCTAACTTAAATGAATAACTGTATTGCAATAAACATGATCAAATCATATTTATGCTCAACGCCAACACTAAATAACATTTATTTAGGTTCAACACTAATCCCGAAGGTAGAGGCAGTGTGCGATGTTGATCTTATCAACCTTGGAATCACTTCCAACACACATCGTCACCTTGCCCTTAACTAGTTTCTGTTCATTTTGCAACTCCTGTTTCGAGTTACTAATCTTAGCATCAATAACATGTATATCAAATATACCTTTGTTCACTTTTTGCCATCCTTCTTATCCACCAAGTATTTGGGGTAGTTCCGCTTTCAGTGACAATTCCCTTTGCAGTAGAAGCACTTAGTTTCGGGCTTAGGTCTAGCTTTGGGCTTCTTCACGGGAGTGGAAACTTGCTTGTCATTCTTCTTGAAGTTCCCTTTCTTTTCCTTTGCCTTTTTTCTTGAAACTAGTGGTCTTGTTAACCATCAACACTTTGATGCTCTTTCTTGATTTCTACCTTCGCCGATTTCAGCATCGCGAAGAGCTCGGGGATCTTTTCCGTTATCCCTTGCACATTATAGTTCATCATGAAGTTCTAGTAGCTTGGTGATAGTGACTAGAGAACTATGTCAATCACTATCTTATCTGGAAGATTAACTCCCACTTGATTCAAGTGATTGTAGTACCTAGACATTCTGAGCACATGCTCACTGGTTGAGCTATTCTCCTCCATCTTGTAGGCAAAGTACTTGTCAGAGGTCTCATACCTCTCGACATGGGTATGAGTCTAAAATACCAATTTCAACTCTTAGAACATCTCATATGCTTCGTGGCGTTCAAAACGTTTTTGAAGTCCCGGTTCTAAGCCGTAAAGCATGGCGCACTAAACTATCAAGTAGTCATCATATCGAGCTTGCCAAATGTTCATAACGTCTGCATCTGCTCCTACAATAGGTCTGTCACCTAGCGGTGCATCAAGGACATAATTCTTCTATGCAGCAATGAGGATAATCCTCAGATCACGGACCCAGTCCGCATCATTGCTACTATCATCTTTCAACTTAGTTTTCTCTACGAACATATCAAAAATATAGGGGAGCTATAACACGAGCTATTGATCTACAACATAGATATGCAAATACTATCATGACTAAGTTCATGATAAATTAAGTTCAATTAATCATATTACTTAAGAACTCCCACTTAGATAGACATCCCTCGAGTCATCTAAATGATCACGTGATCCATATCAACTAAACCATGTCCGATCATCACGTGAGATGGAGTAGTCTTCAATGGTGAACATCTCTATGTTGATCATATCTACTATATGATTCACGGTCGACCTTTCGGTCTCAGTGTTTCGAGGCCATGTCTGTACATGCTAGGCTCGTCAAGTTTAACCCGAGTATTCCGCACGTGCAAAACTGTCTTGCACCCGTTGTATGTGAACGTAGAACTTATCACACCCAATCATCACGTGGTGTCTCGGCACGACGAACTGTCGCAACGGTGCATACTCAGGGAGAACACTTATACCTTGAAATTTTAGTGAGGGATCATCTTATAAAGCTACCGCCGTACTAAGCAAAATAAGATGCATAAAAGATAAATATCACATGCAATCAAAATATGTGACATGATATGGCCATCATCATCTTGTGCCTTTGATCTCCATCTCCAAAGCACCGTCATGATCTCCATCGTCACCGGCTTGACACCTTGATCTCCATCATAGTGTCGTTGTTGTCTTGCCAACTATTGCTTCTATGACTATCGCTAACGCATAGTGATAAAGTAAAGCAATTACATGGCGATTGCATTTCATACAATAAAGTGACAACCATAAGGCTCCTGCCAGTTGCCGATAACTTTTACAAAACATGATTATCTCATACAATAATGTATATCACATCATGTCTTGACCATATCACATCACAACATGCCCTGCAAAAACAAGTTAGACGTCCTCTACTTTGTTGTTGCAAGTTTTACGTGGCTGCTATGGGCTTCTAGTAAGAACCGTTCTTACCTACGCATCAAAACCACAACGATGTTTCGTCAAGTTTGATGTTTTAACCTTCAACAAGGACCGGCCGTATTCAAATTTGATTCAACTAAAGTTGGAGAAACAGACACCCGCCAGCCACCTTTATGCAAAACAAGTTGCATGTCTGTCGGTGGAACTGGTCTCATGAACGTGGTCATGTAAGGTTGGTTCGGGCCGCTTCATCCAACAATACCGCCGAATAAAAATAGGACGTTGGTGGTATGCAGTATGACTATCATCGCCCACACCTCTTTGTATTCTACTCATGCATATCATCTACCCATAGACCTGGTACTGATACCATAGTTGGGAATGTAGCATGCAATTTCAAAAAAATTCCTACGCTCACGCAAGATCTATCTAGGAGATGCATAGCAACGACAGGGGGAGAGTGTGTCCACGTACCCTCGTAGACCGAAAGCGGAAGCGTTAGTTTAACGCGATTGATGTAGTCGAACGTCTTCACGATCCAACTGATAAAGTACCGAACGTACGGCACCTCCGATTTCAGCACACATTCAGCTCGATGACATCCCTCGAACTCTTGATCTAGCAAAGTGTCGAGGGAGAGTTTCTTCAGCACGATGGCGTGATGATGGTGATGGTGAAGTGATCCGCGCAGGGCTTCGCCTAAGTACTAGTACAATATCATCGGAGGAGTAAATGGTGGAGGGGGACACTGCACATGGCTAAGAAACATTTGATGTGCTTTGGGGTGCCCTCCCGCCCCCGTATATAAAGGAGGAGAGGGGGAGGAGGCTGGACTAGGAGGCGCACCATGTGGGGAAACCCACTTGGACTCCAAGTCCTATTCGCCCCCCCTCCCCCCCTTCCTTCTTTCAGAGGGGAAAAGGGGGAAAGAGAGGGAGAGGGAGAAGGAAAGGGCTGTATCATACTTACGTTCATGACGATCTCTGTTTCCTTCATTTGCTTAGTAGCTAGCGTGTCGAGTCCTCTCTATACGTATAGTACGTAGCGTCGACCAAGCAAAGGAGATAAGAGGACACGTACTTCTCTCTATTAATTAGCTAGCTAACACAATATATGAAACACCTAAATTAACCCCCCAAAACCCCCAAAACCCCCTATAACCCCCCCCCTTCAAAAAAAACAAAAACCCCAGCCCCTGAAATGCTGACGTGTGGACGCTTATTGGTCCCGGTTGGTGCTACCAACCGGACCAAAGGCCCTCCGCCTGGGCTCGCCGCAGCGGCCACGTGGAGGCCCATCTGTCCCGGTTCGTATAAGACCGGGACAAAGGTACAGGGCATTAGTAACGACCCTTTAGTCCCGGTTCCACAACCGGGACAATGGGCCTTATGAACCGGGAACAATGGCCATTTTTCTACTAGTGATTACAGAAGGCCCAGAGATACCTCTCCGATACTCGGAGTGACAAATCCTAATCTCGATCTATGCCAACCCAACAACACCTTCGAGATACCTGTAGGGCACTTTATGATCACCCATTTACGTTGTGATGTTTGATAGCACACAAGGTATTCTTCCGGTATCCGGGAGTTGCATATCTCATAGTCAAAGGAATATGTATATGTCATGAAGGAAGTTATAGCAATAAAAACTGAACGACCAATTGCTAAGCTAACGAATGGGTAATGTCCATCACATCTTCTCCTAATGATGTGATGTCGTTCATCAAATGACAACACATGTCTATGGTTAGGAAACTTAACCATCTTTGATTAACGAGCTAGTCTAGTAGATGCTTACTAGGGACTCGGTGTTTTGTCTATGTATCACACATGTATCAAGTTTTTGTTTAATACAATTCTAAGCATGAATATAACATTTATCATGATATAAGGAAATATAAATAACAACTTTATTATTGCCTCTAGGGCATATTTCCTTCAGTCTCCCACTTGCACTAGAGTCAATAATCTAGTTCACATCGCCATGTGATTTAACACCAATCACATCATCATGTATTAACACCCATAGTTCACATCGCCATGTGACCAACACCCAAAGGGTTTTACTAGAGTCAATATCTAGTTCACATCTCCATGTGATTAAAACCCAAAGAGTACTAAGGTGTGATCATGTTTTGCTTGTGAGAAAAGTTTAGTCAACGGGTCTGCCATATTCAGATCCGTAAGTATTTTGCCAATTTCTATTCTACAATGCTCTGCAAGGAGCTAATTTAGCTAATTACTCCCACTTTAATATATATCCAGATTGAGACTCAGAGTCATCCGGATCAGTGTCAAGCTTGCATCGACGTAACCCTTTAGACAAACTCTTTGTCACCTCCATAACCGAGAAACATTTCCTTAGTCCTCTTTAGGTACCTAAGGATAATTTTGACTGCTGTCCAGTGATCTACTCCTGGATCACTATTGTACCCCCCTTTCCAAACTCATGGCAAGGTACACAATAGGTTTGGTATACAGCATGGCATACTTTATGAACCTATGGCTGAGGCAAAGGGAATGACTTTCATTCCCTCTCTATCTTCTGCCGTGGTCGGGTTTTGAGTCTTACTCAACTTCATACCTTAGAACTCGGGAAAGAACTCCTTCTTTGACTATCCATTTTGAACTCCTTCAAAATCTTATCAAGGTATGTACTCATCGAAGCTTTATGAAACGTCTTGATCTATCTCTATAGATCTTGATGCCCATATGTAAGCAGCTTCACTAAGGTCTTTCATTGAAAAAGTCCTTTCAAATATCCTTTTATTCTATCCATAAATTCTATATTATTTCCAATAAACAATATTTCATCCACATATAATATTAGAAATGCTACAGAGCTCCCACACTTTCTTGTAAATACAGGCTTCACCGCAAGTCTGTATAAAACTATATGCTTTGATCAACTCATCAAAGCGTATATTCCAACTCCGAGATGCTTGCACCAGTCCATGGATGGATCGCTGAAGCTTGCACACTTTGTTAGCACCTTTTAGGATCGACAAAACCTTCTGGTTGCATCATATACAACTCTTCTTTAATAATCCATTAAGGAATGCAGTTTTGACATCCATTTGCCAGATTTCATAAAATGCGGAAATTGCTAACATGATTTGGACAGACTTAACATTGATACGAGTGAGAAAATCTCATCATAATCAACACCTTGAATTTGTCGAAAACCTTTTTGCGACAATTCGAGCTTTGTAGATAGTAACACTACCATCATCGTCCGTCTTCCTCTTGAATTCCATTTATTTTTAATGGCTTGTTGATCATCGGGCAAGTCCACCAAAGCCCCACACTTTGTTCTCATACATGATCCTATCTCAGATTTCATGGCCTCAAGCCTTTCGTGGAATCTGGGCTCATCATTGCTTCCTCATAGTTCGTAGGTTCATCATGGTCTAGTAACATGACTTCCAGAACAGGATTACCGTACCACTCTATTATGGAACGTACTCTGGTTGACCTACGAGGTTCTGTAGAAACTTGATCTGAAGTTTCATGATCATCATCATTAGCTCCCTCTTTATTTGGTATAGGCATCACGGGAACAGTTTTATGTGATGAGCTACTTTCCAATTCGAGAGAAGGTACAATTACCTCATCAAGTTCTACTTTCCTCCCACTGACTTCTTTTGAGAGAAACTCCTTCTCTAGAAAGGATCCATTTTTAGCAACAAAGATCTTGACTTCGGATCTGTGATAGAAGGTGTCCCAACAGTTTCTTTTGGGTATCCTATGAAGACGCACTTCTCCTCGATTTGGGTTCGAGCTTATCAGGATGAAGCTTTTTCACATAAGCATCGCAACCCCAAACTTTAAGAAACGACAGCTTAGGTTTCTTGCCAAACACATTTCATACGGTGTCGTCTCAACGGATTTGATGGTGCCCTATTTAACGTGAATGCAGCTGTCTCTAATGCAAAACCCAAAATGATAGTGGTAAATCGGTAAGAGACATCGTAGATCCCACCATATCCAATAAAGTACGGTTACGATGTTTGGACACACCATTATGCTGTGGTGTTCCAGGTGGCGTGAGTTGTGAAACATTCCACATTGTTTTAAATGAAGGCCAAACTCGTAACTCAATATTCGCCTCTGCGATCAGATCGTAGAAACTTTATTTTCTTGTTACGATGATTCTCCACTTCACTCTGAATTCTTTGAACTTTTCAAATGTTTCAGACTTGTGTTTCATTAAGTAGATATACCCATACTACTCAAAATCATCTGTGAAGGTCAGAAATAACGATACCTCCCCGCTAGCCTCAACCCTCATCGGACCGCATACATCGGTATGTATTATTTCCAATAAGTCAGTGGCTCGCTCCATTGTTCGGAGAACAGAGTTTTAGTCATCTTGCCCAAGAGGCATGGTTCGCAAGCATCAAATGATTCATAATCAAGTGATTCCAAAAGTCCATCCGCATGGAGTTTCTTCATGCGCTTTACACCGATATGACTAATGGCAGTGGCACAATATTTTCACTATCATTATCAACTTTGCATATTTTGGCATCAATATTATGAATATGTGTATCATTACGATCAAGAATCATAAACCATTCACATTGGGTGTATGACCATAGAAGGTTTTATTCATGTAAACAGAACAACATTATTCTCTAACTTAAATGAATAACTGTATTGCAATAAACATGATCAAATCATATTTATGCTCACGCCACACTAAATAACATTTTTAGGTTCAACACTAATCCCGAAGTAGAGGCAGTGTGCGATGTTGATCTTATCAACCTTGAGATCACTTCCAACACACATCGTCCACCTTGCCCTTAACTAGTTTCTGTTCATTTTGCAACTCCTGTTTCGAGTTACTAATCTTAGCATCAATAACATGTATATCAAATATACCTTTGTTCACTTTTTGCCATCCTTCTTATCCACCAAGTATTTGGGGTATTTCCGCTTTCAGTGACAATTCCCTTTGCAGTAGAAGCACTTAGTTTCGGGCTTAGGTCTAGCTTTGGGCTTCTTCACGGGAGTGGAAACTTGCTTGTCATTCTTCTTGAAGTTCCCTTTCTTTTTTCCTTTGCCTTTTCGTTATTCCCTTTGTCATCGGTATGTTACTTGCCCGAGATTCGATCGTCGGTATCTTCATACCTAGTTCAATCTCGTTACCAGCAAGTCTCTTTACTTGTTCCGTAATGCATCATTCCCCAACTAACTCATTAATCACATTGCTTGCAAGGCTTCTTATGATGTGCATTCACTAGTAGAAAAAGGGGCTTTGGTTGAGGCCTGGCCAGCCCATTAGTCCCTGTTCTGCCACGAACCGGGACCAATGGAGGCATTTGTCCCGGTTCGAGAGCCCAGGGGGCCAGCCGGGGCCTCGTGGGCATTGGTCCTGGTTCGTCTGGGCCCATTTGTCCCAGTCCTCCTCCTCCGGCGAGTCAGGGCACTCCGCCTCCTCCTCCGGCGAGTGATCAGGGCACTCAGCCTCCTTCTCCGGCGCGTGGCGGCACTCCGCCTCCTTCTCCGCCTGCGCCGGTGCGTCCGAGCAGCCAGCCTCCTCCTTCTCCGCCTCGTCAGCAAGGGCGGAAGAGACCCGCCGCCGCTCCGGCTGCTCCGGCGCGTCGTAGTCCTTCTCCTCCGCCTCGTAAGCAAGGAAAGAAGACAGCCGCAGCCGCTCCGTCTGCTCCGGCGTCTAGCAGTATAGCCAGAGGCGGGAGTCAATACAGATTTGGTCCTTCTCTAAAGACTCCAGAGAAGTTACCATACAAGAGGACCGAGGAGGAAACAAGGAAGATCGTGCGAGCCGAAGTGACGAACTTCTTTGAAGGGGTGAAAGCAAAGAAACATCCACCTCCGGAGGAGAAGATAGATCCGGTGAAAGCGAAGCGCACTCTGGCTGCCCTGAAGAAACCACCAAAGTCTCCGCCGAAAGGCAACTATGACCGTGTTATTGAAAAGTCATTTGTCGAAGCGGAGCGGTCGGGAAGGACTATCAGTGATAAAAGGTTAGCAGAACGACGAGCTGGGAAAACAATTGCCCAGCTCGGCGAACAATCGAACCAATCGTGCCCCCAGCTCAAGGTGCCTAGCGATAGCGTCGCTAATGATCCGAGGATGGTGCCCGGTTATACCAATCTTGGAGATTACCTGCCCGACGATGTACATTATGATTTCTTGCAGGTGGACGAACACAGATACCAGTACGGGAAGCCTCTCGTCAAAGATGGAAGTCCTCCTCTAACAATGATGATGCGAAGATTCCATGATTGGTACATGTAAACCTGCAGAGAGTCTGGGGGGCTGAATACTTTGATGCTGAGAGTTAAAGAGGAGCATGACCTCGTTGGAATTGATCTGTTGAATGTTCCATTTGAGGAGTTCTTCAAGTTTTTCAATCAAAAGGCCCTCGATAAATTAACGGTCACTTGCTACTGTCTATAAGTACTACTTCTGTCATTAAGTCCCTATATATAGGTCAGCTCTTTCATTGCATGTATATATAATTATCCTCACTATATTATGCAGGTTGAAGATCGCCGAATTGAAGAAAAAACAAATCGGTGATATTGGGTTCATTAACACAAATCTCATAGATGCTTATCAGGTTGAAAAACATGCCAAAGACGCCGAGGCCAACTTGCTACGATCGTTGGTATTAAATCAAAATAAAGCTATAATACTCTTTCCTTACAACTTCAAGTGAGTGTTACTATCTTTTGCATATTCGGTTTCCCTTATTACTCGAGGTTATAGTAATGTAATTGATGAGTTATGCATGCGTGCGCAGCTTCCACTATATTCTCCTGGAGATTAAGCTTGAGCATGGACTAGTAACCGTCTTTGACTCGAGACGAAAAGATCCCCAGGAGTATGCGGACATGACTGAAATGCTCGAGAAGTAAGTTAAATCGATCATTATCGCACCATATTGGCAACTTTGTTCATTTCCTGATATCAAGTAATTGTTTTCTTTGTCTGGCAGGATTTGGAAAAAATTCACCTCAAAAGCTCCGGGACTGCCGAAGAAGCTGCAATTTAAACACCCGAAAGTAAGTACTACTAGCTAGTTCCGCGCATCTCCTAGTGATTCAAGCGCTAGTTTCATCAATACCATTTAGTATGCTTGCTTATCAGTTTGATTGACCTCTATTTCTTGTAAAGTGGTTGTGGCAGGAAGCCGGGACTAATTACTGTGGATACTACGTTTGCGAGTGCATCCGCCACATGACCTGTGAGCGGGGCTACTCTGACAAACAATATGAAGTGCGTAAGCAATAATATTCACAATTTTATTTTATTACCATCATTTGTGTTGAGTTTCATTCATTCATATATATGTATTGACCCCCTTCTTCAAATTTAGGTGTTTCGGATGCGGGATGAACTCCTACCACCAGATCGCATGCGAGCAATTCAAGAGGAATTGGCGGCATTCTTTATTGACCACGTGATCGATAAAGACGGAGAATACCATGTGGACCCTAAGTTCGTATATAATTAGGGGATTATATTGTAAGAGATACGAAAACTTGTTCGACCAATCTCTCGGAGAAGGAGAGGTCGATATCACTTCTCTCTGTATGCATACGTACGTTCATGACGATCTTCTGTTTCCTTCATTTGCTTAGTAGCTAGCGTGTCGAGTCCTCTCTATACGTATAGTACGTAGCGTCGACCAAGCAAAGGAGATAAGAGAGGACACGTACTTCTCTCTATTAATTAGCTAGCTAACACAATATATGAAACACCTAAATTAACCCCCCAAAACCCCCAAAACCCCCTATAACCCCCCCCCTTCAAAAAAAAACAAAAACCCCAGCCCCTGAAATGCTGACGTGTGGACGCTTATTGGTCCCGGTTGGTGCTACCAACCGGGACCAAAGGCCCTCCTGCCTGGGCTCGCCGCAGCGGCCACGTGGAGGCCCATCTGTCCCGGTTCGTATAAGAACCGGGACTAAAGGTACAGGGCATTAGTAACGACCCTTTAGTCCCGGTTCCACAACCGGGACAAATGGGCCTTATGAACCGGGACAAATGGCCATTTTTCTACTAGTGATTACCGAGAAGGCCCAGAGATACCTCTCCGATACTCGGAGTGACAAATCCTAATCTCGATCTATGCCAACCCAACAAACACCTTCGGAGATACCTGTAGGGCATCTTTATGATCACCCAGTTACGTTGTGATGTTTGATAGCACACAAGGTATTCCTCCGGTATCCGGGAGTTGCATAATCTCATAGTCAAAGGAATATGTATATGTCATGAAGGAAGTTATAGCAATAAAACTGAACGACCAATATGCTAAGCTAACGAATGGGTAATGTCCATCACATCATTCTCCTAATGATGTGATGTCGTTCATCAAATGACAACACATGTCTATGGTTAGGAAACTTAACCATCTTTGATTAACGAGCTAGTCTAGTAGATGCTTACTAGGGACTCGGTGTTTTGTCTATGTATTCACACATGTATCAAGTTTTTGTTTAATACAATTCTAGCATGAATAATAAACATTTATCATGATATAAGGAAATATAAATAACAACTTTATTATTGCCTCTAGGGCATATTTCCTTCAGTCTCCCACTTGCACTAGAGTCAATAATCTAGTTCACATCGCCATGTGATTTAACACCAATCACATCATCATGTGATTAACACCCATAGTTCACATCGCCATGTGACCAACACCCAAAGGGTTTTACTAGAGTCAATAATCTAGTTCACATCTCCATGTGATTAACACCCAAAGAGTACTAAGGTGTGATCATGTTTTGCTTGTGAGAAAAGTTTAGTCAACGGGTCTGCCATATTCAGATCCGTAAGTATTTTGCAAATTTCTATGTCTACAATGCTCTGCAAGGAGCTAATTTAGCTAATTACTCCCACTTTTAATATATATCCAGATTGAGACTCAGAGTCATCCGGATCAGTGTCAAAGCTTGCATCGACGTAACCCTTTATGACAAACTCTTTGTCACCTCCATAACCGAGAAACATTTCCTTAGTCCTCTTTAGGTACCTAAGGATAATTTTGACTGCTGTCCAGTGATCTACTCCTGGATCACTATTGTACCCCCTTTCCAAACTCATGGCAAGGTACACAATAGGTTTGGTATACAGCATGGCATACTTTATAGAACCTATGGCTGAGGCAAAGGGAATGACTTTCATTCCCTCTCTATCTTCTGCCGTGGTCGGGTTTTGAGTCTTACTCAACTTCATACCTTAGAACTCGGGAAAGAACTCCTTCTTTGACTGATCCATTTTGAACTCCTTCAAAATCTTATCAAGGTATGTACTCATCGAAAGTCTTTATGAAACGTCTTGATCTATCTCTATAGATCTTGATGCCCAATATGTAAGCAGCTTCACTAAGGTCTTTCATTGAAAAAGTCCTTTCAAATATCCTTTTATGCTATCCATAAATTCTATATTATTTCCAATAAACAATATTTCATCCACATATAATATTAGAAATGCTACAGAGCTCCCACTCACTTTCTTGTAAATACAGGCTTCACCGCAAGTCTGTATAAAACTATATGCTTTGATCAACTCATCAAAGCGTATATTCCAACTCCGAGATGCTTGCACCAGTCCATGGATGGATCGCTGAAGCTTGCACACTTTGTTAGCACCTTTTAGGATCGACAAAACCTTCTGGTTGCATCATATACAACTCTTCTTTAATAAATCCATTAAGGAATGCAGTTTTGACATCCATTTGCCAGATTTCATAAAATGCGGAAATTGCTAACATGATTTGGACAGACTTAAGCATTGATACGAGTGAGAAAATCTCATCATAATCAACACCTTGAATTTGTCGAAAACCTTTTTGCGACAATTCGAGCTTTGTAGATAGTAACACTACCATCATCGTCCGTCTTCCTCTTGAATATCCATTTATTTTTAATGGCTTGTTGATCATCGGGCAAGTCCACCAAAGTCCACACTTTGTTCTCATACATGGATCCTATCTCAGATTTCATGGCCTCAAGCCATTTCGTGGAATCTGGGCTCATCATTGCTTCCTCATAGTTCGTAGGTTCATCATGGTCTAGTAACATGACTTCCAGAACAGGATTACCGTACCACTCTATTATGGAACGTACTCTGGTTGACCTACGAGGTTCTGTAGAAACTTGATCTGAAGTTTCATGATCATCATCATTAGCTTCCTCTTTAGTTGGTATAGGCATCACGGGAACAGTTTTATGTGATGAGCTACTTTCCAATTCGAGAGAAGGTACAATTACCTCATCAAGTTCTACTTTCCTCCCACTGACTTCTTTTGAGAGAAACTCCTTCTCTAGAAAGGATCCATTTTTAGCAACAAAGATCTTGACTTCGGATCTGTGATAGAAGGTGTACCCAACAGTTTCTTTTGGGTATCCTATGAAGACGCACTTCTCCGATTTGGGTTCGAGCTTATCAGGATGAAGCTTTTTCACATAAGCATCGCAACCCCAAACTTTAAGAAACGACAGCTTAGGTTTCTTGCCAAACCACAGTTCATACGGTGTCGTCTCAACGGATTTAGATGGTGCCCTATTTAACGTGAATGCAGCTGTCTCTAATGCAAAACCCCAAAATGATACTGGTAAATCGGTAAGAGACATCGTAGATCCCACCATATCCAATAAAGTACGGTTACGATGTTTGGACACACCATTATGCTGTGGTGTTCCAGGTGGCGTGAGTTGTGAAACTATTCCACATTGTTTTAAATGAAGGCCAAACTCGTAACTCAAATATTCGCCTCTGCGATCAGATCGTAGAAACTTTATTTTCTTGTTACGATGATTCTCCACTTCACTCTGAATTCTTTGAACTTTTCAAATGTTTCAGACTTGTGTTTCATTAAGTAGATATACCCATATCTACTCAAAATCATCTGTGAAGGTCAGAAAATAACGATACCTGCCGCTAGCCTCAACACTCATCGGACCGCATACATCGGTATGTATTATTTCCAATAAGTCAGTGGCTCGCTCCATTGTTCCGGAGAACAGAGTTTTAGTCATCTTGCCCAAGAGGCATGGTTCGCAAGCATCAAATGATTCATAATCAAGTGATTCCAAAAGTCCATCCGCATGGAGTTTCTTCATGCGCTTTACACCGATATGACGTAAATGGCAGTGGCACAAATATGTTGCACTATCATTATCAACTTTGCATATTTTGGCATCAATATTATGAATATGTGTATCATTACGATCAAGAATCAATAAACCATTCACATTGGGTGTATGACCATAGAAGGTTTTATTCATGTAAACAGAACAACAATTATTCTCTAACTTAAATGAATAACTGTATTGCAATAAACATGATCAAATCATATTTATGCTCAACGCCAACACTAAATAACATTTATTTAGGTTCAACACTAATCCCGAAGGTAGAGGCAGTGTGCGATGTTGATCTTATCAACCTTGGAATCACTTCCAACACACATCGTCACCTTGCCCTTAACTAGTTTCTGTTCATTTTGCAACTCCTGTTTCGAGTTACTAATCTTAGCATCAATAACATGTATATCAAATATACCTTTGTTCACTTTTTGCCATCCTTCTTATCCACCAAGTATTTGGGGTAGTTCCGCTTTCAGTGACAATTCCCTTTGCAGTAGAAGCACTTAGTTTCGGGCTTAGGTCTAGCTTTGGGCTTCTTCACGGGAGTGGAAACTTGCTTGTCATTCTTCTTGAAGTTCCCTTTCTTTTCCTTTGCCTTTTTTCTTGAAACTAGTGGTCTTGTTAACCATCAACACTTTGATGCTCTTTCTTGATTTCTACCTTCGCCGATTTCAGCATCGCGAAGAGCTCGGGGATCTTTTCCGTTATCCCTTGCACATTATAGTTCATCATGAAGTTCTAGTAGCTTGGTGATAGTGACTAGAGAACTATGTCAATCACTATCTTATCTGGAAGATTAACTCCCACTTGATTCAAGTGATTGTAGTACCTAGACATTCTGAGCACATGCTCACTGGTTGAGCTATTCTCCTCCATCTTGTAGGCAAAGTACTTGTCAGAGGTCTCATACCTCTCGACATGGGTATGAGTCTAAAATACCAATTTCAACTCTTAGAACATCTCATATGCTTCGTGGCGTTCAAAACATTTTTGAAGTCCCGGTTCTAAGCCGTAAAGCATGGCGCACTAAACTATCAAGTAGTCATCATATCGAGCTTGCCAAATGTTCATAACGTCTGCATCTGCTCCTACAATAGGTCTGTCACCTAGCGGTGCATCAAGGACATAATTCTTCTATGCAGCAATGAGGATAATCCTCAGATCACGGACCCAGTCCGCATCATTGCTACTATCATCTTTCAACTTAGTTTTCTCTACGAACATATCAAAAATATAGGGGAGCTATAACACGAGCTATTGATCTACAACATAGATATGCAAATACTATCATGACTAAGTTCATGATAAATTAAGTTCAATTAATCATATTACTTAAGAACTCCCACTTAGATAGACATCCCTCGAGTCATCTAAATGATCACGTGATCCATATCAACTAAACCATGTCCGATCATCACGTGAGATGGAGTAGTCTTCAATGGTGAACATCTCTATGTTGATCATATCTACTATATGATTCACGGTCGACCTTTCGGTCTCAGTGTTTCGAGGCCATGTCTGTACATGCTAGGCTCGTCAAGTTTAACCCGAGTATTCCGCACGTGCAAAACTGTCTTGCACCCGTTGTATGTGAACGTAGAACTTATCACACCCAATCATCACGTGGTGTCTCGGCACGACGAACTGTCGCAACGGTGCATACTCAGGGAGAACACTTATACCTTGAAATTTTAGTGAGGGATCATCTTATAAAGCTACCGCCGTACTAAGCAAAATAAGATGCATAAAAGATAAATATCACATGCAATCAAAATATGTGACATGATATGGCCATCATCATCTTGTGCCTTTGATCTCCATCTCCAAAGCACCGTCATGATCTCCATCGTCACCGGCTTGACACCTTGATCTCCATCATAGTGTCGTTGTTGTCTTGCCAACTATTGCTTCTATGACTATCGCTAACGCATAGTGATAAAGTAAAGCAATTACATGGCGATTGCATTTCATACAATAAAGTGACAACCATAAGGCTCCTGCTAGTTGCCGATAACTTTTACAAAACATGATTATCTCATACAATAATGTATATCACATCATGTCTTGACCATATCACATCACAACATGCCCTGCAAAAACAAGTTAGACGTCCTCTACTTTGTTGTTGCAAGTTTTACGTGGCTGCTATGGGCTTCTAGTAAGAACCGTTCTTACCTACGCATCAAAACCACAACGATGTTTCGTCAAGTTTGATGTTTTAACCTTCAACAAGGACCGGCCGTATTCAAATTTGATTCAACTAAAGTTGGAGAAACAGACACCCGCCAGCCACCTTTATGCAAAACAAGTTGCATGTCTGTCGGTGGAACTGGTCTCATGAACGTGGTCATGTAAGGTTGGTTCGGGCCGCTTCATCCAACAATACCGCCGAATAAAAATAGGACGTTGGTGGTATGCAGTATGACTATCATCGCCCACACCTCTTTGTATTCTACTCATGCATATCATCTACCCATAGACCTGGTACTGATACCATAGTTGGGAATGTAGCATGCAATTTCAAAAAAATTCCTACGCTCACGCAAGATCTATCTAGGAGATGCATAGCAACGACAGGGGGAGAGTGTGTCCACGTACCCTCGTAGACCGAAAGCGGAAGCGTTAGTTTAACGCGATTGATGTAGTCGAACGTCTTCACGATCCAACTGATAAAGTACCGAACGTACGGCACCTCCGATTTCAGCACACGTTCAGCTCGATGACGTCCCTCGAACTCTTGATCTAGCAAAGTGTCGAGGGAGAGTTTCTTCAGCACGATGGCGTGATGATGGTGATGGTGAAGTGATCCGCGCAGGGCTTCGCCTAAGTACTAGTACAATATCATCGGAGGAGTAAATGGTGGAGGGGGACACTGCACATGGCTAAGAAACATTTGATGTGCTTTGGGGTGCCCTCCCGCCCCCGTATATAAAGGAGGAGAGGGGGAGGAGGCTGGACTAGGAGCCGCACCATGTGGGGAAACCCACTTGGACTCCAAGTCCTATTCACCCCCCCTCCCCCCCTTCCTTCTTTCAGAGGGGAAAAGGGGGAAAGAGAGGGAGAGGGAGAAGGAAAGGGGGGCCGCGCCCCCTGCCCTAGTCCAATTTGGACTCCTTATGGGGGGGCGCGCCACCTCCTTGTGGCCTGCCTTGCCTCTCCCCTATGGCCCATGAGGCACATTACTTCCCCCCCCCCTCAGGGGGGGGGGGGGGGGGGTTCCGGGTAACCTCCCGGTACTCCGAAAAATACCCGAAACACTCCGGAACCATTCTGATGTCCGAATACTATTGTCCAATATATCAATCTTTACCTCTCGACCATTTCGAGACTCCTCGTCATGTCCGTGATCTCATCTGGGACTCCGAACAATCTTCGGTCACCAAAACACATAACTCATAATACAAATCGTCATCGAACTTAAGCGTGCGGACCTACGGGTTCGAGAACTATGTAGACATGACCGAGACACATCTCTTTCAATAACCAATCGCGGAACTGGATGCTCATATTGGTTCCCACATATTCTACGAAGATCTTTATCGGTCGTACCATAATGGCAACATACGTTTATTCCCTTAGTCATCGTATGTTACTTGTCCGCGATTTGATCGTCGATATCTTCATACTAGTTCATCTCATTACCGGCAAGTCTCTTTACTCGTTCTGTAATGCATCATCCCGCACACACTCATTAGTCACATTGCTGCAGGCTTCTTATGATGTCATTACTAAGAGGGCCAAGAGATACCTCTCCGATACTCGGAGTGACAAATCCTAATCTCGATCTATGGCAACCAACAAACACCTTCGAAGATACCTGTAGAGCATCTTTATGTTCACCCAGTTATGTTGTGATGTTTGATAGCACACAAGGTATTCCTCTGGTATGCGGGAGTTGCATATCTCATAGTCAAAGGAATATGTATATGTCATGAAGAAAGCTATAGCAATAAAACTGAGCAATCAATGCTAAGCGAACGGATGGGTCATGTCCATCACATGATTCTCCTATGATGTGATCCCGTTCATCATGACAACACATGTCTATGTTAGGAAACTTAACCATCTCTGATTAACGAGCTAGTCTAGTAGAGGCTTACTAGGGACTCGGTTTTTTGTCTATGTATTCACACATGTATCAAGTTTTCGGTTAATACAATTCTAGCATGAATAAAAACATTTATCATGATATAAGGAAATGTAAATAACAACTTTATTATTGCCTCTAGGCATATATCTTCAGACTTAGTTAACTAGAAGGAGACCCGCATGTTGTTGTGGGAATTTCTAGTGCATAGATTGTCAATTTCAAGGAAGTAAACTTTTAAATTCACAAATTATCCTTAAGTTGAAAAACATAGGATGGGGTAGGATCAAGCATATGTAGAAAGGTATACAATTGGGAAGAATGAAGATCTCCAGATGGACCAAGATTATAAACTTTCTGGGTTGCTCAAGCTTTTGCAAACGTGAACAATACATACGAAGAAATTTTTATTATGCTTGTGAACAATACATTGAGGAGGAAATTGCATTGTAGAAAATTTATATGCAGTAAACATTAAAGTGTTAGAATGTTATTATGTTTTGCAGAACAATGTGTATATCCAAAAGTATAGTAACTTGTAATCACTTAGAAAGATGTGGTATACCACTTCCTCATATTCAAAGGTATTTTTGGTACGTAAGAACATATATATTTGCCGCCATAGTTAAAAAAATTGCCTGCTAAGGTAGTAATTATGGTCTAGAGACTTATAGGATGGAAGCGTGCAACATAGTGGTCTACAAATAGCGAAATACAGATGGAACTAAAGCAATGAGTATCTATAGATCATATCTCAATATAAAAAGTGAAAAAAACGTACAAATAGAAACGGTAATAACATAAGCACAATATGGTGACATCGGTAGCTTGTTACTTTTACCAGCAAAGATGAACATGTGTATGAAATGACCCATTTTCTAGTTAGTTGATGTCCAAACCATTCCACTCAATGACCTTTCTCATGTAGCGTTGGTGCTAGAAATCATCATTCCTATTAGGGTTAAATGAAAAATAAAAATCAGATGCAGTAAAACTCACCTTGTGGACTTAAGTCGAACATTGCCATAGACGTCCAATGGGTTCTGCCGGAGCCAAGCAGATCATAACGGCATTCCATTAATTTATATTTTATGCTCAGTAATTTTTCAAATAAAATGTAATGATACTAATTTTCCCCTACCATGTAATTACGTGTAATTTTTGCCATGGCATCATACCCATAGAATGATGGAGATACACAGAGGTCAATGTAACTAAGCAACCATATGAATCAAAAGTATCGTTGTGGATGCACTGGGGAATTGATATTCATCATGTGACTCACCAACACTAGTTGTGCCAAGACCAGATCAAATGTAGATGTGCAATTCATATGCATAGCTTGGGGCGCACAAGAACGAGTCAGCTATACCTTAAAACTTTTGTTGTTATATGGTGACCTATCAGGAAGAGCATCCATACGGTATCTGTTGGATGCCGATTTTTTTTTGCAAAGTTTTATGCTAACAGTTTTCGGGAACAACGTAGGTTCCAAATTCTGAGAAAAGAATGCATCTGGATGAGTGTAATGTGGCATAACCTGCAACAAAGATAGTAAAGTGAAAGTTTTAATTGGGGGGGGGGGTTTCAAAATTCATGCTACCACCAAATTATACCCTACACAAATTTGGCAATCCCTTGTTAGGCATCATGTAATTTACATCAATACTATTTCTGAAATCCAAAAAAAACATAAACATATGTTACCAATCAATCGTTTGTCTAGAAAAAATGGGAAGAAAAAACCAAATCGTGTTGCTAACCTAAAAATAGCATGACCCTCACCATGGATGTGGCAAGGATTCTGACTTTGAAGGGGTTCTGGGATGCATTTTTCAAACTTAATAACCACTTTTGCTTCATCCATTCTGCCGTATTTAATCAACATAATATTGGCAGGTCGATGTAATGGTGGATGGATGAGATTGCCCGTGAACTGCTTCTAGAAGTGTACAATCATCTTTATCGTCCATTTTAAAAATCTAAATGAATTGCAACATGACAGATTATGCAATCCGCATATATAGTGGTTAGCTGGTTAGTAGTTCCAATCAAGTGGAATATCAGTAATACCAATGACCTTTAGATTCAATGATGTAAAAGAATTTAGGGAAATAGAATTAGCTAAAAGACATCCATTACGAGTCATTTACATTGCCGACGGGATAATGTGTTAAGCCTGCACATGGCAAGAAACCCCTATCTTCCTGTGATGCTAGGACGTTCTAGTCTAATTGATTGAACTTAACAGATATGAGTAAAAGAAAAGAGTTCGGTAGAGGCAAGCAGAGCCTAGAGGCAAAGAGCCCACTTCTTCCTCTCCACCCTTGCCACAGTGACCAGATCGATGTGGCCCATGCTGGAGAAAAGGTCGTTGGTGGTACTGCAATTATGCGGGTTGGGTGTGTAGGGCCACCTCGGCGTGGACAAAACTAATGTGGATGATGGGAGGTAGCTAGCTAGGCAAAGCAGATGCGGCGCACACAGCATGTTGCTGTCCAGCTGCAGCACGACGGGCAACATCGAGGCTCATCTAGCATGGGAATGAGTTTGCATGTGGAAGCTCGATTACGGCGGCTCCAACTCAATCAAGAATAGGTGGGAAGCTGAGATGTATTGACCTTGGTCTGTCAAGTGGAGAGAAAATTTAGTGGTAAGATCAGGCGATGCGGCTGGGATGTGTGCCATATGTTTTAGAGGGTGGAACTAGAACCGATTTCGAATGAGGGAGGCATGCGATCGATCAACTATTATGCTTGGAAAAAGAACTGCTATCTTAGTGGAAAGGAAAACATAGGGAAAAATTGATGGGGTGGCATATGTGGTGATGTATAGGCTGCATGTTAAGATAAATTAGGTAGTGGCGATAATCTCTTAGGTATATAAGTTTCTCTCGTGGTCACTCCATTGTTTGTGTATTGCAAATTTTATGTGCAATTTCATTTTTAGAGATGCGAAAGTAGGCGGTCACGTATTTTAGCTAAAGCTGAAAACACAATTGTACCAACTACAAACAAATTACCATTCCTAAGAACAGAAAATTCGAGTGAGAAAATACTGTATGTGACCATCTTATATTTTCATGGTAAAACTTATGGTCAAAATTAGGCACAAATAAGCAGGCTTGTTTATGGAAATTAAATTCAAAACCGTGGCAGCAACTCACTGGAATTAAACATATAGAACTTGCTAGCGTGATAATTAGTCACCCCAAATGTGCTTATGAACTTCCGAGATCTGCTAGCTGTAATAAAGTCTCATAGATCCCAAAGTTCATGTCATCATGTTTGACACACATTTTTAGATTATAACAATTGTTTGATAAGTATCTCTAATTTTTTTTTGTTGTTTCTTGACAATGCATTGGCATTCCCTAGTATAAAATAATTTTAAAACAGTCTGGGCACAGGAGATGCATGCAAGGTTGGGATATGGACAAGCATGCAGTTGATAAGCACATAATCATGTACACCTTGATGTGTTGGGTTGATCCATATATCCCCACTATGTTTTCTATAAAAGGCGAGGAAGCTGTGATGCGTGGCATACATTCCAGTGTGCACCGGTACACGACGCCCTGGAAACATATAAAAGACATGCAACGGATGATTATCTATGGACAAATGCCAGTGATGTCGTATGTATACATACGTGTAGGTATGTGTGTGCATGCATGTAAAGCATGAACCGTATCGGTCCCACTATGGCAGCGGGAATTCAGCCACAACTATGCCCTTCCCCTCTCCTAGTTGTATTGATCCTAAAGGCCATGGTTTTAGGCAGAAGAAGGTAGAGTTCGGTCATGGCCGCGCGCCTGCAGGAGCAATGACCCTAGTTGTGGCTTGAAGGAAATATGCCCTAGAGGGCAATAATAAATTTGTTATTTATATTTCCTTATATCATGATAAATGTTATTATTCATGCTAGAATTGTATTAACGGAAACTTAGTACTGTGTGAATACATAGACAAACAGATGTCTATTATTCCTCTACTTGACTAGCTCATTAATCAAAGATGGTTAAGTTTCCTAGCCATGGCCAAAGAGTTGTCATTTGATAAGAGGGATCACATCATAGAGAATGATGTGATTGACTTGACCCATCCGTTGCTTAGCACGATGATCGTTACAGTTTCATTGCTACTGCTTTCTTCAAGACTTATACATGTTCCTCAGACTATGAGTTATGCAACTCCCGAATACCGGAGGAACACCTTGTGTGCTATCAACGTCACAACGTAACTGGGTGATTATAAGATGCTCTACAGTGTCTCCATGGTGTTTTTTGATTTGGCATAGATCGAGATTAGGATTTGTCACTCCGTCATCGAGAGGGTCTCTGGGCCCTCTCGGTAATCACATCACTATAAGCCTGCAAGTATTGTGACTAATGAGTTAGTTGCAGGATGATGCATTACGAACGAGTAAAAGACTTGCCGGTAACAGATTGAACTAGGTATGAGGATACCGATGATCGAATCTCGAGCAAGTAACATACCGATGACAAAGGGAACAACGTATGTTGTTATGCGGTTCGACCGTAAAGATCTTCGTAGAATATGTAGGAGCCAATATGAGCATCCAGGTTCCGCTATTGGTTATTGACCGGAGATGTTCTCGGTCATGTATACATAGTTCTCGAACCCGAGGGTCCGCACGCTTAACGTTCTATGACTTTTGTATTATGAGTTATGTGATTTGTGATCGAGGTTTGTTCGGAGTTCCGGATGAGATCGGGACATGATGAGGGTCTCGAAATGGTCGAGACTAAAGATGATATATCGGACGACTATATTCGGACATCGGAAAGGTTCCGAGTGATTCGGGTATTTTTTGGAGTACCGGAGAGTTACGGGAATTCGTATTGGGCCTTAATGGGCCATACGGGAAAGGAGGAAAGGCCTCAAAGGGTGGCCGCACCCCTCCCCATGGACTGGTCGAATTGGACTAGGGAGGGGGGCGCCCCCTTCCTTCCTCTCCTTCTTCTCCTTCCCTTTTTCCTATTCCATATGGGAGGTCTAATCCTACTAGGACTAGGGAGTCCTAGTAGGACTCCACACTTTGGGCGCGCCTATGAGGCCGGCCTCCTCCTCCCTTCATCCTTATATACGTGGCCAGGGGCACCCCATAGACACAACAATTGATCTGTTGATCTCTTAGCCGTGTGCAGTGCCCCCCTCCACCATAATCACCTCGATAATATCATAGCGGTGCTTAGGCGAAGCCCTGCGTCGGTAGCATCATCATCACCATCATCACGCCGTCATGCCGACGAAACTCTCCGGTGAAGCTCTACTGGATCGTGAGCTCGCGGGACGTCATCGAGTTGAACGTGTGCTGAACTCGGAGGTGTCGTATGTTCAGTACTTGGATCGGTCGGATCGTGAAGAGTTCGACTACATCAACCGGTTGTTCTAACGCTTTCGCTTTCGGTCTACGATGGTACGTGGACACACTCTCCCCTCTCGTTGCTATGCATCACCATGATCTTGCGTGTGCGTAGGATTTTTTTTGATTACGACGTTCCCCAACAGTGGCATCCGAGCCAAGTTTATGCGTAGATGTTATATGCACGAGTAGAACACAAGTGAGTTGTGGGGCGATACTATCAGCCTGCTTACGCATGCTGCATACTTTGATTCGGCGGTATTGTTGGATGAAGCGGCCCGACCGACATTACGCGTACGCTTACGCAAGACTGGTTCTACCGACGTGCTTCACACACAGGTGGCTGGCGGTGTCAGTTTCTCCAACTTTAGTTGAATCGAGTGTGGCTACGCCGGTCCTTGTGAAGGTTAAAACACAGCACATACGACGAAATATCATTTGTGTTTGTTGCGTAGGTAAGAACGGTTCTTACTCAGCCCGTAGCAGCCATGTAAAACATGCAACAACAAAGTGAGGACGCCTAACTTGTTTTTGCAGAGCATTTTGTGATTGATATGGTCAGACGTGATGAGATATAAATTGTTGTTGAGATGATCATGTTTTGTTAAAGTTATCGGCAACTGGCAGAGCCTTATCATGTCACATATTTTGATTGCATCTGATGTTTATCTTTTATACATCTTATTTTGCTTAGTTCGGCGGAAGCTTTATAAGATGATCCTTACAAAATTTCAAGGTATAAGTGTTCTCCCTGAGTATGCACCGTTGCGACAGTTCTTCGTGCCGAGCAACCACATGATGATCGGGTGTGATAAGCTCTACGTTCACATACAACGGTGCAAGCCGTTTTGCACACGTGGAATACTCGGGTTAAACTTGACGAGCCTAGCATTGCAGATATGGCCTCAAAACACTAGAGACCAAAAGGTCGAGCGTGAATCATTAGTAGATATGATCAACATAGTGATGTTCACCATTGAAAACTACTCCATCTCACGTGATGATCGGACATGGTTTAGTTGATATGGATCACGTGATCACTTAGATGATTAGAGGGAGTCTATCTAAGTGGAGTTCTTAAGTATATGATTAATTGAACTTTAATTTATCATGAACTTAGTCCTGTATATTAGCATATCTATGTTGTAATCATAGCTCGGTTTAGCTCCCCTGTTTTTGATATTTTCCTAGAGAAAACTAAGTTGAAAGATGTTAGTAGCAATGATGCGGATTGGATCCGTGATCTGAGGATTATCCTCATTGCTGCACAAAGAATTATGTCCTTGATGCACCGCTAGGTGACAGACCAATTGCAGGAGCAAATGCAGACGTTATGAACGTTGGCAAGCTCGATATGATGACTACTTGATAGTTGTGCACCAGCTTTACGGCTTAGAATCGGGGCTTCAAAGATGTTTTTTGAAACGCCACGGAGCATATGAGATTTCCAAGAGTTGAAATTAGTATTTCAGACTCATGCCCATGTCGAAAGGTATGAGACCTTTGACAAGTACTTTGCCTACAAGATGAGGGAGAATAGCTCAGCTAGTGAGCATGTGCTCAGAATGTGTGAGTACTACAATCACTTGAATCAATGTGGGTTAATCTTCCAATAAGTAGTGATGACAGAGTTCTCTAGTCACTATCACCAATTTACTGAAATTCGTGATGAACTATAATATGCAAGGGATAACGGAAACGATTCCCAAGCTCTTCGTGATGCTGAAATCGACGAAGATAGAAATCAAGAAAAGCATCAAGTGTTGGGGTTGACAAGACCACTAGTTTCAAGAAAAGGGCAAAGGGAAGAAGGGGAACTTCAAAAGGAATGCAAGCAAGTTGCTGCTCCCGTGAAGAAGCCCAAAGCTACCTCAAGCCTGAAACTGAGTGCTTCTACTGCAAAGGAAATGGTCACTGGAAGTGGAACTGCCCTAGATACTTGGCGGATAAGAAGGATGGCAAAGTGAACAAAGGTATATTGGATATACATGTTATTGATGTGTACTTTACTAGTGTTTATAGCAACCCCTCGGCATTTGATACTGGTTCGTTGCTAAGTAGCAACTCAAACGGAAGTTGCAGAATGAACAGAAACTAGTTAAGGGCAAGGTGACGATGTGTGTTGGAAGTAGTTCCAAGATTGATATGATCATCATCGCACACTCCCTATACTTTCGGGATTAGTGTTGAACCTAAATAAATGTTATTTGGTGTTTACGTTAAGCATGAATATGATTTGATCATGTTTATTGCAATACGGTTATTAATTTAAAGTCAGAGAATATTCTGTTTACATGAATAAAACCTTCAATGGTCATACACCCAAGGTGAATGGATTATTGAATCTCGATCGTAGTGATACACTATTCATAATATTGAAGCCAAAAGATGCAAATTTGATAATGATAGTGCAACTTATTTGTGGCACTGCCGTTTAGATCATATTGGTGTAAAGCGCATGAAGAAACTCCATTCTGATGGACTTTTGGAATCACTTGGTACTTTGTGTAAAGCGCATGGCGATGTAACAAGATTATGGACTCTAGTGCAAGTGGGAGACTGAAGGAAATATGCCCTAGAGGCAATAATAAAGTTGTTATTTATATTTCCTCATATCATGACAAATGTTTATTATTCATGCTAGAATTGTATTAACCGAAAACTTAGTACATGTGTGATACATAGAACTAGAGTGTCACTAGATGCCTCTACTTGACTAGCTCTCGTTAAATCAAAGAGGTTAAGTTTCCTAGCCATGGACAAGAGTTGTCAATTGATCAGCGGGAATTCGCCTCATTAGAGAATGATGTGATTGTGACTTGACC
>JAAAXO010000109.1:3153-47538 GCA_011799875.1 Thinopyrum elongatum | reverse complement strand
TATCAATCTTTACCTCTCGACCATTTCGAGACTCCTCGTCATGTCCGTGATCTCATCTGGGACTCCGAACAATCTTCGGTCACCAAAACACATAACTCATAATACAAATCGTCATCGAACATTAAGCGTGCGGACCCTACGGGTTCGAGAACTATGTAGACATGACCGAGACACATCTCTGGTCAATAACCAATAGCGGAACCTGGATGCTCATATTGGTTCCCACATATTCTACGAAGATCTTTATCGGTCGTACCATAATGGCAACATACGTTATTCCCTTAGTCATCGGTATGTTACTTGTCCGCGATTTGATCGTCGATATCTTCATACCTAGTTCAATCTCATTACCGGCAAGTCTCTTTACTCGTTCTGTAATGCATCATCCCGCAACGAACTCATTAGTCACATTGCTTGCAAGGCTTCTTATGATGTGCATTACTAAGAGGGCCAAGAGATACCTCTCCGATACTCGGAGTGACAAATCCTAATCTCGATCTATGGCAACCCAACAAACACCTTCGAAGATACCTGTAGAGCATCTTTATGTTCACCCAGTTATGTTGTGATGTTTGATAGCACACAAGGTATTCCTCTGGTATGCGGGAGTTGCATAATCTCATAGTCAAAGGAATATGTATATGTCATGAAGAAAGCTATAGCAATAAAACTGAGCAATCAATATGCTAAGCGAACGGATGGGTCATGTCCATCACATGATTCTCCTAATGATGTGATCCCGTTCATCAAATGACAACACATGTCTATGGTTAGGAAACTTAACCATCTCTGATTAACGAGCTAGTCTAGTAGAGGCTTACTAGGGACTCGGTGTTTTGTCTATGTATTCACACATGTATCAAGTTTTCGGTTAATACAATTCTAGCATGAATAATAAACATTTATCATGATATAAGGAAATGTAAATAACAACTTTATTATTGCCTCTAGGGCATATATCCTTCAGACTTAGTTAACTAGAAGGAGACCCTGCATGTTGTTGTGGGAATTTCTAGTGCATAGATTGTCAATTTTCAAGGAAGTAAACTTTTTAAATTCAACAAATTATCCTTAAGTTGAAAATACCGGAGTGACAAATCCTAATCTCGATCTATGCCAACCCAACAAACCCTTCGGAGATACCTGTAGGGCATCTTTATGATCACCCAGTTACGTTGTGATGTTTGTAGCACACAAGGTATTCCTCGGTATCCGGGAGTTGCATAATCTCATAGTCAAAGGAATATGTATATGTCATGAAGGAAGTTATAGCTAAAAACTGAACGACCAATATGCTAAGCTAACGAATGGGAATGTCCATCACATCATTCCTATGATGTGATGTCGTTCATCAAATGACAAACATGTCTATGGTTAGGAAACTTAACCATCTTTGATTAACGAGCTAGCTAGTAGATGCTTACTAGGGACTCGGTGTGTTTGTCTATGTATCACACATGTATCAAGTTTTTGTTTAATACAATTCTAACATGAATAATAAACATTTATCATGATATAAGGAAATATAAATAACAACTTTATTATTGCCTCTAGGGCATATTTCCTTCAGTCTCCCCACTTGCACTAGAGTCAATAATCTAGTCACATCGCCATGTGATTTAACACCAATCACATCATCATGTGATTAACACCCATAGTTCACATCGCCATGTGACCAACACCCAAAGGGTTTTACTAGAGCAATAATCTAGTTCACATCTCCATGTGATTAACACCCAAAGAGTACTAAGGTGTGATCATGTTTGCTTGTGAGAAAAGTTTAGTCAACGGGTCTGCACATATCAGATCCGTAAGTATTTTGCAAATTTCTATGTCTACAATGCTCTGCAAGGAGCTAATTTAGCTAATTACTCCCACTTTTAATATATATCCAGATTGAGACTCAGAGTCATCCGGATCAGTGTAAAGCTTGCATCGACGTAACCCTTTATGACAAACTCTTTGTCACCTCCATAACCGAGAAACATTTCCTAGTCCTCTTTAGGTACCTAAGGATAATTTTGACTGCTGTCCAGTGATCTACTCCTGGATCACTATTGTACCCCCTTTCCAAACTCATGGCAAGGTACACAATAGGTTTGGTATACAGCATGGCATACTTTATAGAACCTATGGCTGAGGCAAAGGGAATGACTTTCATTCCCTCTCTATCTCTTGCCGTGGTCGGTTTTGAGTCTTACTCAACTTCATACCTAGAACTCGGGAAAGAACTCCTTCTTGACTGATCCATTTTGAACTCCTTCAAAATCTATCAAGGTATGTACTCATCGAAGTCTTTATGAAACGTCTTGATCTATCTCTATAGATCTTGATGCCCAATATGTAAGCCGCTTCACTAAGGTCTTTCATTGAAAAAGTCCTTTCAAATATCCTTTTATGCTATCCATAAATTCTATATTATTTCCAATAAACAATATTTCATCCACATATAATATTAGAAATGCTACAGAGCTCCCACTCACTTTCTTGTAAATACAGGCTTCACCGCAAGTCTGTAAAAACTATATGCTTTGATCAACTCATCAAGCGTATATTCCAACTCCGAGATGCTTGCACCAGTCCATGGATGGATCGCTGAAGCTTGCACACTTTGTTAGCACCTTTTAGGATCGACAAAACCTTCTGGTTGCATCATATACAACTTTCTTTAATAAATCCATTAAGGAATGCAGTTTTGACATCCATTTGCCAGATTTCATAAAATGCGGAAATTGCTAACATGATTTGGACAGACTTAAGCATTGATACGGTGAGAAAATCTCATCATAATCAACACCTTGAATTTGTCGAAAACCTTTGCGACAATTCGAGCTTTGTAGATAGTAACACTACCATCATCGTCCGTCTTCCTCTTGAATATCCATTTATTTTAATGGCTTGTTGATCATCGGGCAAGTCCACCAAAGTCCCACTTTGTTTCCAACATGGATTATCTAGATTTCATGGCCTCAAGCCATTTCGTGGAATCTGGGCTCATCATTGTTCCTCATAGTTCGTAGGTTCATCATGGTCTAGTAACATGACTTCCAGAACAGGATTACCGTACCACTCTATTATGGAACGTACTCTGGTTGACCTACGAGGTTCTGTAGAAACTTGATTGAAGTTTCATGATCATCATCATTAGCTTCTTTAGTTGGTATAGGCATCCCGGGAACAGTTTTATGTGATGAGCTACTTTCCAATTCGAGAGAAGGTACAATTACCTCATCAAGTTCTACTTTCCTCCCACTGACTTCTTTTGAGAGAAACTCCTTCTCTAGAAAGGATCCATTTTTAGCAACAAGATCTTGACTTCGGATCTGTGATAGAAGGTGTACCAACAGTTTCTTTTGGGTATCCTATGAAGACGCACTTCTCCGATTTGGGTTCGAGCTTATCAGGATGAAGCTTTTTCACATAAGCATCGCAACCCCAAACTTTAAGAAACGACAGCTTAGGTTTCTTGCCAAACCACAGTTCATACGGTGTGTCTCAACGGATTTAGATGGTGCCCTATTTAACGTGAATGCAGCTGTCTCTAATGCAAAACCCCAAATGATATGGTAAATCGGTAAGAGAGAGACATCGTAGATCCCACCATATCCAATAAAGTACGGTTACGATGTTTGGACACACATTATGCTGGGGTGTTCCAGGTGGCGTGAGTTGTGAAACTATTCCACATTGTTTTAAATGAAGGCCAAACTCGAACTCAAATATTCGCCTCTGCGATCAGATCGTAGAAACTTTATTTTCTTGTTACGATGATTCTCCACTTCACTCGAATTCTTTGAACTTTTCAAATGTTTCAGACTTGTGTTTCATTAAGTAGATATACCCAATCTACTCAAAATCATCTGTGAAGGTCAGAAAATAACGATACCTGCCGCTAGCCTCAACACTCATCGGACCGCATACATCGGTATGTATTATTTCCAATAAGTCAGTGGCTCGCTCCATTGTTCGGAGAACAGAGTTTTTAGTCATCTTGCCCAAGAGGCATGGTTCGCAAGCATCAAATGATTCATAATCAAGTGATTCCAAAAGTCCATCCGCATGGAGTTTCTTCATGCGCTTTACAAGAGTATGACGTAAATGGCAGTGGCACAAATATGTTGCACTCATTATCAACTTTGCATATTTTGGCATCAATATTATGAATTGTGTATCATTACGATCAAGAATCAATAAACCATTCACATTGGGTGTATGACCATAGAAGGTTTTATTCATGTAAACAGAACAACAATTATTCTCTAACTTAAATGAATAACTGTATTGCAATAAACATGATCAATCATATTTATGCTCAACGCCAACACTAAATAACATTTATTTAGGTTCAACACTAATCCCGAAGGTAGAGGCAGTGTGCGATGTTGATCTTATCAACCTTGGAATCACTTCCAACACACATCGTCACCTTGCCCTTAACTAGTTTCTGTTCATTTTGCAACTCCTGTTTCGAGTTACTAATCTTAGCATCAATAACATGTATATCAAAAATACCTTTGTTCACTTTTTGCCATCCTTCTTATCCACCAAGTATTTGGGGTAGTTCCGCTTTCAGTGACAATTCCCTTTGCAGTAGAAGCACTTAGTTTCGGGCTTAGGTCTAGCTTTGGGCTTCTTCACGGGAGTGGAAACTTGCTTGTCATTCTTCTTGAAGTTCCCTTTCTTTTCCTTTGCCTTTTTTCTTGAAACTAGTGGTCTTGTTAACCATCAACACTTTGATGCTCTTTCTTGATTTCTACCTTCGCCGATTTCAGCATCGCGAAGAGCCGGGGATCTTTTCCGTTATCCCTTGCACATTATAGTTCATCATGAAGTTCTAGTAGCTTGGTGATAGTGACTAGAGAACTATGTCAATCACTACTTATCTGGAAGATTAACTCCCACTTGATTCAAGTGATTGTAGTACCTAGACATTCTGAGCACATGCTCACTGGTTGAGCTATTCTCCTCCATCTTGTAGGCAAAGTACTTGTCAGAGGTCTCATACCTCTCGACATGGGTATGAGTCTAAATACCAATTTCAACTCTTAGAACATCTCATATGCTTCGTGGCGTTCAAAACATTTTTGAAGTCCCGGTTCTAAGCCGTAAAGCATGGCGCACTAAACTATCAAGTAGTCATCATATCGAGCTTGCCAAATGTTCATAACGTCTGCATCTGCTCCTACAATAGGTCTGTCACCTAGCGGTGCATCAAGGACATAATTCTTCTATGCAGCAATGAGGATAATCCTAGATCACGGACCCAGTCCGCATCATTGCTACTATCATCTTTCAACTTAGTTTTCTCTACGAACATATCAAAAATATAGGGGAGCTATAACACGAGCTATTGATCTACAACATAGATATGCAAATACTATCATGACTAAGTTCATGATAAATTAAGTTCAATTAATCATATTACTTAAGAACTCCCACTTAGATAGACATCCCTCGAGTCATCTAAATGATCACGTGATCCATATCAACTAAACCATGTCCGATCATCACGTGAGATGGAGTAGTAGTCTTCAATGGTGAACATCTCTATGTTGATCATATCTACTATATGATTCACGGTCGACCTTTCGGTCTCAGTGTTTCGAGGCCATGTTGTACATGCTAGGCTCGTCAAGTTTAACCCGAGATACCGCACTGGCAAAACTGTCTTGCACCCGTTGTATGTGAACGTAGAACTTATCACACCCAATCATCACGTGGTGTCTCGGCCGACGAACTGTCGCAACGGTGCATACTCAGAGAACACTTATACCTTGAAATTAGTGAGGGATCATCTTATAAAAGCTACCGCCGTACTAAGCAAAATAAGATGCATAAAAGATAAATATCACATGCAATCAAATATTGTGACATGATATGGCCATCATCATCTTGTGCCTTGATCTCCATCTCCAAGCACGTCATGATCTCCATCGTCACGGCTTGACACCTTGTCTCCATCATAGTGTCGTTGTTGTCTTGCCAACTATTGCTTCTATGACTATCGCTAACGCATAGTGATTAAGTAAAGCAATTACATGGCGATTGCATTTCATACAATAAAGTGACAACCATAAGGCTCTGCAGTTGCCGATAACTTTTACAAAACATGATATATCATACAATAATGTATATCACATCATGTCTGACCATATCACATCACAACATGCCCTGCAAAAACAAGTTAGACGTCCTCTACTTGTTGTTGCAAGTTTTACGTGGCTGCTATGGGCTTCTAGTAAGAACCGTTCTTACCTACGCATCAAAACCACAACGATGTTTCGTCAAGTTTGATGTTTTAACCTTCAACAAGGGACCGGCCGTATTCAAATTTGATTCAACTAAAGTTGGAGAAACAGACACCCGCCAGCCACCTTTATGCAAAACAAGTTGATGTCTGTCGGTGGAACTGGTCTCATGAACGTGGTCAGTAAGGTTGGTTCGGGCCGGTTCATCCAACAATACCGCCGAATAAAAATAGGACGTTGGTGGTATGCAGTATGACTATCATCGCCACACCTCTTTGTATTCTACTCATTATTCATCTACCCATAGACCTGGTACTGATACCATAGTTGGGAATGTAGCATGCAATTTCAAAAAATTCCTACGCTCACGCAAGATCTATCTAGGAGATGCATAGCAACGACAGGGGAGAGTGTGTCCACGTACCCTCGTAACCGAAAGCGGAAGCGTTAGTTTAACGCGATTGATGTAGTCGAACGTCTTCACGATCCAACTGATAAAGTACCGAACGTACGGCACCCTCCGATTTCAGCACACGTTCAGCTCGATGACGTCCCTCGAACTCTTGATTAGCAAAGTGTCGAGGGAGAGTTTCTCAGCACGATGGCGTGATGATGGTGATGGTGAAGTGATCCGCGCAGGGCTTCGCTAAGTACTGTCAATATCATCGGAGGAGTAAATGGTGGAGGGGGACACTGCACATGGCTAAGAAACATTTGATGTGCTTTGGGGGCCCTCCCGCCCCCGTATATAAAGGAGGAGAGGGGGGGAGGAGGCTGGACTAGGAGCGCACCATGTGGGGAAACCCACTTGGACTCCAAGTCCTATTCACCCCCCCCCCCCCCCCTTCCTTTTTCAGAGGGGAAAAGGGGGAAAGAGAGGAGAGGGAGAAGGAAAGGGGGGCCGCGCCCCCTGCCCTAGTCCAATTTGGATCCTTATGGGGGGGCGCGCCACCTCCTTGTGGCCTGCCTTGCCTCTCCCCTATGGCCCATGAGGCACATTACTTCCCCCCCCCCCGGGGGGGGGGGGGGGGGGGGGTTCCGGTAACCTCCCGGTACTCCGAAAAATACCCGAAACACTCCGGAACCATTCTGATGTCCGAATACTATTGTCCAATATATCAATCTTTACCTCTCGACCATTTCGAGACTCCTCGTCATGTCCGTGATCTCATCTGGGACTCCGAACAATCTTCGGTCACCAAAACACATAACTCATAATACAAATCGTCATCGAACATTAAGCGTGCGGACCCTACGGGTTCGAGAACTATGTAGACATGACCGAGACACATCTCTGGTCAATAACCAATAGCGGAACCTGGATGCTCATATTGGTTCCCACATATTCTACGAAGATCTTTATCGGTCGTACCATAATGGCAACATACGTTATTCCCTTAGTCATCGGTATGTTACTTGCCCGCGATTTGATCGTCGATATCTTCATACTAGTTCAATCTCATTACCGGCAAGTCTCTTTACTCGTTCTGTAATGCATCATCCCGCAACGAACTCATTAGTCACATTGCTTGCAAGGCTTCTTATGATGTGCATTACTAAGAGGGCCAAGAGATACCTCTCCGATACTCGGAGTGACAAATCCTAATCTCGATCTATGGCAACCCAACAAACACCTTCGAAGATACCTGTAGAGCATCTTTATGTTCACCCAGTTATGTTGTGATGTTTGATAGCACACAAGGTATTCCTCTGGTATGCGGGAGTTGCATAATCTCATAGTCAAAGGAATATGTATATGTCATGAAGAAAGCTATAGCAATAAAACTGAGCAATCAATATGCTAAGCGAACGGATGGGTCATGTCCATCACATGATTCTCCTAATGATGTGATCCCGTTCATCAAATGACAACACATGTCTATGGTTAGGAAACTTAACCATCTCTGATTAACGAGCTAGTCTAGTAGAGGCTTACTAGGGACTCGGTGTTTTGTCTATGTATTCACACATGTATCAAGTTTTCGGTTAATACAATTCTAGCATGAATAATAAACATTTATCATGATATAAGGAAATGTAAATAACAACTTTATTATTGCCTCTAGGGCATATATCCTTCAGACTTAGTTAACTAGAAGGAGACCCCGCATGTTGTTGTGGGAATTTCTAGTGCATAGATTGTCAATTTTCAAGGAAGTAAACTTTTTAAATTCAACAAATTATCCTTAAGTTGAAAAAACATAGGATGGGGTAGGATCAAGCATATGTAGAAAGGTATACAAATTGGGAAGAAATGAAGATCTCCAGATGGAACAAGATTATGAAACTTTTCTTGGGTTGCTCAAGCTTTTTGCAAACGTGAACAATACATACTGAAGAAATTTTTATTATGCTTGTGAACAATACATTGAGGAGGAAATTGCATTGTAGAAAATTTTATATGCATGAAACATTAAAGTGTTAGAATGTTATTATGTTTTGCAGAACAATGTGTATATCCAAAAGTATAGTAACTTGTAATCACTTAGAAAGATGTGGTATACCACTTCCTCATATTCAAAGGTATTTTTTGGTACGTAAGAACATATATATTTGCCCGCCATAGTAAAAAAATTGCCTGCTAAGGTAGTAATTAATGGTCTAGAGACTTTATAGGATGGAAGCGTGCAACATAGTGGTCTACAAATAGCGAAATACAGATGGAAACTAAAGCAATGAGTATCTTATAGATCATATCTCAATATAAAAAAGTGAAAAAACGTACAAATAGAAACGGTAATAACATAAGCACAATATGGTGACATCGGTAGCTTGTTACTTTTACCAGCAAAGAAGATGAACATGTGTATGAAATGACCCATGTTCTAGTTAGTTGATGTCCAAACCATTCCACTCAATGACCTTTCTCATGTAGCGTTGGTGCTAGAAAGATCATCATTCCTATTAGGGTTAAATGAAAAATAAAAATCAGATGCAGTAAAACTCACCTTGTGGACTTAAGTCGAACATTGCCATAGACAGTCCAATGGGTTCTGCCGGAGCCAAGCAGATCAGTACAGGCATTCCATTAATTTATTAATTTATGCTCAGTAATTTTTCAAATAAAATGTAATGATACTAATTTTCCCCTACCATGTAATTACGTGTAATTTTTGCCATGGCATCATACCCATAGAAATGATGGAGATACACAGAGGTCAATGTAACTAAGCATAACCATATGAATCAAAAGTATCGTTGTGGATGCACTGGGGAATTGATATTCATCATGTGACTCACCAACACTAGTTGTGCCAAGACCAGTATCAAATGTAGATGTGCAATTCATATGCATAGCTTGGGGCGGCAGCAAGAACGAGTCAGCTATACCTTAAAACTTTTGTTGTTATATGGTGACCTATCAGGAAGAGCATCCATACGGTAATCTGTTGGATGCCGATTTTTTTTTGCAAAGTTTTATGCTAACAGTTTTCGGGAACAACGTAGTTCCAAATTCTGAGAAAAAGAATTGCATCTGGATGAGTGTAATGTGGCATAACCTGCAACAAAGATAGTAAAGTGAAAGTTTTAATTGGGGGGGGGGGTTCAAAATTCATGCTACCACCAAATTATACCCTACACAAAATTTGGCAATCCCTTGTTAGGCATCATGTAATTATACATCAATACTATTTCTGAAAATCCATAAAAAACATAAACATATGTTACCAATCAATCGTTTGTCTAAGAAAAATGGGAAGAAAACCAAATCGTGTTGCATAACCTAAAAATAGCATGACCCATCACCATGGATGTGGCAAGGATTCTGACTTTGAAGGGGTAATCTGGGATGCATTTTTCAAACTTAAATAACCACTTTTGCTTCATCCATTCTGCCGTATTTAATCAACATAATATTGGCAGGTCGATGTATAATGGATGGAGTGAGATTGACCGATGAACTGCTTCTAGAAGTGTAAATCAAATCTTATATAAACAAGTCCATTTTAAAAATCTAAATGAATTGCAACATGACAGATTATGCAATCCGCATATATAGTGGTTAGCTGGTTAGTAGTTCCAATCAAGTGGAATATATCAGTAATACCAATGACCTTTAGATTCAATGATGTAAAAGAATTTAGGGAAATAGAATTAGCTAAAAGACATCCATTACAGGATGTCATTTACATTGCCGACGGGATACATGTGTTAAGCCTGCACATGGCAATGAAACCCCTAATCTTCCTGTGATGCTAGGACGTTCTAGTCTAATTGATTGAACTTAACAGATATGAGTAAAGAAAAGAGTTCGGTAGAGGCAAGCAGAGCCTAGAGGCAAAGAGCCCACCTTCTTCCTCTCCCACCCTTGCCACAGTGACCAGATCGATGTGGCCCATGCTGGAGAAAAGGTCGTTGGTGGTACTGCAATTATGCGGGGTGGGGTGTGTAGGGCGCACCTCGGCTGGACAAAACTAATGTGGATGATGGGAGGTAGCTAGCTAGGCAAAGCAGATGCGGCGCACCACAGCATGTTGCTGTCCAGCTGCAGCACGACGGGGCAACATCGAGGCTCATCTTAGCATGGGAATGAGTTTGCATGTGGAAGCTCGATTACGGCGGCTCCAACTCAATCAAGAATAGGTGGGAAGCTGAGATGTATTGACCTTGGTCTGTCAAGTGGAGAGAAATTTTAGTGGTAAGATCAGGCGATGCGGCTGGGATAGTGTGCCATATGTTTTAGAGGGTGGAACTAGAACCGATTTCGAATGAGGGAGGGCATGCGATCGATCAACTATTATGCTTGGAAAAAGAACTGCTATCTTAGTGGAAAGGAAAACATAGGGAAAAATTGATGGGGTGGCATATGTGGTGATGTGGATAGGCTGCATGTTAAGATAAATTAGGTAGTGGCGATAATTCTCTTAGGTATATAAGTTTCTCTCGTGGTCACTCCATTGGTTGTGTATTGCAAATTTTATGTGCAATTTCATGTTTAGAGATGCGAAAGTAGGCGGTCACGTATTTATAGCTTAAAGCTGAAAACACAATTGTACCAACTACAAACAAATTACCATTTCCTAAGAACAGAAAATTCGAGTGAGAAAATACTGATGTGACACATCTTATATTTTCATGGTAAAACTTATGGTCAAAATTAGGCACAAATACGAGCAGGCTTGTTTATGGAAAATTAAATTCAAAACCGTGGCAGCAAGCTCACTGGAATTAAACATATAGAACTTGCTAGCGTGATAATTAGTCACCCCAATATGTGCTTATGAACTTCCGAGATCTGCTAGCTGTAATAAAGTTCATAGATCCCAAAGTTCATGTCATCATGTTTGACACACATTTTTAGATTATAACAATTGTTTGATAAGTATCTCTAATTTTTTTTGTTGTTTCTTGACAATGCATTGGCATTCAACTAGTATAAAATAATTTTAAAAACAGTCTGGGCACGAGGAGATGCATGCAAGGTTGGGATATGGACAAGCATGCAGTTGATAAGCACATAATCATGTACACCTTGAGTGTTGGGTTGATCCATATATCCCGCACTATGTTTTCTATAAAAGGCGAGGAAGCTGTGATGCGTGGCATACATTCCAGTGTGCACCGGTACACGACGCCCTGGAAAGCATATAAAAGACATGCAACGGATGATTATCTATGGACAAATGCCAGTGATGTGCGTATGTATACATACAGTGTAGGTATGTGTGTGCATGCATGTAAAGCATGAACCGTATCGGTCCCATCTATGCATGCGGGAATTCAGCCACAACTAGTACCCTTCCCCTCTCCTAGTTGTAATTGATCCTAAAGGCCATGGTTTTAGGCAGAAGAAGGTAGAGTTCGGTCATGGCCGCGCGCCTGCAGGAGCAATGACCCTAGTTGTGGCTTGAAGGAAATATGCCCTAGAGGCAATAATAAAATTGTTATTTATATTTCCTTATATCATGATAAATGTTTATTATTCATGCTAGAATTGTATTAACTGGAAACTTAGTACATGTGTGAATACATAGACAAACAGAGTGTCACTAGTATTCCTCTACTTGACTAGCTCATTAATCAAAGATGGTTAAGTTTCCTAGCCATGGACAAAGAGTTGTCATTTGATAAGAGGGATCACATCATTAGAGAATGATGTGATTGACTTGACCCATCCGTTAGCTTAGCACGATGATCGTTACAGTTTCATTGCTACTGCTTTCTTCAAGACTTATACATGTTCCTCAGACTATGAGATTATGCAACTCCCGAATACCGGAGGAACACCTTGTGTGCTATCAAACGTCACAACGTAACTGGGTGATTATAAAGATGCTCTACAGGTGTCTCCGATGGTGTTTGTTGATTTGGCATAGATCGAGATTAGGATTTGTCACTCCGTCTATCGGAGAGGTATCTCTGGGCCCTCTCGGTAATGCACATCACTATAAGCCTTGCAAGTATTGTGACTAATGAGTTAGTTGCAGGATGATGCATTACGGAACGAGTAAAGAGACTTGCCGGTAACAAGATTGAACTAGGTATGAGGATACCGATGATCGAATCTCGAGCAAGTAACATACCGATGACAAAGGGAACAACGTATGTTGTTATGCGGTTCGACCGATAAAGATCTTCGTAGAATATGTAGGAGCCAATATGAGCATCCAGGTTCCGCTATTGGTTATTGACCGGAGATGTGTCTCGGTCATGTATACATAGTTCTCGAACCCGTAGGGTCCGCACGCTTAACGTTCTATGACGATTTGTATTATGAGTTATGTGATTTGATGATCGAGGTTTGTTCGGAGTTCCGGATGAGATCGGGGACATGATGAGGAGTCTCGAAATGGTCGAGACATAAAGATCGATATATCGGACGACTATATTCGGACATCGGAAAGGTTCCGAGTGATTCGGGTATTTTTTGGAGTACCGGAGAGTTACGGGAATTCGTATTGGGCCTTAATGGGCCATACGGGAAAGGAGGGAAAGGCCTCAAAGGGTGGCCGCACCCCTCCCCATGGACTGGTCCGAATTGGACTAGGGAGGGGGGGCGCCCCCTTCCTTCCTTCTCCTTCTCCCTTCCCTTTTTCCTATTCCATATGGGAGGTCTAATCCTACTAGGACTAGGGAGTCCTAGTAGGACTCCACACTTTGGGCGCGCCCTATGAGGGCCGGCCTCCTCCTCCCTTCATCCTTTATATACGTGGCCAGGGGGCACCCCATAGACACAACAATTGATCTGTTGATCTCTTAGCCGTGTGCAGTGCCCCCCTCCACCATAATCCACCTCGATAATATCATAGCGGTGCTTAGGCGAAGCCCTGCGTCGGTAGCATCATCATCACCATCATCACGCCGTCATGCCGACGAAACTCTCCGGTGAAGCTCTACTGGATCGTGAGCTCGCGGGACGTCATCGAGTTGAACGTGTGCTGAACTCGGAGGTGTCGTATGTTCAGTACTTGGATCGGTCGGATCGTGAAGATGTTCGACTACATCAACCGCGTTGTTCTAACGCTTTCGCTTTCGGTCTACGATGGTACGTGGACACACTCTCCCCTCTCGTTGCTATGCATCACCATGATCTTGCGTGTGCGTAGGATTTTTTTTGAAATTACGACGTTCCCCAACAGTGGCATCCGAGCCAAGTTTATGCGTAGATGTTATATGCACGAGTAGAACACAAGTGAGTTGTGGGCGATACTAGTCATACTGCTTACCAGCATGTCATACTTTGATTCGGCGGTATTGTTGGATGAAGCGGCCCGGACCGACATTACGCGTACGCTTACGCAAGACTGGTTCTACCGACGTGCTTCACACACAGGTGGCTGGCGGGTGTCAGTTTCTCCAACTTTAGTTGAATCGAGTGTGGCTACGCCCGGTCCTTGTGAAGGTTAAAACAGCACATACTTGACGAAATATCATTGTGGTTTTGTTGCGTAGATAAGAACGGTTCTTACTCAGCCCGTAGCAGCCATGTAAAACATGCAACAACAAAGTAGAGGACGCCTAACTTGTTTTTGCAGAGCATGTTGTGATGTGATATGGTCAAGACGTGATGAGATATAAATTGTTGTATGAGATGATCATGTTTTGTTAAAGTTATCGGCAACTGGCAGAAGCCTTATCATGTCACATATTTTGATTGCATCTGATGTTTATCTTTTATACATCTTATTTTGCTTAGTTCGGCGGAAGCTTTATAAGATGATCCCTTACTAAAATTTCAAGGTATAAGTGTTCTCCCTGAGTATGCACCGTTGCGACAGTTCTTCGTGCCGAGACACCACATGATGATCGGGTGTGATAAGCTCTACGTTCACATACAATGGGTGCAAGCCAGTTTTGCACACGTGGAATACTCGGGTTAAACTTGACGAGCCTAGCATATGCAGATATGGCCTCAAAACACTAGAGACCAAAAGGTCGAGCGTGAATCATATAGTAGATATGATCAACATAGTGATGTTCACCATTGAAAACTACTCCATCTCACGTGATGATCGGACATGGTTTAGTTGATATGGATCACGTGATCACTTAGATGATTAGAGGGATGTCTATCTAAGTGGGAGTTCTTAAGTAATATGATTAATTGAACTTTAATTTATCATGAACTTAGTCCTGGTAGTATTAGCATATCTATGTTGTAGATCAATAGCTCGCGTTTAGCTCCCCTGTTTTTGATATTTTCCTAGAGAAAACTAAGTTGAAAGATGTTAGTAGCAATGATGCGGATTGGATCCGTGATCTGAGGATTATCCTCATTGCTGCACAAAAGAATTATGTCCTTGATGCACCGCTAGGTGACAGACCAATTGCAGGAGCAAATGCAGACGTTATGAACGTTTGGCAAGCTCGATATGATGACTACTTGATAGTTTAGTGCACCATGCTTTACGGCTTAGAATCGGGGCTTCAAAGATGTTTTTGAAACGCCACGGAGCATATGAGATGTTCCAAGAGTTGAAATTAGTATTTCAGACTCATGCCCATGTCGAAAGGTATGAGACCTTTGACAAGTACTTTGCCTACAAGATGGAGGAGAATAGCTCAGCTAGTGAGCATGTGCTCAGAATGTGTGAGTACTACAATCACTTGAATCAAGTGGGAGTTAATCTTCCAAATAAGATAGTGATTGACAGAGTTCTCTAGTCACTATCACCAAGTTACTGAAACTTCGTGATGAACTATAATATGCAAGGGATAACGGAAACGATTCCCAAGCTCTTCGTGATGCTGAAATCGACGAAGATAGAAATCAAGAAAAGCATCAAGTGTTGATGGTTGACAAGACCACTAGTTTCAAGAAAAGGGCAAAGGGAAGAAGGGGAACTTCAAAAAGGAATGGCAAGCAAGTTGCTGCTCCCGTGAAGAAGCCCAAAGCTAGACTCAAGCCTGAAACTGAGTGCTTCTACTGCAAAGGAAATGGTCACTGGAAGTGGAACTGCCCTAGATACTTGGCGGATAAGAAGGATGGCAAAGTGAACAAAGGTATATTGGATATACATGTTATTGATGTGTACTTTACTAGTGTTTATAGCAACCCCTCGGCATTTGATACTGGTTCAGTTGCTAAGAGTAGCAACTCGAAACGGAAGTTGCAGAATGAACAGAAACTAGTTAAGGGCAAGGTGACGATGTGTGTTGGAAGTAGTTCCAAGATTGATATGATCATCATCGCACACTCCCTATACTTTCGGGATTAGTGTTGAACCTAAATAAATGTTATTTGGTGTTTACGTTAAGCATGAATATGATTTGATCATGTTTATTGCAATACGGTTATTAATTTAAAGTCAGAGAATAATTCTGTTTACATGAATAAAACCTTCAATGGTCATACACCCAAGGTGAATGGATTATTGAATCTCGATCGTAGTGATACACATATTCATAATATTGAAGCCAAAAGATGCAAAGTTGATAATGATAGTGCAACTTATTTGTGGCACTGCCGTTTAGATCATATTGGTGTAAAGCGCATGAAGAAACTCCATTCTGATGGACTTTTGGAATCACTTGGTACTTTGTGTAAAGCGCATGGCGATGTGAACAAGATTATGGACTCTAGTGCAAGTGGGAGACTGAAGGAAATATGCCCTAGAGGCAATAATAAAGTTGTTATTTATATTTCCTCATATCATGACAAATGTTTATTATTCATGCTAGAATTGTATTAACCGAAAACTTAGTACATGTGTGAATACATAGACAAATAGAGTGTCACTAGTATGCCTCTACTTGACTAGCTCGTTAATCAAAGATGGTTAAGTTTCCTAGCCATGGACAAAGAGTTGTCATTTGATAAGCGGGATCGCATCATTAGAGAATGATGTGATTGACTTGACCCATCCGTTAGCTTAGCACGATGATCATTACAGTTTCATTGCTACTGCTTTCTTCATGACTTATACATGTTCCTCGGACTATGAGATTATGCAACTCCCGAATACCGGAGGAACACCTTGTGTGCTATCAAACGTCACAACGTAACTGGGTGATTATAAAGATGCTCTACAGGTGTCTCCGATGGTGTTTGTTGAGTTGGCATAGATCGAGATTAGGATTTGTCACTCCGTGTATCGGAGAGGTATCTCTGGGCCCTCTCGGTAATGCACATCACTATAAGCCTTGCAAGCATTGTGACTAATGAGTTAGTTGCAGGATGATGCATTACGGAACGAGTAAAGAGACTTGCCGGTAACAAGATTGAACTAGGTATGAGGATACCAACGATCGAATCTCGGGCAAGTAACATACCGATGACAAAGGGAACAACGTATGTTGTTATGCGGTTTGACCGATAAAGATCTTCGTAGAATATGTAGGAGCCAATATGAGCATCCAGGTTCCGCTATTGGTTATTGACCGGAGATGTGTCTCGGTCATGTCTACATAGTTCTCGAACCCGTAGGGTCCGCACGCTTAACGTTCTGTGACGATTTGTATTATGAGTTATGTGATTTGATGACCGAAGTTTGTTCGGAGTCCCGGATGAGATCGGGGACATGACGAGGAGTCTCGAAATGTCGAGACGTAAAGATCGATATATTGGACGACTATATTCGAACATCGGAAAGGTTCTGAGTGATTCGGGTATTTTTCGGAGTACCGGAGAGTTACGGGAATTCGTATTGGGCCTTAATGGGCCATACGGGAAAGGAGAGAAAGGCCTCAAAGGGTGGCCGCACCCCTCCCCATGGACTGGTCCGAATTGGACTAGGGAGGGGGGGGCGCCCCCTTCCTTCCTTCTCCTTCTCCCTTCCCTTTTTCCTATTCCATGTGGGAGGTGGAATCCTACTAGGACTAGGGAGTCCTAGTAGGACTCCACACTTTGGGCGCGCCCTATGAGGGCCGGCCTCCTCCTCCCTTCATCCTTTATATACGTGGCCAGGGGGCACCCATAGACACAACAATTGATCTGTTGATCTCTTAGCCGTGTGCGGTGTTCCCCTCCACCATAATCCACCTCGATAATATCGTAGCGGTGCTTAGGCGAAGCCCTGCGTCGGTAGCATCATCATCACCATCATGACGCCGTCGTGCTGACGAAACTCTCCGGTGAAGCTCTACTGGATCGTGAGCTCGCGGGACGTCATCGAGTTGAACGTGTGCTGAACTCGAAGGTGCCGTACGTTCGGTACTTGGATCGGTCGGATCGTGAAGACATTCGACTACATCAACCGCGTTGTTCTAACGCTTCCGCTTTCGGTCTGCGAGGGTACGTGGACACACTCTCCCCTCTTGTTGCTATGCATCACCATGATCTTGCGTGTGCGTAGGAATTTTTTTGAAATTACTACGTTCCCCAACATGGCTGACACCCGTAGGCACCACAACATGGAGGATTGGCAATTAAGCAAACCGTGGCTGGGTGTACCAGTCAATCTAGTGGCTAGAGACTTCCACAAAGCACACAGATTTTGTGTAAACCTGTGGTAGGGGCTATACAATATTTATAGGTAGATACATCTATATCAATCATCACAGAAAACAGTGGGCAATGCTATATATGCGCAACCAGCTAGTGCAACAAATGTGAGTGTTTGATTGGTTTGCATCACAAAGGCAAACACCAACAAGAGAAGCATGCATATGGCACGAGTAGGGCTAACACGAATACCACGTATGTAATCTGGCATGTCATCGCTTGGATAGGTTCGAGAAACCTTTCTACATGTCACCACAAGTGTGTGGCTCCTCCAACACGACAAACAACGCACAGTTGTAAAGATGGGGAAGGTATCTATCTATCTATCTATCCATCCATAGCCAGTGCCACTAGATACAAAATAAATAAAGGTCTGGAAATGTTGAGGCTTCTCTTGCAAGCGCCTTGCAACTACACGCATTAACTCCTATTTAAGCGTCTCCATGGATATCCCTAGCTCATTAATTTCTTCCATACTCATATTTATGGTTGCGTCCAATATTACCATCACCCCAGAATCCATTGAACATAAAGCCTCCACCATGGCAGACCACCTTCAAGTTCAACAGAAACAGTTGGTACTACCGCTGGGGTTTAGGTTCCACCCGACGGATGAGGAGATCATCAAATTCTATGTGGTCCCCAAGGTGCTCGATGAAGCCTTCGTTGCCGCGGCGATTGAAGATGTGAACCTCAACAAGTACGAGCCATGGGAGCTACCAGAGAAGGCGAAGATGGGGGAGAAGGAGTGGTACTTTTACTCCCGAAAGGATCGTAAGTACCCCACCGGAATACGAACGAACCGGGCGACGGAGGCCGGCTATTGGAAGGCCACCGGAAAGGACAAGGAGATCTTCCAGCCACCTTTCACACTCATCGGCATGAAGAAGACACTCGTCTTCTACAAGGGTCGGGCGCCTAGGGGGGAGAAGACCAACTGGATCATGCATGAGTATAGGCTCGAGAGCAGCAAGAAGCTGACATCCAACCCATCCACCACCACCCGCACCGTCACCAGAACCAACACGGCTTCCAAGGCATATAATAAATTTATACTAGAGTAGTACTCATGAATCATCAACATGCTAGTAGCTAGTTAGCTACTTATTTTGAACAATCAAACGGGAGAACCCCCAACTGAATATTACTCGCAGTAGCCAATACATGGAAAGAATTACAAGGTTGCACCTATGTGTGAGGGGAGGTACATCCACCATGACATAGCAGCCTCCTTTTGAGTAGGTACCCTGAACGTATGGGTCAAAAGAGAGAAATCGTAGATAATGTTCATACTAGTAGGCCGAGGTGAGTAAATCCAACCATGGAATGTAATGGCATTTCATATATGTCTTAAATGTTCTAAAGGATGGAAAGGTTGACCGAGTCCAAAAGTTGGAGTCGAGGCTTAGTGGAGTCACTATGTTGCCAATTCCTGAGATGGGCACTAGTACAGGGGCGCCTAAATACCCAAGTTATGCAAGATATGTGCCAAATATGAGCAGTTAATGAAAAAGTGATCAGCATCTGCGACAATAGCGTCACACCTGGGCATGCTATAGGACACAGTTGATTTGTACTTATTTAATTTATGTATGTTTGTAGGAACAGTGGGTGGTTTGCAGGGTCTTCCATAAGAGCACCGGACTAAAGAAGATGGTGACACCGTCATATGACATGCCAATGTACACAGGAGCAGAACATCAGCAGGGCTTTGTCGACTTAGATACATTGCCTCCTCTCATGGAATATGGCATGTCGTCAACGTGTGCGAATGCACCGCTGTTTCCTGGAGCTTCTTCGTACAAGTCGCACGATGTCGGAGCTGGCTCATCGATGATGGGCAGTGTGGCGCTTCCTATGATGAATTACCACTACACCGGGAACAACCACCACCACCAAATGATGGCCAACCCAACACTGCCTCTATCGCTCTACCAACACCAACAACAAATATCAACAGATGATGATGCATATGGGTGCAGATCAGGGTCTCATGGTCAGGGCTCAGCCTGGAAGTGGGTTGGCGTCGATGCTGTCACAGGAGGACGCTGTGGCCGGGCTGAGGAACAACTACCCAGGGAACACCGCTGCAACAGCAGTTGGCGAGACCTCATTGATGAACATGGGTATGGATGACATTTGGCAGAACTGATGATCAGATAACCCAAGACAACATATATATGTGTGTGCATGCATAGATTAATCATCCATCAGACGGTCGGGGTTGATATATGCCAACCCGTATATTGGTTGGTGCCGCAATTTATTTGTTAGTGTGACCTTGAGAGAGTTTGCAACCATGGCATGGCTTGGCATGCCACTCTTGTGCTAGTTTTTCAATTGTGTGTATGTGTATTGGCTTGTATATGCACTACCCACCAGGGTATACCTAGCTACATATGCATGTGTTGTAAATGTGTGTACATCATGCATCGTTTAAACCCATATAGAATAAGCTACTTTGTTTAAATATAATTTTTTTCCATTTAATGTATTAATGTCTATGAATTTGATCACATGTGTACATTGTATCTGGAAAAGAATTTTTGGCACGCACCGACCTAGAGGGGATTTCCATCCACCACATAAACACTTATTTACACTTTGAAATGTGTTCTAATAAAATATTAACTCACTTCTAAATGTGTGCTAGTAATTTTATTCCACATCTAATCCAGGGCAAACATTTGTGGTGATGTCCAAGGGAGCGACATGCTCTACACCATGTTTCACACATACTCTGTTGGAAAAAAGCAGTGCCTAGGATGCGCTTAGGCATGCTTAGGCGCTAGGAGATGGCCAAATGGTCGTCTAGGGCATAAATGGAAGTCTAGGCAGGCCAAGCAAGAAATTGTCTACCCAATCGGGAAATCATGTTATATTGCACCGATATGCCAAACATGAGATATTCCAATGAAAGTACCTGGTAGTTAACTTATATGTATGCCATAATATCCATACACATAATAATAATCACAGATACACCCTGATTGCCAAAACTATATTACCGCCTAGGCTTGCCTAGGGCACTTAAGCACCGCCTAGGAACTAGGCGAAGGCCAACCGCCTCGCTTACAACTACCGCTCACATATATAGTACGTGACATAGGCCTGGTCTACTAGAAAATGTAGCTTTCATCTCAGAATAATTTTTTCACGTTGTAGTATTTTCCAGTCTTTTTTTATGTTACTGGCCCGCATACCATGCCACTACTGGAAAAAGACTTATAGCTGGGGTCACATTAGTGGCGCGAACAGACAGGAACCCGCCACAATTATTTTGGGAAGTTCTAGTGGTGGGTGGAAAAAAGGGATGGCCGCTGCTAAATGATCGGTAGTGACGGGCAATAATCGTCACCGCCACTCCTATATTTTCACGGAATTAGCCACAGATAGAAACAATATTGTGGCGGGTCAGGTGACACGCCAGCCATTGGTTCTCAACGTATCTATGGAGGGCCATGAGAAATTCCTGCCACAGTAATATTTTGCTGACCCATGCCCAAACTCTCCAAAATTTTCTAAAGTTAGCAGTGGCAGGGAGCAGATGGTGCCCGCCACAGGTCTTGTAAGTATGGAAAGTGCTTGAATATATCATGTTCATTAACCTAGTGTAGCCTCAAGCTTCAGCATTGCACTTTCAATACTGTATATTCAACATAGAAAAGGTTTAAAGGGAAAATATTGTTAAAAATGGATTTCAATGAGAAGGCGAGTGTTTCTGTTCACTGAAAAGTGTTTAGTTTATACATGAAGTACATCTAGTTTTTCACATAGCGCTCTAAAAAATGTACCACAACCTATAGGGGTGATACGATGAACCCGTGCCAAGTTTCAAACTCTTCATAGCTCATTTGCATGTTATTTCAAACAGAATAGCGTTTTGGACTTTTTAGTGGCCAGCAAATCAATTAATGCTTCAAAAATAAACCAACTCAATAGGTGTTCAAATTTGAGCATGGCACTGTGATTGGTGTGTATTGAACATTGAAAAAGTTTGAGGGGGCAATAAGTTTAAATAATAGTGTTCTGTGTGCTAGGCGGTGGTTTCCATTCCAAACTCAGATACTTCGTCGGAGACTATTCAATTTGTACACGAAGTGCATCAAGTTTTTTTCCATAATGTTCTCAAAAAAAATTCACACCCTATATGGGTCATATGATGAGGTCATGACAAGTTTCATCCATTTTCGAGCTCATTTGAAAGTCTTTTTGAATGGAAGAGCGTTTTGCCCTTTTTAGTGGCCAAAAATTCAACTAATACTTCCAAAATAGCAAACCAACTCTAAAGGTGAACAAATTCGAGCATGACACTTTGAATGGTGTGCATTGAACATGGAAAAAGTTTGAAGGGGAAGTGTATGCGGAGAACAACCAAAACAATAAGATCACATAAAACATGGAAAACATAGCACCGGCAGGCCTTTTGTATCATCCCCTACTTATAAGTTATTAGTTGTGACGTGCAATCCTCGTCGCCCGTCAGTGTTCCCATGAACCTATGTACACCAATCCCAAAATTTCAGAGGCCTCTCGCTTGATCGATTTGATTTGGCCTCATCAAAACCTAAATTGGGAATAGGAGAAGGCGACCTAGGGGAGGCCATCGACACTGGTACCCAAGTGAGCTACTCCCGCCAGCCGGCATCCTCGTCCTCCTACATCAGCACCGGCATACCCGCCGCCGCATCTCCTTCCCGACCATTGATGTGATATCTCACCTCTTCCATGACCGTCATGGTATGAGCTTTCTGTCGACCACCACTCCTCCTCCTCCCTTAACCCTGCTTTGTCCCCCCCTGTAGGAGATATGCCCTAGAGGCAATAATAAATGTTATTATTTATCTCCATGCTCATTATTATGTTTATGTTCCATGCTATAACTGCTGTGGTTCCCGAGCCCGTATATCCATAAAGGCTCTGGGGAAAACCCATGTGCACGTGTGGAATAATAAACGGTAAAATGTATTCCTAGTCATGCCTCTAAGACTAGCTCAAGTGTTGCATGATGATTATGTTTTCCCAATCATGGGCATGTCTATGCCAGCAACTTTGAGGGCACAATGTTAGAAGAACATTTGTGTTGAATCGACCCGATTGATGTTATGCTATGAGATTCATTTGTCACAAGTTAATGGTTAATAACACAGAGATGGTTAACGTTTGCATAATTCCTCAGACCACCAAAAGGGAACAACGTATGTTGTTATGCGGTTCGACCGATAAAGATCTTCGTAGAATATGTAGGAGCCAATATGAGCATCCAGGTTCCGCTATTGGTTATTGACCGGAGATGTGTCCGGTCATGGATACATAGTTCTCGAACCCGTAGGGTCCGCACGCTTAACGTTCTATGACGATTTGTATTAAGATTATGTGATTTGATGATCGAGGTTGTTCGGAGTTCCGGATGAGATCGGGGACATGATGAGGAGTCTCGAAATGGGAGACTAAAGATCGATATATCGGACGACATATTCGGACATCGGAAAGGTTCCGAGTGATTCGGGTATTTTTGGAGTACCGGAGAGTTACGGGAATTCGTATTGGGCCTTAATGGGCATAAGGGAAAGGAGGGAAAGGCCTCAAAGGGTGGCCGCACCCCTCCCATGGACTGGTCCGAATTGGAACTAGGAGGGGGGGCGCCCCCTTCTTCCTTCTCCTTCTCCCTTCCCTTTTTCCTATTCCATATGGGAGGTCTAATCCTACTAGGACTAGGGAGTCCTAGTAGGACTCCACACTTTGGGCGCGCCCTATGAGGCGGCCTCCTCCTCCCTTATCCTTTATATACGTGGCCAGGGGGCACCCCATAGACACAACAATTGATCTGTTGATCTCTTAGCCGTGTGCAGTGCCCCCCTCCACCATAATCCACCTCGATAATATCTAGCGGTGCTTAGGCGAAGCCCTGCGTCGGTAGCATCATCATCACCATCATACGCCGTATGCCGACGAAACTCTCCGGTGAAGCTCTACTGGATCGTGAGCTCGCGGGACGTCATCGAGTTGAACGTGTGCTGAACTCGGAGGTGTCGTATGTTCAGTACTTGGATCGGTCGGATCGTGAAGAGTTCGACTACATCAACCGCGTTGTTCTAACGCTTTCGCTTTCGGTCTACGATGGTACGTGGGACACACTCTCCCCTCTGTTGCTATGCATCACCATGATCTTGCGTGTGCGTAGGATTTTTTTTGAAATTACGACGTTCCCCAACAGTGGCATCCGAGCCAAGTTTATGCGTAGATGTTATATGCACGAGTAGAACACAAGTGAGTTGTGGGCGATACTAGTCATACATGCTTACCAGCATGTCATACTTTGATTCGGCGGTATTGTTGGATGAAGGCGCCCGGACCGACATTACGCGTACGCTTACGCAAGACTGGTTACGACGTGCTTCACACACAGGTGGCTGGCGGGTGTCAGTTTCTCCAACTTTAGTTGAATCGGTGTGGCTACGCCCGGTCCTTGTGAAGGTTAAAACAGCACATACTTGACGAAATATCATTGTGGTTTTGTTGCGTAGATAAGAACGGTTCTTACTCAGCCCGTAGCAGCCATGTAAAACATGCAACACAAAAGTAGAGGACGCCTAACTTGTTTTTGCAGAGCATGTTGTGATGTGATATGGTCAAGACGTGATGAGATATAAATTGTTGTATGAGAGATCATGTTTTGTTAAAGTTATCGGCAACTGGCAGAAGCCTTATCATGTCACATATTTTGATTGCATCTGATGTTTATCTTTTATACATCTTATTTTGCTTAGTTCGGCGGAAGCTTTATAAGAGATCCCTTACTAAAATTTCAAGGTATAAGTGTTCTCCCTGAGTATGCACCGTTGCGACAGTCTTCGTGCCGAGACACCACATGATGATCGGGTGTGATAAGCTCTACGTTCACATACAATGGGTGCAAGCCAGTTTTGCACACGTGGAATCTCGGGTTAAACTTGCAGAGCCTAGCATATGCAGATATGGCCTCAAAACACTAGAGACCAAAAGGTCGAGCGTGAATCATATAGTAGATATGCAAACATAGTGATGTTCACCATTGAAAACTACTCCATCTCACGTGATGATCGGACATGGTTTAGTTGATATGGATCAGTGATCACTTAGATGATTAGAGGGATGTCTATCTAAGTGGGAGTTCTTAAGTAATATGATTAATTGAACTTTAATTTATCATGAAACTTAGTCCTGGTAGTATTAGCATATCTATGTGTAGATCAATAGCTCGGTTTAGCTCCCCTGTTTTTGATATTTTCCTAGAGAAAACTAAGTTGAAAGATGTTAGTAGCAATGATGCGGGTGGATCCGTGATCTGAGGATTATCCTCATTGCTGCACAAAAGAATTATGTCCTTGATGCACCGCTAGGTGACAGACCAATGCAGGAGCAAATGCAGACGTTATGAAAGTTTGGCAAGCTCGATATGATGACTACTTGATAGTTTAGTGCACCATGCTTTACGGCTTAGAATCGGGGCTTCAAAGATGTTTTTGAAACGCCACGGAGCATATGAGATGTTCAAGAGTTGAATTAGTATTTCAGACTCATGCCCATGTCGAAAGGTATGGAGCTTTGACAAGTACTTTGCCTACAAGAGGGGAGAATAGCTCAGCTAGTGAGCATGTGCTCAGAAGTGTGAGTACTACAATCACTTGAATCAATGGGAGTTAATCTTCCAAATAAGATAGTGATTGACAGAGTTCTCTTTCACTATCACCAAGTTACTGAAACTTCGTGATGAACTATATATGCAAGGGATAACGGAAACGATTCCCAAGCTCTTCGTGATGCTGAAATCGACGAAGATAGAATCAAGAAAAGCATCAAGTGTTGATGGTTGACAAGACCACTAGTTCAAGAAAAGGGCAAAGGGAGAAGGGGAACTTCAAAAAGGAATGGCAAGCAAGTTGCTGTCCCGTGAAGAAGCCCAAAGCTAGACTCAAGCCTGAAACTGAGTGCTTCTACTGCCAAGGAAATGGTCACGGAAGTGGAACTGCCCTAGATACTTGGCGGATAAGAAGGATGGCAAAGTGAACAAAGGTATATTGGATATACATGTTATTGATGTGTACTTTACTAGTGTTTATAGCAACCCCTCGGCATTTGATACTGGTTCAGTTGCTAAGAGTAGCAACTCGAAACGGAAGTTGCAGAATGAACAGAAACTAGTTAAGGGCAAGGTGACGATGTGTGTTGGAAGTAGTTCCAAGATTGATATGATCATCATCGCACACTCCCTATACTTTCGGGATTAGTGTTGAACCTAAATAAATGTTATTTGGTGTTTACGTAAGCATGAATATGATTTGATCATGTTTATTGCAATACGGGTATTAATTTAAAGTCAGAGAATAATTCTGTTTACATGAATAAAACCTTCAATGGTCATACACCCAAGGTGAATGGATTATTGAATCTCGATCGTAGTGATACACATATTCATAATATTGAAGCCAAAGATGCAAAGTTGATAATGATAGTGCAACTTATTTGTGGCACTGCCGTTTAGATCATATTGGTGTAAAGCGCATGAAGAAACTCCATTCTGATGGACTTTTGGAATCACTTGGTACTTGTGTAAGGCATGGGGAGTGAACAGATTATGGACTCTAGTGCAAGTGGGAGACTGAAGGAAATATGCCCTAGAGGCAATAATAAAGTTGTTATATATTTCCTCATATTGACAAATGTTTATATTTCATGCTAGAATTGTATAACCAAAACTTAGTACAATGTGTGAATAAATAGACAAATAGAGTGTCACTAGTATGCCTCTATGACTAGCTCGTTAATCAAAGATGGTTAAGTTTCCTAGCCATGGACAAAGAGTTGTCATTTGATAAGCGGGATCGCATCATTAGAGAATGATGTGATTGACTTGACCCATCCGTTAGCTTAGCACGATGATCATTACAGTTTCATTGCTACTGCTTTCCATGACTTATACATGTTCCTCGGACTTGAGATTATGCAACTCCCGAATACCGGAGACACCTTGTGTGCTATCAAACGTCAAAACGTAACTGGGTGATTATAAAGATGCTCTACAGGTGTCTCCGATGGTGTTTGTGAGTTGGCATAGATCGAGATTAGGATTTGTCACTCGCGTGTATCGGAGAGGTATCTCTGGGCCCTCTCGGTATGCACATCACTATAAGCCTTGCAAGCATTGTGACTAATGAGTTAGTTGCAGGATGATGCAACGGAACGAGTAAAGAGAATTGCCGGTAACAAGATTGAACTAGGTATGAGGATACCAACGATCGAATCTCGGGCAAGTAACATACCGATGACAAAGGGAACAACGTATGTTGTTATGCGGTTGACCGATAAAGATCTTCGTAGAATATGTAGGAGCAATATGAGCATCCAGGTTCCGCTATTGTTATTGACCGGAGATGTGTCTCGGTCATGTCTACATAGTTCTCGAACCGTTAGGGTCGCCACGCTTAACGTTCTGTGGACGATTTGTATTATGAGTTATGTGATTTGATGACCGAAGTTTGTTCGGAGTCCGGATGAGATCGGGGACATGACGAGGAGTCTCGAAATGTCGAGACGTAAAGATCGATATATTGGACGACTATATTCGAACATCGGAAAGGTTCTGAGGATTCGGGTATTTTTCGGAGTACCGGAGAGTTACGGGAATTCGTATTGGGCCTTAATGGGCCATACGGGAAAGGAGAGAAAGGCCTCAAAGGGTGGCCGCACCCCTCCCCATGGACTGGTCCGAATTGGACTAGGGAGGGGGGGGGCGCCCCCTCCTTCCTTCTCCTTCTCCCTTCCCTTTTTCCTATTCCATGTGGGAGGTGGAATCTACTAGGACTAGGGAGTCCTAGTAGGACTCCACACTTTGGGGCGCCCTATGAGGGCCGGCCTCCTCCTCCCTTATCCTTTATATACGTGGCCAGGGGGCACCCATAGACACAACAATTGATCTGTTGATCTCTTAGCGCTGTGCGGTGTTCCCCTCCACCATAATCCACCTCGATAATATCGTAGCGGGGCTTAGGCGAAGCCCTGCGTCGGTAGCATCAATCACCATCCATGCACGCCGTCGTGCTGACGAAACTCTCCGTCGTGAAGCTCTACTGGATCGTGAGCTCGCGGGACGTCATCGAGTTGAACGTGTGCTGAACTCGAAGGTGCCGTACGTTCGGTACTTGGATCGGTCGGATCGTGAAGACATTCGACTAATCAACCGCGTTGTTCTAACGCTTCCGCTTTCGGTCTGCGAGGGTACGTGGACCACTCTCCCCTCTTGTTGCTATGCATCACCATGATCTTGCGTGTGCGTAGGAATTTTTTTGAAATTACTACGTTCCCCAACATGGCTGACACCCGTAGGCACCACAACATGGAGGATTGGCAATTAAGCAAACCGTGGCTGGGTGTACCAGTCAATTAGTGGCTAGAGACTTCCACAAAGCACACAGATTTTGTGTAAACCTGTGGGTAGGGGCTATACATATTATAGGTAGATACATCTATATCAATCATCACAGAAAACAGTGGGCAATGCTATATATGCGCAACACAGCTAGTGCAACAAATGTGAGTGTTTGATTGGTTTGCATCACAAAGGCAAACACCAACAAGAGAAGCATGCATATGGCACGAGTAGGGCAACACGAATACCACGTATGTAATCTGGCATGTCATCGCTTGGATAGGTTCGAGAAACCTTTTAATGTCACCACAAGTGTGTGGCTCCTCCAACACGACAAACAACGCACAGTTGTAAAGATGGGGAAGGTATCTATCTATCTATCTATCCATCCATAGCCAGTGCCACTAGATACAAAAAATAAAGGTCTGGAAATGTTGAGGCTTCTCTTGCAAGCGCCTTGCAACTACACGCATAACTCCTATTTAAGCGTCTCCATGGATATCCCTAGCTCATTAATTTCTTCCATACTCATATTTATGGTTGCGTCCAATATTACCATCACCCCAGAATCCATTGAACATAAAGCCTCCACCATGGCAGACCACCTTCAAGTTCAACAGAAACAGTTTGACTACCGTGGGGTTTAGGTTCCACCCGACGGATGAGGAGATCATCAAATTCTATGTGGTCCCCAAGGTGCTCGATGAAGCCTTCGTTGCCGCGGCGATTGAAGATGTGAACCTCAACAAGTACGAGCCATGGGAGCTACCAGAGAAGGCAGAAGATGGGGAGAAGGAGTGGTACTTTTACTCCCGAAAGGATCGTAAGTACCCCACCGGAATACGAACGAACCGGGCGACGGAGGCCGGCTATTGGAAGGCCACCGGAAAGGACAAGGGATCTTCCAGCCACCTTTCACACTCATCGGCATGAAGAAGACACTCGTCTTCTACAAGGGTCGGGCGCCTAGGGGGGAGAAGACCAACTGGATCATGCATGAGTATAGGCTCGAGAGCAGCAAGAAGCTGACATCAACACCATCCACCACCACCCGCACCGTCACCAGAACCAACACGGCTTCCAAGGCATATAATAAATTTATACTAGAGTAGTACTCATGAATCACAACATGCTAGTAGCTAGTTAGCTACTATTTTGAACAATCAAACGGGAGAACCCCAACTGAATATTACTCGCAGTAGCCAATACATGGAAAGAATTACAAGGTTGCACCTATGTGTGAGGGGAGGTACATCCACCATGACAAGCAGCCTCCTTTTGAGTAGGTACCCTGAACGTATGGGTCAAAAGAGAGAAATCGTAGATAATGTTCATACTAGTAGGCGAGGTGAGTAAATCCAACCCTGGAATGTAATGGCATTTCATATATGTCTTAAATGTTCTAAGGATGGAAAGGTTGACCGAGTCCAAAAGTTGGAGTCGAGGCTTAGTGGAGTCACTATGTTGCCAATTCCTGAGATGGGCACTAGTACAGGGGCGCCTAAATACCCAAGTTATGCAAGATAGTGCCAAATATGAGAGTTAATGAAAAAGTGATCAGCATCTGCGACAATAGCGTACACCTGGGCATGTATAGGACACAGTTGATTTGTACTTATTTAATTTATGTATGTTTGTAGGAACAGTGGGTGGTTTGCAGGTCTTCCATAAGAGCACCGGACTAAAGAAGATGGTGACACCGTCATATGACATGCCAATGTACACAGGAGCAGAACATCAGCAGGGCTTTGTCGACTTAAGATAATTGCCTCCTCTCATGGAATATGGCATGTCGTCAACGTGTGCGAATGCACCGCTGTTTCCTGGAGCTTCTTCGTACAAGTCGCACGATGTCGGAGCTGGCTATCGATGATGGGCAGTGTGTGCGTTCCTATGATGAATTACCAATACACCGGGAACAAACCAACCACCAAATGATGGCCAACCCAACACTGCCTCTATCGCTTACCAACACCAACAACAAATATCAACAGATGATGATGCATATGGGTGCAGATCAGGGTCTCATGGTCAGGGCTCAGCTGGAAGTGGGTTGGCGTCGATGCTGTCACAGGAGGACGCTGTGGCCGGGTGAGGAACAACTACCCCGGGAACACCGCTGCAACAGCAGTTGGCGGAGACTCATTGTGAACATGGGTATGGATGACATTTGGCAGAACTGATGATCAGATAACCCAAGACAACATATATATGTGTGCATTGCATAGATTAATCACCATCAGACGGTCGGGGTTGATATATGCCCACCCGTATATTGGTTGGTGCCGCAATTTATTTGTTGTGTGACCTTGAGAGAGTTTGCAACCATGGCATGGCTTGGCATGCACTCTTGTGCTAGTTTTTCAATTGTGGGTATGTGTATTGGCTTGTATATGCACTACCCACCAGGGTATACCTAGCTACATATGCATGTGTTGTAAATGTGTGTACATCATGCATCGTTTTAAACCCATATAGAATAAGCTACTTTGTTTAAATATAATTTTTTTCCATTAATGTATTAATGTCTATGAATTTGATCACATGTGTACATTGTATTGGAAAAGAATTTTTGGCACGCACCGACCTAGAGGGGATTTCCATCCACCACATAAACACTTATTTACACTTTGAAATGTGTTTCTATAAATATTAACTCACTTCTAAATGTGTGCTAGTAATTTTATTCCACATCTAAATCCAGGGCAAACATGGGAATATATCAGTAATACCAATGACCTTTAGATTCAATGATGTAAAAGAATTTAGGGAAATAGAATTAGCTAAAAGACATCCATTACAGGACGTCATTTACATTGCCGACGGGATACATGTGTTAAGCCTGCACATGGCAACGAAACCCCTAATCTTCCTGTGATGCTAGGACGTTCTAGTCTAATTGATTGAACTTAACAGATATGAGTAAAGAAAAGAGTTCGGTAGAGGCAAGCAGAGCCTAGAGGCAAAGAGCCCACCTTCTTCCTCTCCCACCCTTGCCACAGTGACCAGATCGATGTGCCCCATGCTGGAGAAAAGGTCGTTGGTGGTACTGCAATTATGCGGGGTGGGGTGTGTAGGGCGCACCTCGGCTGGACAAAACTAATGTGGATGATGGGAGGTAGCTAGCTAGGCAAAGCAGATGCGGCGCACCACAGCATGTTGCTGTCCAGCTGCAGCACGACGGGGCAACATCGAGGCTCATCTTAGCATGGGAATGAGTTTGCATGTGGAAGCTCGATTACGGCGGCTCCAACTCAATCAAGAATAGGTGGGAAGCTGAGATGTATTGACCTTGGTCTGTCAAGTGGAGAGAAAATTTAGTGGTAAGATCAGGCGATGCGGCTGGGATAGTGTGCCATATGTTTTAGAGGGTGGAACTAGAACCGATTTCGAATGAGGGAGGGCATGCGATCGATCAACTATTATGCTTGGAAAAAGAACTGCTATCTTAGTGGAAAGGAAAACATAGGGAAAAATTGATGGGGTGGCATATGTGGTGATGTGGATAGGCTGCATGTTAAGATAAATTAGGTAGTGGCGATAATTCTCTTAGGTATATAAGTTTCTCTCGTGGTCACTCCATTGGTTGTGTATTGCAAATTTTATGTGCAATTTCATGTTTAGAGATGCGAAAGTAGGCGGTCACGTATTTATAGCTTAAAGCTGAAAACACAATTGTACCAACTACAAACAAATTACCATTTCCTAAGAACAGAAAATTCGAGTGAGAAAATACTGATGTGACACATCTTATATTTTCATGGTAAAACTTATGGTCAAAATTAGGCACAAATATGAGCAGGCTTGTTTATGGAAAATTAAATTCAAAACCGTGGCAGCAAGCTCACTGGAATTAAACATATAGAACTTGCTAGCGTGATAATTAGTCACCCCAATATGTGCTTATGAACTTCCGAGATCTGCTAGCTGTAATAAAGTTCATAGATCCCAAAGTTCATGTCATCATGTTTGACACACATTTTTAGATTATAACAATTGTTTGATAAGTATCTCTAATTTTTTTTGTTGTTTCTTGACAATGCATTGGCATTCAACTAGTATAAAATAATTTTAAAAACAGTCTGGGCACGAGGAGATGCATGCAAGGTTGGGATATGGACAAGCATGCAGTTGATAAGCACATAATCATGTACACCTTGAGTGTTGGGTTGATCCATATATCCCGCACTATGTTTTCTATAAAAGGCGAGGAAGCTGTGATGCGTGGCATACATTCCAGTGTGCACCGGTACACGACGCCCTGGAAAGCATATAAAAGACATGCAACGGATGATTATCTATGGACAAATGCCAGTGATGTGCGTATGTATACATACAGTGTAGGTATGTGTGTGCATGCATGTAAAGCATGAACCGTATCGGTCCCATCTATGCATGCGGGAATTCAGCCACAACTAGTGCCCTTCCCCTCTCCTAGTTGTAATTGATCCTAAAGGCCATGGTTTTAGGCAGAAGAAGGTAGAGTTCGGTCATGGCCGCGCGCCTGCAGGAGCAATGACCCTAGTTGTGGCTTGAAGGAAATATGCCCTAGAGGCAATAATAAAATTGTTATTTATATTTCCTTATATCATGATAAATGTTTATTATTCATGCTAGAATTGTATTAACCGGAAACTTAGTACATGTGTGAATACATAGACAAACAGAGTGTCACTAGTATTCCTCTACTTGACTAGCTCATTAATCAAAGATGGTTAAGTTTCCTAGCCATGGACAAAGAGTTGTCATTTGATAAGAGGGATCACATCATTAGAGAATGATGTGATTGACTTGACCCATCCGTTAGCTTAGCACGATGATCGTTACAGTTTCATTGCTACTGCTTTCTTCAAGACTTATACATGTTCCTCAGACTATGAGATTATGCAACTCCCGAATACCGGAGGAACACCTTGTGTGCTATCAAACGTCACAACGTAACTGGGTGATTATAAAGATGCTCTACAGGTGTCTCCCATGGTGTTTGTTGATTTGGCATAGATCGAGATTAGGATTTGTCACTCCGTCTATCGGAGAGGTATCTCTGGGCCCTCTCGGTAATGCACATCACTATAAGCCTTGCAAGTATTGTGACTAATGAGTTAGTTGCAGGATGATGCATTACGGAACGAGTAAAGAGACTTGCCGGTAACAAGATTGAACTAGGTATGAGGATACCGATGATCGAATCTCGAGCAAGTAACATACCGATGACAAAGGGAACAACGTATGTTGTTATGCGGTTCGACCGATAAAGATCTTCGTAGAATATGTAGGAGCCAATATGAGCATCCAGGTTCCGCTATTGGTTATTGACCGGAGATGTGTCTCGGTCATGTATACATAGTTCTCGAACCCGTAGGGTCCGCACGCTTAACGTTCTATGACGATTTGTATTATGAGTTATGTGATTTGATGATCGAGGTTTGTTCGGAGTTCCGGATGAGATCGGGGACATGATGAGGAGTCTCGAAATGGTCGAGACGTAAAGATTGATATATCGGACGACTATATTCGGACATCGGAAAGGTTCCGAGTGATTCGGGTATTTTTTGGAGTACCGGAGAGTTACGGGAATTCGTATTGGGCCTTAATGGGCCATACGGGAAAGGAGGGAAAGGCCTCAAAGGGTGGCCGCACCCCTCCCCATGGACTGGTCCGAATTGGACTAGGGAGGGGGGGCGCCCCCTTCCTTCCTTCTCCTTCTCCCTTCCCTTTTTCCTATTCCATATGGGAGGTCTAATCCTACTAGGACTAGGGAGTCCTAGTAGGACTCCACACTTTGGGCGCGCCCTATGAGGGCCGGCCTCCTCCTCCCTTCATCCTTTATATACGTGGCCAGGGGGCACCCCATAGACACAACAATTGATCTGTTGATCTCTTAGCCGTGTGCAGTGCCCCCCTCCACCATAATCCACCTCGATAATATCATAGCGGTGCTTAGGCGAAGCCCTGCGTCGGTAGCATCATCATCACCATCATCACGCCGTCATGCCGACGAAACTCTCCGGTGAAGCTCTACTGGATCGTGAGCTCGCGGGACGTCATCGAGTTGAACGTGTGCTGAACTCGGAGGTGTCGTATGTTCAGTACTTGGATCGGTCGGATCGTGAAGACGTTCGACTACATCAACCGCGTTGTTCTAACGCTTTCGCTTTCGGTCTACGATGGTACGTGGACACACTCTCCCCTCTCGTTGCTATGCATCACCAAGATCTTGCGTGTGCGTAGGATTTTTTTTGAAATTACGACGTTCCCCAACAGTGGCATCCGAGCCAAGTTTATGCGTAGATGTTATATGCACGAGTAGAACACAAGTGAGTTGTGGGCGATACTAGTCATACTGCTTACCAGCATGTCATACTTTGATTCGGCGGTATTGTTGGATGAAGCGGCCCGGACCGACATTACGCGTACGCTTACGCAAGACTGGTTCTACCGACGTGCTTCACACACAGGTGGCTGGCGGGTGTCAGTTTCTCCAACTTTAGTTGAATCGAGTGTGGCTACGCCCGGTCCTTGTGAAGGTTAAAACAGCACATACTTGACGAAATATCATTGTGGTTTTGTTGCGTAGGTAAGAACGGTTCTTACTCAGCCCGTAGCAGCCATGTAAAACATGCAACAACAAAGTAGAGGACGCCTAACTTGTTTTTGCAGAGCATGTTGTGATGTGATATGGTCAAGACGTGATGAGATATAAATTGTTGTATGAGATGATCATGTTTTGTTAAAGTTATCGGCAACTGGCAGAAGCCTTATCATGTCACATATTTTGATTGCATCTGATGTTTATCTTTTATACATCTTATTTTGCTTAGTTCGGCGGAAGCTTTATAAGATGATCCCTTACTAAAATTTCAAGGTATAAGTGTTCTCCCTGAGTATGCACCGTTGCGACAGTTCTTCGTGCCGAGACACCACATGATGATCGGGTGTGATAAGCTCTACGTTCACATACAACGGGTGCAAGCCAGTTTTGCACACGTGGAATACTCGGGTTAAACTTGACGAGCCTAGCATATGCAGATATGGCCTCAAAACACTAGAGACCAAAAGGTCGAGCGTGAATCATATAGTAGATATGATCAACATAGTGATGTTCACCATTGAAAACTACTCCATCTCACGTGATGATCGGACATGGTTTAGTTGATATGGATCACGTGATCACTTAGATGATTAGAGGGATGTCTATCTAAGTGGGAGTTCTTAAGTAATATGATTAATTGAACTTTAATTTATCATGAACTTAGTCCTGGTAGTATTAGCATATCTATGTTGTAGATCAATAGCTCGTGTTTAGCTCCCCTGTTTTTGATATTTTCCTAGAGAAAACTAAGTTGAAAGATGTTAGTAGCAATGATGCGGATTGGATCCGTGATCTGAGGATTATCCTCATTGCTGCACAAAAGAATTATGTCCTTGATGCACCGCTAGGTGACAGACCAATTGCAGGAGCAAATGCAGACGTTATGAACGTTTGGCAAGCTCGATATGATGACTACTTGATAGTTTAGTGCACCATGCTTTACGGCTTAGAATCGGGGCTTCAAAGATGTTTTTGAAACGCCACGGAGCATATGAGATGTTCCAAGAGTTGAAATTAGTATTTCAGACTCATGCCCATGTCGAAAGGTATGAGACCTTTGACAAGTACTTTGCCTACAAGATAGAGGAGAATAGCTCAGCTAGTGAGCATGTGCTCAGAATGTGTGAGTACTACAATCACTTGAATCAAGTGGGAGTTAATCTTCCAAATAAGATAGTGATTGACAGAGTTCTCTAGTCACTATCACCAAGTTACTGAAACTTCGTGATGAACTATAATATGCAAGGGATAACGGAAACGATTCCCAAGCTCTTCGTGATGCTGAAATCGACGAAGATAGAAATCAAGAAAAGCATCAAGTGTTGATGGTTGACAAGACCACTAGTTTCAAGAAAAGGGCAAAGGGAAGAAGGGGAACTTCAAAAAGGAATGGCAAGCAAGTTGCTGCTCCCGTGAAGAAGCCCAAAGCTAGACTCAAGCCTGAAACTGAGTGCTTCTACTGCAAAGGAAATGGTCACTGGAAGTGGAACTGCCCTAGATACTTGGCGGATAAGAAGGATGGCAAAGTGAACAAAGGTATATTGGATATACATGTTATTGATGTGTACTTTACTAGTGTTTATAGCAACCCCTCGGCATTTGATACTGGTTCAGTTGCTAAGAGTAGCAACTCGAAACGGAAGTTGCAGAATGAACAGAAACTAGTTAAGGGCAAGGTGACGATGTGTGTTGGAAGTAGTTCCAAGATTGATATGATCATCATCGCACACTCCCTATACTTTCGGGATTAGTGTTGAACCTAAATAAATGTTATTTGGTGTTTACGTTAAGCATGAATATGATTTGATCATGTTTATTGCAATACGGTTATTAATTTAAAGTCAGAGAATAATTCTGTTTACATGAATAAAACCTTCAATGGTCATACACCCAAGGTGAATGGATTATTGAATCTCGATCGTAGTGATACACATATTCATAATATTGAAGCCAAAAGATGCAAAGTTGATAATGATAGTGCAACTTATTTGTGGCACTGCCGTTTAGATCATATTGGTGTAAAGCGCATGAAGAAACTCCATTCTGATGGACTTTTGGAATCACTTGGTACTTTGTGTAAAGCGCATGGCGATGTGAACAAGATTATGGACTCTAGTGCAAGTGGGAGACTGAAGGAAATATGCCCTAGAGGCAATAATAAAGTTGTTATTTATATTTCCTCATATCATGACAAATGTTTATTATTCATGCTAGAATTGTATTAACCGAAAACTTAGTACATGTGTGAATACATAGACAAATAGAGTGTCACTAGTATGCCTCTACTTGACTAGCTCGTTAATCAAAGATGGTTAAGTTTCCTAGCCATGGACAAAGAGTTGTCATTTGATAAGCGGGATCGCATCATTAGAGAATGATGTGATTGACTTGACCCATCCGTTAGCTTAGCACGATGATCATTACAGTTTCATTGCTACTGCTTTCTTCATGACTTATACATGTTCCTCGGACTATGAGATTATGCAACTCCCGAATACCGGAGGAACACCTTGTGTGCTATCAAACGTCACAACGTAACTGGGTGATTATAAAGATGCTCTACAGGTGTCTCCGATGGTGTTTGTTGAGTTGGCATAGATCGAGATTAGGATTTGTCACTCCGTGTATCGGAGAGGTATCTCTGGGCCCTCTCGGTAATGCACATCACTATAAGCCTTGCAAGCATTGTGACTAATGAGTTAGTTGCAGGATGATGCATTACGGAACGAGTAAAGAGACTTGCCGGTAACAAGATTGAACTAGGTATGAGGATACCAACGATCGAATCTCGGGCAAGTAACATACCGATGACAAAGGGAACAACGTATGTTGTTATGCGGTTTGACCGATAAAGATCTTCGTAGAATATGTAGGAGCCAATATGAGCATCCAGGTTCCGCTATTGGTTATTGACCGGAGATGTGTCTCGGTCATGTCTACATAGTTCTCGAACCCGTAGGGTCCGCACGCTTAACGTTCTGTGACGATTTGTATTATGAGTTATGTGATTTGATGACCGAAGTTTGTTCGGAGTCCCGGATGAGATCGGGGACATGACGAGGAGTCTCGAAATGTCGAGACGTAAAGATCGATATATTGGACGACTATATTCGAACATCGGAAAGGTTCTGAGTGATTCGGGTATTTTTCGGAGTACCGGAGAGTTACGGGAATTCGTATGGGCATTAATGGCCATACGGGAAAGGAGAGAAAGGCCTCAAAGGGTGGCCGCCACCCCCCATGGACTGGTCCGAATTGACTAGGGAGGGGGGGGGCGCCCCCTTCCTTCCTTCTCCTTCTCCCTTCCCTTTTCCTATTCCATGTGGGAGGGGAATCCTACTAGACTAGGGAGTCCTAGTAGGACTCCACACTTTGGGCGCGCCTATGAGGGCCGGCCTCCTCCTCCCTCATCCTTTATATACGTGGCCAGGGGGCACCCATAGACACAACAATTGAGATGTTGATCTTAGCCGTGTGCGGTGTTTCCCTCCACCATAATCCACCTCGATAATATCGTAGCGGTGCTTAGGCGAAGCCCTGCGTCGGTTTAGCATTCATCATCACCATCATCACGCCGTCGTGCTGACGAAACTCTCTGGTGAAGCTCTACTGGATCGTGAGCTCGCGGACGTCATCGAGTTGAACGTGGTGCTGAACTCGAAGGGTTGACGTACGTTCGGTACTTGGATCGGTCGGATCGTGAAGACATTCGACTACATCAACCGCGTTGTTCTAACGCTTCCGCTTTCGGTCTGCGAGGGTACGTGGACACACTCTCCCCTCTTGTTGCTATGCATCACCATGATCTTGCGTGTGCGTAGGAATTTTTTTGAAATTACTACGTTCCCCAACATGGCTGACACCCGTAGGCACCACAACATGGAGGATTGGCAATTAAGCAAACCGTGGCTGGGTGTACCAGTCAATCTAGTGGCTAGAGACTTCCACAAAGCACACAGATTTTGTGTAAACCTGTGGTAGGGGCTATACAATATTTATAGGTAGATACATCTATATCAATCATCACAGAAAACAGTGGGCAATGCTATATATGCGCAACCAGCTAGTGCAACAAATGTGAGTGTTTGATTGGTTTGCATCACAAAGGCAAACACCAACAAGAGAAGCATGCATATGGCACGAGTAGGGCTAACACGAATACCACGTATGTAATCTGGCATGTCATCGCTTGGATAGGTTCGAGAAACCTTTCTACATGTCACCACAAGTGTGTGGCTCCTCCAACACGACAAACAACGCACAGTTGTAAAGATGGGGAAGGTATCTATCTATCTATCTATCCATCCATAGCCAGTGCCACTAGATACAAAATAAATAAAGGTCTGGAAATGTTGAGGCTTCTCTTGCAAGCGCCTTGCAACTACACGCATTAACTCCTATTTAAGCGTCTCCATGGATATCCCTAGCTCATTAATTTCTTCCATACTCATATTTATGGTTGCGTCCAATATTACCATCACCCCAGAATCCATTGAACATAAAGCCTCCACCATGGCAGACCACCTTCAAGTTCAACAGAAACAGTTGGTACTACCGCTGGGGTTTAGGTTCCACCCGACGGATGAGGAGATCATCAAATTCTATGTGGTCCCCAAGGTGCTCGATGAAGCCTTCGTTGCCGCGGCGATTGAAGATGTGAACCTCAACAAGTACGAGCCATGGGAGCTACCAGAGAAGGCGAAGATGGGGGAGAAGGAGTGGTACTTTTACTCCCGAAAGGATCGTAAGTACCCCACCGGAATACGAACGAACCGGGCGACGGAGGCCGGCTATTGGAAGGCCACCGGAAAGGACAAGGAGATCTTCCAGCCACCTTTCACACTCATCGGCATGAAGAAGACACTCGTCTTCTACAAGGGTCGGGCGCCTAGGGGGGAGAAGACCAACTGGATCATGCATGAGTATAGGCTCGAGAGCAGCAAGAAGCTGACATCCAACCCATCCACCACCACCCGCACCGTCACCAGAACCAACACGGCTTCCAAGGCATATAATAAATTTATACTAGAGTAGTACTCATGAATCATCAACATGCTAGTAGCTAGTTAGCTACTTATTTTGAACAATCAAACGGGAGAACCCCCAACTGAATATTACTCGCAGTAGCCAATACATGGAAAGAATTACAAGGTTGCACCTATGTGTGAGGGGAGGTACATCCACCATGACATAGCAGCCTCCTTTTGAGTAGGTACCCTGAACGTATGGGTCAAAAGAGAGAAATCGTAGATAATGTTCATACTAGTAGGCCGAGGTGAGTAAATCCAACCATGGAATGTAATGGCATTTCATATATGTCTTAAATGTTCTAAAGGATGGAAAGGTTGACCGAGTCCAAAAGTTGGAGTCGAGGCTTAGTGGAGTCACTATGTTGCCAATTCCTGAGATGGGCACTAGTACAGGGGCGCCTAAATACCCAAGTTATGCAAGATATGTGCCAAATATGAGCAGTTAATGAAAAAGTGATCAGCATCTGCGACAATAGCGTCACACCTGGGCATGCTATAGGACACAGTTGATTTGTACTTATTTAATTTATGTATGTTTGTAGGAACAGTGGGTGGTTTGCAGGGTCTTCCATAAGAGCACCGGACTAAAGAAGATGGTGACACCGTCATATGACATGCCAATGTACACAGGAGCAGAACATCAGCAGGGCTTTGTCGACTTAGATACATTGCCTCCTCTCATGGAATATGGCATGTCGTCAACGTGTGCGAATGCACCGCTGTTTCCTGGAGCTTCTTCGTACAAGTCGCACGATGTCGGAGCTGGCTCATCGATGATGGGCAGTGTGGCGCTTCCTATGATGAATTACCACTACACCGGGAACAACCACCACCACCAAATGATGGCCAACCCAACACTGCCTCTATCGCTCTACCAACACCAACAACAAATATCAACAGATGATGATGCATATGGGTGCAGATCAGGGTCTCATGGTCAGGGCTCAGCCTGGAAGTGGGTTGGCGTCGATGCTGTCACAGGAGGACGCTGTGGCCGGGCTGAGGAACAACTACCCAGGGAACACCGCTGCAACAGCAGTTGGCGAGACCTCATTGATGAACATGGGTATGGATGACATTTGGTAGAACTGATGATCAGATAACCCAAGACAACATATATATGTGTGTGCATGCATAGATTAATCATCCATCAGACGGTCGGGGTTGATATATGCCAACCCGTATATTGGTTGGTGCCGCAATTTATTTGTTAGTGTGACCTTGAGAGAGTTTGCAACCATGGCATGGCTTGGCATGCCACTCTTGTGCTAGTTTTTCAATTGTGTGTATGTGTATTGGCTTGTATATGCACTACCCACCAGGGTATACCTAGCTACATATGCATGTGTTGTAAATGTGTGTACATCATGCATCTTTTAAACCCATATAGAATAAGCTACTTTGTTTAAATATAATTTTTTTCCATTTAATGTATTAATGTCTATGAATTTGATCACATGTGTACATTGTATCTGGAAAAGAATTTTTGGCACGCACCGACCTAGAGGGGATTTCCATCCACCACATAAACACTTATTTACACTTTGAAATGTGTTCTAATAAAATATTAACTCACTTCTAAATGTGTGCTAGTAATTTTATTCCACATCTAATCCAGGGCAAACATTTGTGGTGATGTCCAAGGGAGCGACATGCTCTACACCATGTTTCACACATACTCTGTTGGAAAAAAGCAGTGCCTAGGATGCGCTTAGGCATGCTTAGGCGCTAGGAGATGGCCAAATGGTCGTCTAGGGCATAAATGGAAGTCTAGGCAGGCCAAGCAAGAAATTGTCTACCCAATCGGGAAATCATGTTATATTGCACCGATATGCCAAACATGAGATATTCCAATGAAAGTACCTGGTAGTTAACTTATATGTATGCCATAATATCCATACACATAATAATAATCACAGATACACCCTGATTGCCAAAACTATATTACCGCCTAGGCTTGCCTAGGGCACTTAAGCACCGCCTAGGAACTAGGCGAAGGCCAACCGCCTCGCTTACAACTACCGCTCACATATATAGTACGTGACATAGGCCTGGTCTACTAGAAAATGTAGCTTTCATCTCAGAATAATTTTTTCACGTTGTAGTATTTTCCAGTCTTTTTTTATGTTACTGGCCCGCATACCATGCCACTACTGGAAAAAGACTTATAGCTGGGGTCACATTAGTGGCGCGAACAGACAGGAACCCGCCACAATTATTTTGGGAAGTTCTAGTGGTGGGTGGAAAAAAGGGATGGCCGCTGCTAAATGATCGGTAGTGACGGGCAATAATCGTCACCGCCACTCCTATATTTTCACGGAATTAGCCACAGATAGAAACAATATTGTGGCGGGTCAGGTGACACGCCAGCCATTGGTTCTCAACGTATCTATGGAGGGCCATGAGAAATTCCTGCCACAGTAATATTTTGCTGACCCATGCCCAAACTCTCCAAAATTTTCTAAAGTTAGCAGTGGCAGGGAGCAGATGGTGCCCGCCACAGGTCTTGTAAGTATGGAAAGTGCTTGAATATATCATGTTCATTAACCTAGTGTAGCCTCAAGCTTCAGCATTGCACTTTCAATACTGTATATTCAACATAGAAAAGGTTTAAAGGGAAAATATTGTTAAAAATGGATTTCAATGAGAAGGCGAGTGTTTCTGTTCACTGAAAAGTGTTTAGTTTATACATGAAGTACATCTAGTTTTTCACATAGCGCTCTAAAAAATGTACCACAACCTATAGGGGTGATACGATGAACCCGTGCCAAGTTTCAAACTCTTCATAGCTCATTTGCATGTTATTTCAAACAGAATAGCGTTTTGGACTTTTTAGTGGCCAGCAAATCAATTAATGCTTCAAAAATAAACCAACTCAATAGGTGTTCAAATTTGAGCATGGCACTGTGATTGGTGTGTATTGAACATTGAAAAAGTTTGAGGGGGCAATAAGTTTAAATAATAGTGTTCTGTGTGCTAGGCGGTGGTTTCCATTCCAAACTCAGATACTTCGTCGGAGACTATTCAATTTGTACACGAAGTGCATCAAGTTTTTTTCCATAATGTTCTCAAAAAAAATTCACACCCTATATGGGTCATATGATGAGGTCATGACAAGTTTCATCCATTTTCGAGCTCATTTGAAAGTCTTTTTGAATGGAAGAGCGTTTTGCCCTTTTTAGTGGCCAAAAATTCAACTAATACTTCCAAAATAGCAAACCAACTCTAAAGGTGAACAAATTCGAGCATGACACTTTGAATGGTGTGCATTGAACATGGAAAAAGTTTGAAGGGGAAGTGTATGCGGAGAACAACCAAAACAATAAGATCACATAAAACATGGAAAACATAGCACCGGCAGGCCTTTTGTATCATCCCCTACTTATAAGTTATTAGTTGTGACGTGCAATCCTCGTCGCCCGTCAGTGTTCCCATGAACCTATGTACACCAATCCCAAAATTTCAGAGGCCTCTCGCTTGATCGATTTGATTTGGCCTCATCAAAACCTAAATTGGGAATAGGAGAAGGCGACCTAGGGGAGGCCATCGACACTGGTACCCAAGTGAGCTACTCCCGCCAGCCGGCATCCTCGTCCTCCTACATCAGCACCGGCATACCCGCCGCCGCATCTCCTTCCCGACCATTGATGTGATATCTCACCTCTTCCATGACCGTCATGGTATGAGCTTTCTGTCGACCACCACTCCTCCTCCTCCCTTAACCCTGCTTTGTCCCCCCCTGTAGGAGATATGCCCTAGAGGCAATAATAAATGTTATTATTTATCTCCATGCTCATTATTATGTTTATGTTCCATGCTATAACTGCTGTGGTTCCCGAGCCCGTATATCCATAAAGGCTCTGGGGAAAACCCATGTGCACGTGTGGAATAATAAACGGTAAAATGTATTCCTAGTCATGCCTCTAAGACTAGCTCAAGTGTTGCATGATGATTATGTTTTCCCAATCATGGGCATGTCTATGCCAGCAACTTTGAGGGCACAATGTTAGAAGAACATTTGTGTTGAATCGACCCGATTGATGTTATGCTATGAGATTCATTTGTCACAAGTTAATGGTTAATAACACAGAGATGGTTAACGTTTGCATAATTCCTCAGACCATGAGAGTATCGAGTTTCTTCATGCTTGATTCATGAACTTTGGGGTTTGTTAAACGTCATCCGTAACTGGATGGCTATTACGGCGGCTTACGGGTTCATGG
>JAAAXO010000108.1:498179-712217 GCA_011799875.1 Thinopyrum elongatum | reverse complement strand
CTCACCTCCGGACAGCTTGACAATGCGGGGGGGGGCCCTGTGTATATGGCCCAGGAACTTCGGGTTGAGCTTGCCTCGACTTCTTCGACACTCTGGTTTTGAATGCTCGGACGGACGGCCAATGGACTTCCGTAGTCAGGTGTGGAAAGTAGGGCACCCAAACCTCATAAGGTAGATACCCGACAATAACAGCGCTGGCGCATATTCAACGGACTAGACGATTGCATGTCAGATTGACGGCGCACCTCCCAGCACTGTTGATGGTGTGGGTACGAGCATTTCTTCGGGATCGCCTATACAGCGTAGTACCTGCCATAATCTTGCTGGTTCCCGCGGGGCCGGTCTTGAAGAGGCCATCGACACACACAGGGCATGGCAACCGTTAGTTCGGTGCGACTGCTAAGGCTCCCCGCTGCCCCTCGGGCCGCTTCCCCTCCGATCGAATGTGGACGGTGAATGCACCGTTAGCCGCTCCATGTACAACATGGCCGTACGGTCTGGAACACTGGTTGCAGTTATGGTGTCGCGGAGGCGAGACCCCGAGCCCGAGGGGCTCCGCACCGCTGGGGTTTGTGAGCCTTTGCAAACCCATCCCCAACTCTGAATTGGTGGTAACCAACTCATCCATCTTATTGCTTGTTGAGGAAAGTTCAATGGCATTTGAGCTCGCGGCAATCGCCTTACATTGCTGTCGAAAAGGCATGTTGGATAGCGAAGACCGTGTACGTCGCTCGACTCCTGGCAGGAGCCAGCATGAGCGCCGTTGCGATCTTGCGGTCGTACTGAGGAAAGAGGGAAAGGGAGGGGGAGGGAGGGGGACCCGGGTCGACCGAAGATCTTGAGCTGATAGACAGGCGACTTGTCGTGCGGGGGGCGTTGATGTGCATGATCGAAAACGCCGCTGGGGTCACGTCGCATCCATATTGAGATGGACCGCAGCGTGTGCTTCGATGTTGTCCCCTCGCCGCCACCAGAGTCACTACAGCAGGAGGATCTTGGCTCGAGACGAAGAACCGGCCGAAACATATTGCTTCGGTGGCTGCGCTCGCCGGAGCGTCGAGGGGGGCGGCGAGTTGCGTGCCCGCGCCCACCTGCGCCATTATTGTTGTCTCCACCAGCGGGTCTTGGAAGGTGATTCGCCTCCAGTGCCTCCACGCCCGCTTGCCGACGCAGTGGGCACGGCGACCGTGCCGCCTGCGATGGTCACGCATACTGCGACGTTCCAGCAGTCCGCGGGCGCGGATGGCGCTGCCGGCACCGCCCGCAGACGCATGTGAAGGAAGCTTGGCGTGAAGGCTTCGTGGCCCTGGGGCGCTTCTCTTGGGCACCTGATGCGAAGATGGTGAAGAAGAAACTCATGAAATCGATGCATTGTCTGCTACCAGGTTCATGCCAGTGACTCCCCTACCGGCGCGCCAAAGATGTCAGGTGTGGAACCACTATCTATGGGGTGCTCTAGCCCCTTTGTGGCTACAGCTAGGGAATGCCACATAACAACAAAGAGCAGGATTAGCACGAAGGGAGCAACGATGTTTACCAGGTCGGGCCAACTTTGAGGTGTAATACCCTACTCCTGCTTGATGTATGAGAAATGTGGAAGCACACAAGTACAAGGAGCGCTTCCCCAGAAGGCGCAAAGGGGGAGAAGCAGCTACAGAGCAACCGTGTGCGTGTGGGGTTGAATGGGTTCGAAACCTTCTAAAGGTCGCCCTTGGCCCTCCTTTTATAGCTCAAGGTGGTTACCACATGGCAAAAGGTAATACATAATGATTCGACAGTGAACAGTGCTATATACCTAACTTGTTAGTTAGGACCCAAAGAGCATTTAATTGCATCGCTAGGTGTCATGAGGAGGAGAAGCCCGGGGCAAGGATGTTGCACTGCTTACTTAGCTAAGCTCCTATTATCTTGACACGGCTACTTGACGGGCTTTGTCGAAAAGGTAACTTCCTTCCAGCATGCTGACACGTGTCGGCGAAGCTCCACCTAATTGCCTGCGGGTCGACACCTCGCCGTATCAGTGACCAGGGCTAGTGAAGTGGAAGCGTCGCAGTTGGCGGGGGTTTGTGGGTTTGTGTGATGCCCCGCCCAATTCATGCACTAATCTACACTGAAATGTCACACGACAAGCTAAGGACTGCACAGGGAAGTTATCAAAACACAACTGTAAACATAAAAAAGCCAACAAGCTTTATATACAAGCCAGGGGCCCGAGGTCGAATTACATTCTTGCGACAAGCGTCAGCGAGTAAGCTCAGATATCTGGTACAGATATGAACAGAAACAGAAAGGCTGAAAGGCGGGCAAATAAAACACTACGATCGAAGGCTAGGCCTCCTGCCTGGGACCCTCCGATCCTACTCCTGGTCGTCAGTACAATCATAGAGAATCCATCCTACTGGGGAGTAGTATGTACGATGTGGCAGGGCAGGGCAGCTTCTCAGGGTCCGTCATCTGGTCCGACAAACTAATATGGGGAAAAGGAAAACAAAGCAACCGGAGTATCAGAAAGTACTCAGCAAGACAAGTGATCTACCTACATATGCAACATTTCAAGGTGGAGGCTTTTGTATATGTGCGGACTGGGACTGTCAGATGCAAGAAATAGAGAGCCTGTCCTATCGAAGACTAGCATATCTTCAAGGTGGCTTGCAGAGTAGAATCGGTAAACAGTAAAATCAATGTAGTAGTATATAAGTCTCACCTCACCATAGTCCTTTCTCGACTCCCTGCGAGAAAAGCATTCCCAGAGCTTATAAAGTCATCAAACTCGTTCCGGAAGATCCCTTCTCGACATCCCTGCGAAAGGAAGCATCCAGAGCCATAGTATCCAAGTATCACAGTTCTAAATTGTATCAATCAGGATACAACTCCGAGTGTCCTTTAACCATAGGACGGTTCGATAGAAGTTTCTTACCGCGGCGGGTGCACAACTTATACCCAACACGATCGTAATAACTCCAGCGACACAATTTCCTGGGTCATTGCCCGGCCTCGGCCAACCGACAAGCACCGCAGCCCTACCTAAACTCGCAGAGAGTTCCCCGCCGGTTACATCCTACATCCCTCAGGGCTTGGGCCATCGCCCTGTGCCTCCGGGGGTCGTTGTGTGCAGGGGTGGATACCAGTACCGCCTCGTGAGGTCGGTACGATCGACCATGCCACAATGCTGACTGGACGTCTGAAAGAACGTCGGGCTGATTGCTGATATGCAGAACGCCCGATACTCTGCCCACGTAATGGTTAGTGCCTATCAGACCAGAGGCCTGCTCGGATCAAAATCCAAACGCTAGGACTAGGGGCTTGCGGTACGAGCACAGCCACGAAAGATGTACCCCGTCGCCCCGTTCATCGCGGACTTCGGCACTAGGGTTGTAAGAATGCCGGCCGCGCCTAGATTCACCACTCGGGGCACCCACCAGGCACCCGTCTCACAACACTCCCTCTCATGCGACGCGTGTAACCCCCAGGCCGACCCGCTATCCAAGGAACAGTGTAAATTCCAAGTTACCGTGTGTCCATAACATCAGGGGAATCCAGGTATCACCCTCTTGATTCCTACTCGTGTGTCTGGTCAAGGTGAACTCGTAGGGATTTCCCCCTCGATGGTGTTCACACTTGATGTGGTTGAACACACAGCGTCGTACCGGAAGTGGCGAAGGAGAATCACCCTCGATGACCACGACCGAATAATAGCTACTCTACAGAGTTAACACAGAAGTTGCTACATGAGGTTTCACCCTCGGCATCGATAGTAACGTCTTGCAGTTGTCGTTCCATAAGGGGGGGTTATGTGCGGTTGTCGGGTCTGGTCTTCAATCCCGTGATCGGGTCTTCTGACTCCGGAAGTGGCAGTCGGATAAGTGGGGTCAGTCGATAGGTCTCTACCCACCTAGATAACAGTTTAGGTATATGCAGGTAATATACAACAGCAGTTTACATATTACAGGCTAGACCTAGAAATTGTTAAAGCTACATCAGCAAATTCTAATGCAAGAATGAGAATAGAATGGGCGATATCGGGATGATCAAAAAGGGGGTGCTTGCCTGTTGCTGCGGCGAGCAAGGGCAGGTTGTCAGTGGTGTCTTCGGGCTCCGGAGCTGCGCGTGTTCTCGGGGACGACGTCGGTGTGGGGTCAACGAGAGAGAGAGGGGGAGAAACAACTAAATACACAGCAAATCATGGAGCAAAAAACGCAAGAGTACAGCTGACAATTGCAGTGCCTGGGTGTGTTCTAACGATGTGGTTGCACGTCACCGAGAATGAGAATCCATCCGGGAATGTTTTCCCGTTCGAGACATTGTAGACGATGACCGGAGGGGAACGGTGCACGTTCGGATAGTGTAGGAGACCGCTTGATCGGACGAACGGAGCGCGTATTCGAATCGTCTCGTCGTTCTGAGTCACTTTCATGTACTCAAAGTTTCCATCGGGAGTTACGATTATTTAAATGATTTCTAAAGTTTTTATTAATTTCTGGAATTTAATTAATTATTTAATAACATTAATCCAGAATAGTATAAATGATGACGTCAGCATGACATCATGCTGCTCAGCAGTCATTAGGTTTAGTTAAGTTAACTAATTAATTAGTCTAATTAACAGGATTAATTCACATTAATAATACATTAACTATTTTTTATTTTATTAATTATTTATTTATATTTTTTTTACAGAGGCTGGCCCCACTGGTCAGTGCACCAGCCCGACTGTCCGGGCTGTGCCCCGTTTGGGCACGGACATGTTCGTGCGCATAGGGAAGGGAGGCATGAGGACGGCGCCTGCCGGCGAAAGAGCGCGGAGGCGACCGGGGCAAGGCGCCGGGCGGGGCCGATAGTAACGCGGACGCAGAGCGGGCAAGCGAGCGGCGGCATGCATAGCAGGGTGGAGGCAAGAGGACGAGAGGGTGACCGGCCTGGGAAGGGTCCGAGCGCGAGGGGACGCGTGGGGAAGGACGGGGGACGGGGGACAGGCGAGGGGGGGCGAGAAGGCGGGGAAGGAACGTAGAGAGGAGAGGTCAGCTGACGAAGGCGGGTACCGGTGGAAGAGGGACGAGCGGGGGACGGGAGTGGTCGGCGAGAGACGGCGGCGGCGCGGTGGGCGCGCTGGACGGGGCCGGCGGCGCGGGGCCGCAAGCAGACGCATGAGGGGAGCGGCGGAGGTCGGAGGGAGGCGTAGGAGGGCGGCGGCGGGAGAGGCGACGCGAAGCGGGCGTGACGCGTAGGTGGGAGAGCCGAGCGGGGCTGGAAGTGGCGTGGGTAGTTGCGGGGGTGAGGGGACAAGGATGAGTGGGGGCCCCCCCCCCCCCCCCAGGTGAGGAATGTGGGAAAAGGGAAGGGAAAAGACGGGGGGCACAGAAGGAGGAAGAAGGGGGAGGGGACACCCGCGATGGGAGGGAGGGAGGGCGCGGGCGGCGAGGGGCGGGGGGAAAGCCGGGGAGAGAACGGGGGGGACGGGAGTGGGCGGTGGGGGAAGGGGTGGCCGCGGCAGTGGGACGCAGAGGGGGGCCCCCTTCTTTTTTATTTTTTTCTTTGCTTCTTTCTTTTTCTTTTTCTAATTCATATCTCGTTTAGTAATAGTTAGGACCCAAACCGAATTTTGTTAAAAAAGGAGACTAGTCCATAAATACCAGTGCTTTATCCCAACACCTAAATTAGTTTGGGCAAAACGTCTTTCATACTTAAGATTAGATTAATAAATGGTTTTAAATATTGTTTTTAGTCGCTGTTTGAAGATGTTCAAGACCACCTACCCTTTCAATATGTTGTTCAATTTTAGAATTGTCTTTGATTTGTTGCTATTTAATGAACAATTTAGTTTTTATGTTGCACAACTTTTATATTTCACTTTCATCTAAATTTGAATTTGAGGTTAGACGTGTTGAAACTGCAATATGTAGTTTAATGATGATCATTCACTGATAATCATGCTGACTTGCATTATCAAAATGGATTACTGTGGCTAACCACTGGGGGTGTACAAATCTCCTCTACTACAAGATTTCTCGTACCGAGAAATTACAGAGAAGGAACAAAAGTTCGGGGTATTCCGCACGAAGAAGATTATCCTCGCGTTCCCAAGTGGCTTTATCTCAGTATGATTGACCACTGCACTTTGAGGAAACTTGGTAACCTTCGACGGGTCCGACGTTCAGCTTCATCGAGAATGCGGATCGGATGCTCCCCTATATAAGATAGGTCATCTTGCAATTCGAAGCACCTCGTGATCCACGCTCGGTGTGGAGATTCTTGAAGCATTGACGAAGTTGCCGACACATGAAGACATCGTTTGGATATGAGAGAATTGAGGCGGCAATCCAATTTATAAGCCACCTGTCCACGCCTTGCAACAAGCGGAAAGGCCAAGATAGCGTGGAAGCTAGCTTGCCCTTGATTCAAAAACGGTGATGGCCTTTCATAGGGAGTGACACGAAGATAAGCCTGATCACCAGGTTGATAAGTCAAACCCCACGTTTGCGATCATAGTTGCTCTTATGGCGGTCCGAAGCGCCTTGAGATTTTCCCGGGACAATACGAACTTGTTCTTCGCGTGTTGAATAATATCCGGACCCACGAGCGGTAGTCTTCCCCAGTTTCTGACCATCAGAGGGGTTCGACCTTACCTCATATAGTACTTCAAAAGGGGGCCATTTTCAAGCTGATTGATAGGTTGTTATAAGAGAAACTCAGTACGAGAAGAGATTCTTCCCACTTCTTTGCCGAAAGACAATAAACAACAAGCCCGAAGGCATGTCTTCAAAGCAATTGATTGGACTCGTTCGACTTGGACCTTGGATTGGGGGGATAAGTGAAACTCAAGGTAATATGAGTTCCCATTAAGCTGTGTTTGAAAAATTTCCCAGAATTTGAGTGAAAAGACCGCCACGGGTCCGAACTGATATCCTTCGGAATACCGTGGAGTGAAACAATTCTGGAGATATACAACTCTGCTAACTGACTGCAGTGTGATTAGTCTCTGACAGGCAGAAAGGGTGCAACTTTGAAGCTGGCGAGACGACAAGAATAGATCGTGGACCCTTCTTCGTGACCTGAGGCAGTCCTGTAACGAAATCCATCTGAACCTTACCCCATTCATAGAGGAATAGGAGTGTTGCAGAATTTTCCAGATTGGCTTCGAGTTCGCTTAAGCGTCGACACACATCAATCAGCAACATTATCGAGCAATGGTCCTGCTTCATTCTAGCCACCAGTCCCTTTGACGGAAGATCACGATACATCTTGTGTACCCGGATGACTAGGACAATGGTGTGTCATGTGCCTCCTTCATGACTTGTCAGTCATGAGTTCGAAACGAGGTACGACAATGCGAAGATTTCTAATACAAGGGTGGGGGCTTACCATCTTCAGAAGCGAGAAAATCCCTGTACTTTACAAGGTGAAGGTCTTTTCATCAGATCAATTTCAGCATCTTTAGCTGCGCATCCTTAACGGCTTCTCAAGATCTGGTTGTATCACAAGGTTATTAAGAGAACCCTGTGGAAAAATACACAGATTCAGCTTGCACAAATTCGTCAAAAAGACAAGTTGAGCTCGCCTAACCATGAGGTTGTCGCAATAGGGACTTGGGCTTAGGCGTCAGCCATTGTTAGCCCTTGCCAGGGTATAAGAATTACACAAATCATAGTCCGCAATCGCCTCCATCCATTCTTTTGCTGACGGAGGTTCAGGCATGGGCTGAGTAAACAAGTACTTCGACTTCTATGATCCGTGTTATCTCGCAACGATTACCGAGAAGGTAAGTCGCCACAACTGCAATGCATAGATCACGCAGCTAGTTCTAGATTATGTACCGGATAATTCTCTTCATGTGGGCGCAACTGACGGAGAGCCATAGGCAATCACCTACGCTATGCATTAGGACACAACCTAATCCTTCCACGGGCTTGACATCACATAAAATCACGAAGTCTTTTCGCGGGTATCATGGAGGAGAGGACGAGTACTGGGGCAAGGATGTAAACTTGTCTTGAGTGTCTGGAAAACTTCCTGACATTTGTCTGTCCATTCAAAATTAACGCCCTGTGAAGAGAATCAGCAAAGGCTTAGCAATCTTTAGAAAAGTTCTCGACAAAGCGACGGCAATAGCTTGCAAGGTCGAGAAAGAAAACTTTCTCACTTTGCTTGACGTTCTTTCTTTGGAGGAGTCCACAGTCCAGAAAGTCCTTCACTTCTGTTCTGGGTTAACGGCAATGCCATCTTTGGAAATCACATGACCAGGAGGTTACTACTATTCAGAACGCTCAGAATTGCACTTTGGAGTATTTGGCATACACTGGTGTTTCTCGGATCCTTTACATTACAAGACCGAGGGTTTCGGCCATGTCTTCCTTATTCTTTGAATAGAGACCAGAATATCATTATATAAACCACGTACAAATTTTTCTATGTAATCCATTAAGATGTAATTCATCCGACGGGAGAATGTGGCTGGAGCAGTTTTAAGTTCCCCAATGACTGACAGTGTAAATCTTCATAAGAAACCATAAGCACTTACAAATGTGTCTTCGAATATCCTCTTCACGAACACGGATTGATGGTATCAAGGGTTCCAATCTTCAAATCAAGCGGAGAGAATACTGAGGCAACGGCAAGTTGATCATTACAAATCTTGATCTCTGGGAAGCGTATATTTTATTCTGAATTGTTGTCTTGGGTTGATTAGGGCGGTTAATCTTCTGAACCCACATCGTTTAGTTCCATCCATTCTTCTTAACGAAGAGTGGAAGGTGCTCCACCTAAGCATAGGAACTGGGGCGGATGTAAACCTTGCTTAAGTGACTTGTCGTTTTTCCCCCCCCCCTTTCCTCCTTAATTTTCAAATAAGGTTATGATTGTTCGGATTCATCTCCTAATTACGTCTTCGCATGGAGTTTTGCCAGGCTTGTCAGTCCGATGACGAACTCACAGATTCTAGTAGGGGGTATTCCCTGAAGTTCTTCTGGAAATACATCTCTTTGAAATCACGAACAACTTGGAACGTTGTCCGATGTGACTTCAAGAGGTGAAGCGTTCAAAAAATGCATTCAGAACATCTATCTGGCTCTCAGCAATCTTTGAGCTAGTTGGGTGCCTGAGTATGTGACTATTCCTGGCTAGAAGTGGTGTGTGAGCTTGGACAGTCTTAACGTAAAAGCACACAGTAAATCAAAAGCATTTAATGGGCTGTCAACCAGTCCTAAAACCGAGAATAATTTCTATGGTCGGAAAGGCCCAGTACACTGAAGCAACCGGAAAAAGTAGACCCCAATCTCGTGTGGTTTTGTGAGTGCTTGCATTGTGGTTTGCCACTTGGTCTCGGGGGACTGAACCCTTAGAGGAGTGGTAATTCTTTCCAGTATAACTCATGTGACTGAGCCAAATCGTTGGGCACAAAAGCCTGCGATGCTCCTGAATCGAAGAGAACAGAGGCTGGTACTAACTGAATGCATAGGGAGTGTTCCCCATCATGATAGTCCGTTTTCTTCTAAGCCTTTTTCAGCATTACCGTGATTGCGCATAGCCAGTAAAACAGGCAGACGGTACGGTATTACGGTTTGCTGAATCTGCGGTTTCGACAACCCCTTCTACGACCATTGAGGAGGATGACGTCGGCGCACTTGATGGAATCCTAAGCATTAGCGGTCCCATTCATGACCGTGGACTTCTGTCTCGGCGTTGAAGGCATACAGTTGCACACATAGACGGTCTTTGGTGATTGGTGCAAGGTCGTGATTTAACATTTTGTGGGATCCAGTGACTCGACGTTTTCTGAACATGCTGAACCCCGAGATGAGCTAGCTCATGAGTTGCGCTTGAGTGCCTCCTTTAACTCAATCAAGCTGTTTCACTATGGAAAGATTTTGCTGACAAAGCCCACGTTGGCGAATTCGTGCATCATGGACAGCAAGTGCAGTTTTATATCGGCGGTACGACAGTCTTTTCACGGAATTTCTTCCTGCTTGCAGTGTCAGTGGTCGACATCATCTCCATCATCAGCGGGATAATTCAACAAGGAATTTCCAGTCCTACTGTATTCATTCCCACAGTCTTTTGGCCCTGAGTACGTTTGGCGGAACCCTGCTTCGTTCTGGGTCCATCAAACCCTGAGGAATTTCCCATCCTAGCGACTGAAATTCCTGCCAGTAGTTACAGTCTTTGCGGCACATAGCCTTGTGGCTTTCCCACGCATTGAGAGCTGGGCCATTCAGTGGACATGTCAAGGTGATGTAACCTGTCCGGGCACTTAGCTGACGCCACTCAACAGGATGTCACGAAGCCAATCATTCAGCACCAATGGGATTGGTGAGTGTGGCGAAAACGGATGGATTGAGTGGCACAAATTCTGGCAAAGTTATTGGGCATCTCTGTTGCTGAGCATTCTGAGTTGGGAATGAGCATCCTCCGGTCATAAACTGACGGCTTAATACTGCTCAAACTTATACGGTTATTTTCACACATGCTGCAATCATTGCGCCAATATAGGGTGGAGTGGTGGAATCGGCATGCCATCCTGCCAAATCAACATGGGGCAGTTTAGCAAGAAAGACGCAGTGTATGAGTTTTATTCAGGACGTAACGAGAGATGAACAGGAAGGGCATAGAATGTAAACTAGTATTCGTTGAAAGACATACCAACGATTCACAAGTCAGGTACACAATGCGGGACAAGCCCAAACAGCGTAAATTTAGAAGCTAGAACTGCTAGGGCGGCGCACATGCACGCGGTAGGGAGTACACACACGAGACGTAGCAAGGCTACATCGACGCGGAAAAACTGACGGAGGGGGATCTGCAAGTTACACACAGGGTGCCTCGATGAAAGGATCCTGTAGCGAACGTGGCCCAAAATTCTGAAAGCAAGGGGGATATTTTTTCGAACTCCCCCGGGTCGGGACGGAGCACAAGACAGCCTACTGTTGGAGTTGTAAAATTTGAAAACCGAGTATAAGAGAGATCAGAGGCCAGAGTTAAAGGTCGAGGATTAAAAGATCCTAATATACCCCACCAAATTGCGACGTGGGCCCTAAATCCCCCACAGCCCAGTTAGTAAAATAGTTTTTGACCACTGACTCACTTCGGCCAGGGAGTTTGGAAAGGGGTTTCCTACCGTCCATCGGACTCTGATACAACTTTTGGACCTCGGCCCATCCGTCACTAATCATACACGCAAATCACTTACGAGCAAGCCTAAGGACTCCGGAAGTTATCACAACACAACTGTAAAACATAAACAAAGTCATAACAAGCTTTATATTACAAGCCAGGGGCCTCGAGGTCTCATACAAACCTTGCGAACAAGCGTCAGCGGAAGCCATCGATATCTGTGTTGACATATATGACACAGAAACAGAAAGGCCTTAGAAGGCGGGGCAAATAAAAACACTAACATCGAAAGGCGTAGGCCTCCTCCTGGGACCCTCCGATCCTACTCTTGTCGTCATCAACTTCATAGCAGAATCCATCCTCTGGGTAGTAGAGTAGCGATCGTCGGCAGGGAGCTGTCTCAGGGGCTCTCCGTCATCTTTGGTCACGAACAAACTGATATGGGGAGAAAAGAAAACAAAGCAACCGTGAGTACTCAGAAGTACTCGCAATCAAGGATCTACACTACATATGCAACATTTTTCAAGGGAGGCTGTATATTCGTGGACTGGGCTGCAGAAATGCAGAATAGAAGAAGGCCTAGTCCTATCTAAGACTAGCCACACTCTTCCAGAGGTCCTTGCAGCATTAGGGACGAGCGTAGAAATTACAATATCTGTAGTAGTATCATTCAGTCTCACCTCTCAACTCACTCCCGAGATCCTTTCTCGACTTCCCTGCGTGAAAGCAATCCCAGAGCCAGAAGTCAAATCAACCTCGTCCGGAGATCCCTTCTTGCCTCCCTCTGCCGAAGCATCCCAAGCCATAGTATCAATCACGGAAGGCTGGCGGAGGTCATCCCGTTCTAAACTCTGTATCAATAGGATACAAACTCCGCATTGTCCTTACCGTAGGACCGGCTTATCGATGAAGCTTTTTCTTTGCCTTTCTTCTCCCCAGGGGTGGCACCACCATATACCACACGCTCGATTTAAACTCCGGCCGACACACTTTCCTGGGTCATGCCCGGCCAATCGGCCAAACGACACAAACAAAACACAGGCCCCTCGCTGCCACTACCTAAATCTCATTCATATATTTCCCCCCGCCGGTACATCCCTCCGCACTCAGGGGGTCTTGGGCCATTGCCCTGTGCACTCCGGGTCGTTGTGGTGCATGGTGGGTAACCAGCACCGCCCGAGGGTCGTAACGTCCGACCATGCCAAATGCTGAACTGGATCCGTCCCTACAGCATGCGGCTGATGCTACGATGTGCAGAACGCCCCATACTATGCCCACCGTATGGTTGTGCTATCAGACCAGAGGCCTGCTCGGATCACAGCTCCAAATCGCTAGGACAAGGAGGGGCTTGCGGTAACGAATCACAGACTCACGAAAAGATGTGACCCCCCCCACCGCCTCCGTCTCCTGCGCCCCTTCTTCGAGGACTTGCGACTAGGGTTAAAATGCCCGGCCCGCGCCTCGTATTCCCACTGGGCACCAAACCCAAAAACCACACAGGCACCCGTCTTCACACCACTCTGTCTCTCCTCTCATTCGCACCTTTTACCCCCCCCCAGTGTCCGACCCGCTATCCAGGTCAACAGTGTAAAGTTCCAAGTATCCGTGTGTCCCATCACATCAGGGGAATTCCGTGTATCACCAATCCCCTCGTTGGATTCCTACTCGATGTGTCTTGTCAAGGTGAACTCGGAGGCTTCACCCCTCGATGGGTTCACACAGCGTGAGTGGGCCACGAACTCCATCTGTCGTTAAACCGCCAAGCCCGCCCCGTCATTTATTCTACTTATGAGTCCTGCCCCGTCAATTCACGTCTACTCCTCTGCATAGCTACTCTACATCAGAGTAACATCAGAAGTGCTACATGAGGTTTCATCACCCTCTTCACTCTGGAAGTCACGCTGGAGTGTCGTTAACAACTAAGGGGGTGATGTGGCGGTGTCCCGGTGTCCTTGTCTTCATCCCGTTGATCGGGTCTTCTGACCTCCAGAGCGCAGTCGGGATAAGTGGGGAAAGTCACTGATAGGTTCTCTACCCAGCCTAGACGAAACAGTTTAGATATGAAGGTAATTAACACATCAGGTTCAATGAACAGGCTAATGCATCAGAATGGTTAAAGCAGCAGCAATTCTAATGCAAGCCATGAGAAATAGAATGGGCGATATCATCCGGGATGATCAAAAAGGGGGCTTGCCATGGTTGCCGTCGGCCATGGCAAGGTTGTCATGGTGTCTCTTCGGGCTCCGTATCTCTGGCGTCCCGTCTCGGGGACGACGTCGGATGTCTTGTCTACGATAGAGAAGATGGGGAGGAAACATATAAATTAACCAGTGCAAATCATGAGGCCACGCAAGTACAAAAAAACAACTACAAAACAACCAAAAAAAACACATGACAATATGCAGTGCCGGGTGTGTCTAACCGTGTGGTTTGCACGATCACCGAGGACGGGAGGGATCCATCCGGATGTTTTCCCTCCGGTTCCAGAACATTGGTCAGAACAGATGAACGGAGGGGAACGGTTGCCGTTCGAGATCGTTTAGGGACGGCGTGACGACGAACGGAGCGGCGTATTCCATTTCGTCCTCGTCGTTCTGAGCAAACTGTGTTCATGTACAAGTTTATTCTTTTGGGTCCATCTGAGTTACGGATTATTTAAATGTATTTTTCACCTAAAGTTTTTATTAATTTCGGAATTTACTATTAATTATAAAATTAACATTATCCAGAATAGTAAATGATGAACGTCAGCAGGACATCAGCTGACAAAAAATACCAGAACCGTCATTAGGGTTAGTTAAGTTATAATTAATTATCTATTTAAAACATATTAATTAACTTAATTATTAACGATTTATTTATTTATTAATTATTTATTTTATAATTTTTTTTACAGAGGGTGGCCCACTGGTCTTGCACAGCCGGACATGTCCGGGCTGGCCCGTTTGGGCACCGGACCTGTTCGGTGCGCATACGGGGCACGGGTGCGGGCCAGCCGGTGATTCGGCGACGTGCGCCTTTTTTCCTCTTATTCCGGGCTTCTCCCTTTTTCGTTTATTCTATCTCTGTCTTTTCATTTTCTTCCGTTTCTCTTTTTCCCTATAACTCTCTCTATCTTCTTCTTCTTTTTATCCTTTTCAGTCATAGTCTTCTCTTGCTATCTGTGTCTTAAGCCTTTCTTCCCCTTTCTTCTTTCCTGATTCTCCCTGGCTCCTCTGTTTAATTTTCTGTCCTTTTCTTTCGCCTCTTGCTCCGTCCCTTTCTTCTTTTTCTTTTTCTGTTTTTCGGCCGTGACCAAGGCGCACGGGGGGGGGCGAGCAGAGGCGGCGCGGGAAAGGCTCACGTAGGGGATGCCCTTCGGGGGGGAAACGCGTGAGGCGGAGAGGGAGAACGAGGCAGACCGGCGTGGCGGCGGGGGCGGCCGCCGGGTCGGGGCGGCGCTGGGCGACGGTTCGCCCGGGTTCGCCTACGTGTGCGCGTCCTTGCACCAGAGCGGCATGGCGAGGGTGCGGGGCAGCGAGGTCAGGGAGAGCAAGGGTGACGGAGCGGCGGCGCCGGGGACGAAGGCGGCGGCGTGGCGGGGAGCCGCGGTGAGATGGGAGAGACGAGGGGGGGGGAGTGGGTGATCTGGGATCGGGGTTAGGTTTTGCGGGGGTGAGGGGATAAGGAGGAGTGGGGGGTGGGCCGGCCTGGCATGTGGCTGGGCCGAGGCCCGGGAGGAGGGGGCCTTTTTATTTTTTTCTTTTGCTTTCTTTCTTTTTCTTTTTCTTAATTCATATATCTCTGTTTAGTAAATAGTTAGGCCCCAAACCGAATTTTGTAAAAAGGGAGACCTAGTCCATAAATACCAGTGCTTTATTCCCTAACACCTAAAATTAGTTTGGGCAAAACATCATTTCATACTTAAGTTAGATTTAATAAAGTGTTATTAAATATTGTTTTTAGTCGCTGTTTGAAGATGTTCAAGCCACCTACCCATTTTCAATAATGTTGGTTTCAATTTTAGAATTGTCTCTGATTTATTTGCTATTTAATGAACAATTTAGTTTTTATGTTGCACAACTTTTATATTTCACTTTCATCTAAATTTGAATTTGAGGTTAGGAGTTGAAATGCAATATGATGTTAATGATGATCATGCACTGATAATCATGCTGACTTGGTGATGAGGACATCAATACCATTGTTACGTCCACAGCCCCTGCTGCTATACATACTGGACCAATTACTAGAGCTCGCGCACCCAATTAAATTATCAGGTACTTTCGTTTCTTGGTAATGATTCTAATGTTCATGAGAATATGATGCTGCCTAAATTGGATACATTTGTTTTGCTTACAAATGAAGGGCCTAGCTTGGACAAGAAAGATGAACCTTGGAGCAAGTTCAAGCATGGAGATGATGGCATGCGCAAGGGGAACAAGAACGGAGTTACAAGTGATGATTTCAGGACTTTGAAGCCACCATAAGGAGTGCAGGAAGCCTTGGACGAAATATACAAGATGCCACTTCATAAATTTCGTCCAGAGGCTATTATAGGTGCTGCGTCACCTTATTATTGGGCCAGGCCCATGTAATTTTGAAATACTTGAGTATAGGCTATTTTTAGAGTCCGTATGTGTGGGGAAACAAGAGATAGGGTTGGTTTCGGACCCCTCCTTCAAGGGCCACGAAATCCCCCCCTCTTCCTCCATATATACAGCCCTTAGGGCACCGTTTAGACTTTGGGTTTTGTTTAGATTAAAAGTTCGCCATAGCTGCAACTTCGCGTACTTCGTTTGTGTTCAACGACCAGACCAAGACGTCACAGAACCCCACCTTGATCAATAAAGCTTTCATCTTATATTCGCAATATCCAGATTGCAAATCTTAGTTTCTTGCTTGTTCTTCGTTTGCTTGCAGGAGATAGACCCTCGGGGTCAGGTTGATTGTGCTCCGGCGTGGTCAATAACCTCTCGGAGTTGGTTTAGCGATTACTAAGGCGCGACGTCCTCACACGTTCGTAGTCGGATCGTCAAAGTCTACTCCACCAAAAACGATAGCTATCATCTCATCGAAAGATCGGGACACCCTCGCCTCTATCAAGTGGTATCAGATTCCCAGGTTGCTCGGTGAGATTTACAGTTTTTCGTAGTTTAGATCGAGTCTGTTCTTCATACCTACAGTCCAGGAAAAAGCCAAAAAAAAAAATTAGGGTTAGTTCATCATATCCGAACCAATCTGAGCCTTTGCATAATCTTTTTAGGGTTTTTGCTTTGTTGAATTTGCGGTTGCATCGTCGTGTCAAGTTGCTGGTCTTAGCGTCTAGTTCTTTAGAGTTTCGAGTTCTGTTCACAAGTTGTCACGCCGCCGCCGCACCATCATCATCGCCCCTACCATATACCACCCCAGCTTATCTGCTATTTCTCTGAGTCCATATACCACCACCGATCCGAGTCCATATACCACCACCAATCCGAGTCCACATATACTACCGTCATATACCATCACCAGTCCGAGTTCCACCATATTCATCTCTGCCACCAGTCCTAGTCCGAGTCCAGTATTTATTCCTTTATTTTAGAGTTCCAGATCACGCGATACTGCGAGTCGTGAACAAGTCGGATTCCCCAATTTTCGTGCTACCCGTAGAAGAAAAATAGTTCCAGTTTCAAAAAAAAAAACTAAGTCTGGAAAATTCTGGCTAGGCAGTTTTTAGACCATTTGTAGACTTTTTCGAAAAAAAATTGTTGCGGAGCAAAAAAAAAAGTGCAAAAAAGAAAAGAAAAAAAGATGATGAGGACATCAATACCATTATTACACCCACAGCCCCTGCTTCTATACATACTGGACCAATTACTAGAGCTCGCGCACGCCAATTAAAATATCAGGTACTTTCGTTTCTTGGTAATGATTCTAAAGTTCATGAGAATATGATGCTGCCTAAATTGGATATATTTGTTTTGCTTACAAATGAAGGGCCTAGCTTGGACAAGAAAGAGGAACCTTGGAGCAAGTTCAAGCATGGAGATGATGGCATGCACAAGGGTAACAAGAACGGAGTTACAAGTGATGATTTCAGGACTTTGAAGCCGCCATAATGAGTGCAGGAAGCCTTGGACGAAATATACAAGATGTCACTTCATAAATTTCGTCCAGAGGCTATTATAGGTGCTGCGTCACCTTATTATTGTGCCAGGCCCATGTAATTTCGAAATACTTGAGTATAGGCTGTTTTTAGAGTCCGTATGTGTGGGGAAACAAGAGATAGGGTTGGTTTCGGACCCCTCCTTCATGGGCCACAAAATCCCCTCCTCTTCCTCCATATATACAGCCCTTAGGGCACCGTTTAGACTTTGGGATTTGTTTAGTTAAAAGTTAGCCATTGCAACTTCGTGTACTTCGTTTGTGTCCAACGACCAGACCAAGACCGCTTTCGGATCCCCACCATTATCAATACTTCATCTATATTCGCAATATTCAGATTGCATTATCATATTCTTGCTTGTTCTTCGATTGCGTGCAGGAATAGACCTTCGTGGTCAGGTTGATCGTGCTTCCAGCATCGTCAGTAACCTTAGGAGATTGGTTTAGCGATTGCTAAGGCGCAACGTCGTGCACGTTTGTAGTCGGATCGTCAAAGTCGGCTCCACCAAATCGATAGTTACCATCTCATCGAAAGATCGGGACACCCTCGCCTCTATCAAGTGGTATCAGTTTTATGGTTGCTCGGTGAGAATTTCCAGTTTTCCCTAGATTAGATTTATTTTCTTACGTATTGTCCAAAAAAAAAGCCACAAAAAAAAATTAGGGTTAGTTCATCATATCCGAACCAATCTGAGCCTTTGCATAATCTTTTTAGGGTTTTTGCTTTGTTGAATTTGCGGTTGCATCGTCGTGTCAAGTTGCTGGTCTTAGCGTCTAGTTCTTTAGAGTTTCGAGTTCTGTTCACAAGTTGTCACGCCGCCGCCGCACCATCATCATCGCCCCTACCATATACCACCACAGCTTATCTGCTATTTCTCTGAGTCCATATACCACCACCGATCCGAGTCCATATACCACCACCAATCCGAGTCCACATATACTACCGTCATATACCATCACCAGTCCGAGTTCCACCATATTCATCTCTGCCACCAGTCCTAGTCCGAGTCCAGTATTTATTCCTTTATTTTAGAGTTCCAGATCACGCGATACTGCGAGTCGTGAACAAGTCGGATTCCCCAATTTTCGTGCTACCCGTAGAAGAAAAATAGTTCCAGTTTCAAAAAAAAAAAACTAAGTCTGGAAAATTCTGGCTAGGCAGTTTTTAGACCATTTGTAGACTTTTTCGAAAAAAAATTGTTGCGGAGCAAAAAAAAAAGTGCAAAAAAGAAAAGAAAAAAAGATGATGAGGACATCAATACCATTGTTACACCCACAGCCCCTGCTTCTATACATACTGGACCAATTACTAGAGCTCGCGCACGCCAATTAAAATATCAGGTACTTTCGTTTCTTGGTAATGATTCTAAAGTTCATGAGAATATGATGCTGCCTAAATTGGATACATTTGTTTTGCTTACAAATGAAGGGCCTAGCTTGGACAAGAAAGAGGAACCTTGGAGCAAGTTCAAGCATGGAGATGATGGCATGCACAAGGGGAACAAGAACGGAGTTACAAGTGATGATTTCAGGACTTTGAAGCCACCATAATGAGTGCAGGAAGCCTTGGACGAAATATACAAGATGTCACTTCATAAATTTCGTCCAGAGGCTATTATAGGTGCCGCGTCACCTTATTATTGGGCCAGGCCCATGTAATTTCGAAATACTTGAGTATAGGCTGTTTTTAGAGTGCGTATGTGTAGGGAAACAAGAGATAGGGTTGGTTTCGGACCCCTCCTTCAAGGGCCACGAAATCCCCTCCTCTTCCTCCATATATACAGCCCTTAGGGCACCGTTTAGACTTTGGGTTTTGTTTAGATTAAAAGTTCGCCATAGCTGCAACTTCGCGTACTTCGTTTGTGTTCAACGACCAGACCAAGACGTCACAGAACCCCACCTTGATCAATAAAGCTTTCATCTTATGTTCGCAATATCCAGATTGCAAATCTTAGTTTCTTGCTTGTTCTTCGTTTGCTTGCAGGAGATAGACCCTCGTGGTCAGGTTGATTGTGCTCCGGCGTGGTCAATAACCTCTCGGAGTTGGTTTAGCGATTGCTAAGGCGCGACGTCCTCGCACGTTCGTAGTCGGATCGTCAAAGTCTACTCCACCAAAAACGATAGCTATCATCTCATCGAAAGATCGGGACACCCTCGCCTCTATCAATGACCTCTTCCCTTACAACGACGACAAATAATATCATGTGTGTGCCCTGTTGATGCCATAGATGAAGAAGAGCTCTGGGCAGGCCCAGAAGGTGCACTCTTGGCAGATGGTGGTGGTGGTGCCTGTTTTCTTGTATCTCGATTGGAATTGGCGGCTGAAGTCAGTGGTGCCGCAGTAGGACGTGTGGGAGTAGAGGAGGCACGCGGTGTCCATGATGAAGATCGACCTGCAGAAAAATTAGTTCGCGCCAATGCCTGTCGATCCTGCACTTCACGTTCAGCTTTACAAGCAAGATGGAATAAACGAGTGATATTATTATACTCCTTATACTCTAGAATGGTCTGAATCTCTCTATTTAATCCACCCATGAAACGTGCAAGCATAGCTTCATTCTCCTCAACAATACCACATCTAATCATGCCAGTTTGTAATTCCTGATAATATTCTTCTACAGAATTTTTTCCTTGTCTTAAGCGCTGCAATTCTTGAAGTAATTCACGTTGATAATATGGTGGAACCCAACGAGTACGCATAGCAGTTTTCAAAGCAGCCCACGTAGCTGGAATAGGATATAATCTACAATGTTCAGACCACCATACACATGCAAAACTAGTGAAAGCACAAACAGCAGCAGCAACACGTCGTTCCTCGGGATATTGTAAACATGTAAAACGTTGTTCAGTTTCTAACTCCCAAGTAAGATATATATCAGGAACATATCTACCCTCGAATGGTGGAATATTCAATTTTAATTTAGGAAGATGGTCATGATCTCGTACCTGAAGTGGTGGTGCAGACCTACCATTGCGATTATTTGCATGTGGACGACCTGGTGCTGGTGGTTGCACGTAGTTATGATTTTGATCAACCTCATCCTCATAATCGCCCGCGTAATCATCCTCCTCCTCGCCACCAGCAGCAGGAGCAGGAGCCAAAGAAGCATCAACAGTAGGTACAGCAGCACCAGAAGTTTGGCCATCCTCAAGAGGAACACGCTTCGCTCGTCCGAACTGATTTGGAAGGGGGCGTTGTTGTTGTCGTTGCAGAGGTGCGACAGGTGCAGCCGGTGGTGGTTGGGGAAGACGCGTGAGCAATTCATTAAACTTGTTATCCAGCTTTGTCTCGAACGACTTCTCCATGCCATCTATCTTCTCCATGGCCTCTTCAAATCTGTTTAGCACATCTCCCACCTGGCCACTCATCATTTGCTGAAATTTATCATGCAACTCCTTGTTCGTCATGTTCTCCCAGTCAATCTCGTCGGCTTGTGATCCTGCCATGATTAGCAGCAATAGAAACACACAAGAATATGATCCTACAGACTACTAGAAAGTGGTGGTGGTGTGGTGTGGTGTCACAAATCCGTCAAGCAAATCTCAAATTCTTACCAGTTCTTACCCAGCAGCAGGTGGTGATCGGCAACCTTTGTAGTCAAAACTCTCAGAGCTTGGACAGAGCGATTGCCAGGTGGTGTCAAACGCACGATGTAGATGTATGTGGAGCTGGGAAGGCTTATGATATGGTAGCAAAAAGGGTCAGCAATAATCAATTCAGAGATGCAATGTTGAATAAACTCTCAACGACGGTACTGTGCTGGTCCTAGGCTAGACCGTGCTAGAGACGCGAGCCTAGAACACTAACAAAAATCACGGCGCTGCACGTAAACAAGGGAGGAGCACACTCTGAATTTTTTTTTCTTTTTTTTTTTGCACTTTTTTTTCACCACCACCACCATCTGCCAAGAGTACACCTTCTGGGCCTGCCCAGAGCTCTTCTTCATCTATGGCATCAACAGGGCACACAATTTGTCGTCGTTGTAAGGGAAGAGGTCATTATGCGAGAGAATGCCAATCTCCGCGTGTTATGATTGCTACTGAGGATGGTGGGTATGAGTCCGCTAGTGATTATGATGAGGAGACTTTGGCTCTTATTACAAGTGAAGAACACGGTGGAGATGATTCTGATCATGAGACGCAATACATGGCTCCTGAAGACGCTGACAGGTATGAATGTTTAGTTGCTCAACGTGTTTTGAGTGTGCAGGTCACACAAGCTGAGCAAAATCAGAGGCATAATTTGTTCCATACAAAGGGAGTTGTGAAGGAACGTTCTGTTCGCGTAATCATAGATGGAGGGAGCTGCAACAACTTGGCTAGCATGGAGATGGTGGAGAAGCTATCTCTCACCACAAGACCACATCCACATCCTTACTATATCCAATGGTTCAACAACAGCGGCAAGGTTAAGGTAACACGTACTGTTCGTGTGCATTTTAGTATCTCTACATATGCTGATTATGTTGATTGTGATGTGGTACCCATGCAAGCATGTTCATTATTACTTGGTAGACCATGGCAATTTGATAAAAATTCTGTACACCATGGTAGAAACAATCAGTATACTCTTGTTCATAAGTATAAACATATTACTTTGCTTCCTATGACTCCTGATTCTATTTTGAAAGATGATATTAATAGAGCTAGTAAAGCAAAGCAGGAGAAAAATAAGAGTGAAAATCAGATTGTGGCAAAAGAATTTGAGCAACAAATGAAGCCTAATAATAAACCATCTAGTGTTGCTTCTGAAATTAAATTGAAAAGTGCATGCTTACTTGCCACCAAATCTGATATTGATGAGCTAGATTTCAGCAATTCTGTTTGCTATGCTTTTGTGTGCAAAGAGGCGTTATTTTCATTCGAGGACGTGCCTTCCTCTTTGCCTCCTGCGGTCACTAACATTTTGCAGGAGTTCGCTGACGTCTTTCCACAAGACGTGCCACCGGGATTACCACCTATTCGCGGGATTGAGCATCAGATTGACTTAATTCCTAGTGCTTCGTTGCCAAACCGTGCGCCATACCGTACCAATCCAGAGGAGACGAAGGAGATTATGCGTCAAGTACAGGAGTTGCTCGACAAAGGTTATATACGCGAATCCCTTAGTCCTTGTGCTGTTCCTATTATTCTAGTGCCGAAAAAGGATGGTACATCGCGTATGTGTGTTGATTGTAGAGGCATTAATAATATTACTATTCGTTATCGTCATCCTATTCCTAGACTAGATGATATGCTTGATGAATTGAGTGGCTCTACAATATTCTCCAAAGTTGATTTGCGTAGTGGATACCATCAAATTCGTATGAAATTGGGGGATGAATGGAAAACAGCATTTAAAACAAAGTTTGGATTATATGAGTGGTTAGTCATGCCTTTTGGGTTAACTAATGCACCTAGTACTTTCATGAGATTAATGAACGAAGTTTTACGTGCTTTCATTGGACGATTTGTGGTAGTCTATTTTGATGATATACTAATTTATAGCAGATCTTTGGAGGAACATTTGGAACATTTACGTGCTGTTTTTATTACTTTACGTGATGCACGTTTGTTTGGTAACCTTGGGAAGTGCACCTTTTGCACCGACCGAGTATCTTTTCTTGGCTATGTTGTTACTCCACAGGGAATTGAAGTTGATAAAGCCAAGATTGAAGCTATTGAGAGTTGGCCACAGCCCAAAACGGTCACTCAAGTGAGGAGTTTTCTTGGACTCGCTGGTTTCTATAGGGGTTTTGTGAGAGATTTCAGCACCATTGCTGCACCTCTCAATGAGCTTACAAAGAAGGATGTGCCTTTTGTTTGGGGTACCTCACAGGAAGAAGCCTTCACGGTATTGAAAGATAAGTTGACACATGCTCCTTTACTCCAACTTCCTGATTTTAATAAGACTTTTGAGCTTGAATGTGATGCTAGTGGAATTGGATTAGGAGGTGTTTTATTACAAGATGGCAAACCTGTTGCATACTTTTCTGAAAAATTGAGTGGGCCTAGTCTGAACTATTCTACTTATGATAAAGAATTATATGCTCTTGTTTGGACCTTAGAAACATGGCAACATTATTTATGGCCCAAAGAATTTGTACTACATTCTGATCATGAATCTTTGAAACACATTAAAAGTCAAGCAAAACTGAACCGTAGACATGCTAAATGGGTTGAATTTATTGAGACTTTCCCTTATGTCATTAAACACAAGAAGGGTAAAGAAAATGTTATTGCTGATGCATTGTCTCGTCGTTATACTATGCTTTCACAACTTGACTTTAAAATATTTGGTTTGGAGACCATCAAAGATCAATATGTGCATGATGCTGAATTTAAAGATGTATTGCAGAATTGTAAGGAAGGGAGAACATGGAACAAGTTCGTCGTTAACGATGGATTTGTGTTTCGTGCTAACAAGCTATGCATTCCAGCTAGCTCCGTTCGTCTTTTGTTGTTGCAGGAGGCGCATGGAGGAGGATTAATGGGACACTTTGGCGTGAAGAAGACGGAGGATATACTTGCTACACATTTCTTTTGGCCAGAGATGAGACGGGATGTTGAGCGTTTTGTTGCTCGCTGCACTACATGTCAAAAAGCTAAGTCACGACTCAATCCTCATGGTTTATATATGCCTTTGCCTGTACCTAGTGTTCCTTGGGAGGATATATCTATGGACTTTGTTTTAGGTTTACCTCGAACAAAGAAGGGGAGGGATAGCATATTTGTTGTCGTGGATAGGTTCTCGAAAATGGCACACTTTATACCATGTCATAAAAGCGATGATGCTGCTAATGTTGCTGATTTGTTCTTTCGTGAAATTATTCGCTTGCATGGTGTGCCAAATACTATTGTTTCAGATCGTGATACCAAATTTCTTAGCCACTTTTGGAGATGTTTATGGGCTAAGTTGGGGACTAAACTACTTTTTAGTACTACTTGTCACCCCCAAACTGATGGACAAACTGAAGTAGTCAATAGAACTTTGTCTACTATGCTTAGGGCTGTTTTGAAGAATAACAAGAAAATGTGGGAAGAATGCTTGCCTCATATTGAATTTGCTTATAATCGTTCGTTGCATTCTACTACTAAGATGTGCCCTTTTGAAATTGTGTATGGTTTCCAACCTCGTGCACCTATTGATTTGTTGCCTCTTCCATCTTCGGAGAAGGTTAATTTTGATGCTAAACAACGTGCTGAATTGATCTTAAAAATGCATGAGTTAACTAAGGAGAACATTGAGCGTATGAATGCTAAATATAAACTTGCTGGAGATAAGGGTAGAAAACATGTTGTGTTTGCACCTGGAGATCTTGTTTGGTTACATTTGCGTAAGGATAGATTTCCTGATTTGCGCAAATCAAAGCTAATGCCACGTGCTGATGGTCCTTTTAAGGTGTTAGAGAAAATAAATGATAACGCATATAAACTTGAGCTGCCTGCAGATTTTGGGGTTAGTCCCACTTTTAACATTGCAGATTTGAATCCTTATTTGGGTGAGGAAGATGAGCTTCCGTCGAGGACGGCTTCATTTCAAGAAGGGGAGGATGATGAGGACATCAATACCATTGTTACACCCACAGCCCCTGCTGCTATACATACTGGACCAATTACTAGAGCTCGCGCACGCCAATTAAATTATCAGGTACTTTCGTTTCTTGGTAATGATTCTAATGTTCATGAGAATATGATGCTGCCTAAATTGGATACATTTGTTTTGCTTACAAATGAAGGGCCTAGCTTGGACAAGAAAGATGAACCTTGGAGCAAGTTCAAGCATGGAGATGATGGCATGCGCAAGGGGAACAAGAACGGAGTTACAAGTGATGATTTCAGGACTTTGAAGCCACCATAAGGAGTGCAGGAAGCCTTGGACGAAATATACAAGATGCCACTTCATAAATTTCGTCCAGAGGCTATTATAGGTGTTGCGTCACCTTATTATTGGGCCAGGCCCATGTAATTTTGAAATACTTGAGTATAGGCTATTTTTAGAGTCCGTATGTGTGGGGAAACAAGAGATAGGGTTGGTTTCGGACCCCTCCTTCAAGGGCCACGAAATCCCCCCCTCTTCCTCCATATATACAGCCCTTAGGGCACCGTTTAGACTTTGGGTTTTGTTTAGATTAAAAGTTCGCCATAGCTGCAACTTCGCGTACTTCGTTTGTGTTCAACGACCAGACCAAGACGTCAGAGAACCCCACCTTGATCAATAAAGCTTTCATCTTATATTCGCAATATCCAGATTGCAAATCTTAGTTTCTTGCTTGTTCTTCGTTTGCTTGCAGGAGATAGACCCTCGTGGTCAGGTTGATTGTGCTCCGGCGTGGTCAATAACCTCTCGGAGTTGGTTTAGCGATTGCTAAGGCGCGACGTCCTCGCACGTTCGTAGTCGGATCGTCAAAGTCTACTCCACCAAAAACGATAGCTATCATCTCATCGAAAGATCGGGACACCCTCGCCTCTATCACTTGGCATTATCAAAATGGGATTACTGTGGCTAACCACTGGGGGTGTTACAGTTTGTCTGCTACGGAGCATGCCGGGCCTCCGCCTTGCCGACTCGGCTTTGCCAACAAGGGCTGCTTTTGCAGTTGAGCTTGTGGTTTGTCTTGAACCTCGGTCTTCTTGATGCGCTCCTTGATCTCCCAAAGAGTTTTTTCTTTGATTTGGAAATCTGCTTTACAACTTTAGTTTGGCTGGGGAGCTGCTACTCCTCTGTGCATAAGTGTAGGATTGAAAGTAGGTCTAGAGGGGGCGTGATTAGACTACTTGACCAAATAAAAATCTAGCCTTTTCCCAATTTTAAGTCTTGGCAGATTTTAGCAACTTAGCACAAGTCAAGCAATCAACCTACACATGCAATTCTAAGAGTGTAGCAGCGGAAAGTAAAACATTGCATATGAAAGTAAATGGAAGGGTTTGGAGAAGGCAAACGCAATGTAGACACGAAGATTTTTGGCGTGGTTCCGATAGGTGGTGCTATCGTACATCCACGTTGATGGAGACTTCAACCCACGAAGGGTAACGGTTGCGCGAGTCCACAGAGGGCTCCACCCACGAAGGGTCCACGAAGAAGCAACCTTGTCTATCCCACCATGGCCATCGCCCACGAAGGACTTGCCTCACTCGGGTAGATCTTCACGAAGTAGGCAATCTCCTTGCCCTTACAAACTCCTTGGTTTATCTCCACAATCTTCTCAGAGGCTCCCAAGTGACACCTAACCAATCTAGGAGACACCACTCTCCAAAAGGTAATAGATGGTGTGTTGATGATGAATTCCTTGCTCTTGTGCTTCAAATGATAGTCTCTCCAACACTCAACTCTCTCTCACAAATTTGGATATGGTGGAAAGATGATTTGAGTGGAAAGCAACTTGGGGAAGGCTAGAGATCAAGATTCTCATGGTTGGATTGAAATATCTTGGTCTCAACACATGAGTAGGTGGTTCTCTCTCAGAAAATGAGTAGTGGAAGTGTAGGCACGTTCTGATGGCTCTCTCTTGAATAGAGAAGGGGGTGGAGGGGTATATATAGCCTCCACACAAAATCTAACCGTTACACACATTTGACCCAACTCGGTTAGACCAAATAGAAGAACTCGATGAGACCGATTCAGTTCAAAATGTGAACGTTAGTATTCTCGGTGGGACCGATATGATCAACTCGGTGGAACCGATGTGCTAGGGTTAGGGCAAAACCTCATCTCGGTGTGACCGATTGCATGAACTCAGTGAGACCGATTTCAGCAATGAGCAAACAGAGAGTTGGTCAAGCAAACTCGGTGTGACCGATCGCTCCTTTCAGTAAGACTGAAACATTACGAAAGGGAAACAGAGAGTTTGCATTGCGAACTCGGTGGGAACTATCGCTCATTTCGGTGAGACCGAAATATTACAAAGGGAAACAGAGAGTTTGCAATCCCATCTCGGTGAGACCGAAATCCCTATTGGTGAGACCGAACTGATTAGGGTTTCTGGCAGTGGCTATGTCAAAGGAACTCGGTGGCGCCGGATTGATCAAATCGGTGTGGCCGAGTTTGACTTTAGGTTTAGGACATATTTGGATTTGAGAAAGTGGTTGAGGGTTTTGGAGCATATCACTAAGCACTTTGAGCAAGTACACCATTAAGCAACACCTCATCCCCTTTTGATAGTATTGGCTTTTCCTATGGACTCAATGTGATCTTGGATCACTAAAATAGAAATGTAGAGTCTTGAGCTTTTGCTAATATTTGTCCTTAGCATTTTGAGGGGTCCACATCTCTAGTCCATGTGCCATGCCAATCATTGAACTTTCTAAAATATTTAACTTGAAAGGATATTAGTTCAATGAGCTATATGTTGTTATGAATTACCAAAACCACCCGGGGATTAGTTGCACTTTCAATCTCCCCCTTTTTGGTAATTGATGACAACATATAGATCAAAGCTTCGACAAATGATAATATGAATGAAATATATCGTCACTTTGAGAAGTATGTGATAAGCAAGAGCTCCCCCTAAATTTGTGCATTATTTAAAATTTGCTTTTGAATGCAAATGCATAATCAATTAGGATCATGGATTACTCTTCCATGTCACATACATCTTGGTGGAGCGCTCAAAATGATAGAATGTAAAGCACATGCACTCATCACCAAGGGAAACATGATTGATCATACACAAGTATTATAGATAGCATCATTCAAGCACACATTAAAGCATAATGATCAACCACATGATCATAAGTGTATCTCACACACAAGCACAAATAATGTAGCAACCAAACGAACACATATCAAGTAGCAAGAGAGGCAAACAAAAGCAAAACACTCTCTCTCTCTCTCTCTCTCTCTCTCTCGAAGCCTAAGATCTATACACTTTCTCCCCCTTTGGAAACAAGTTACCAAAAAGCTCGAAAATGCATAGTGCTATTCGGCACTCTAGGCACGATCTCTGGGAGCTCCTGAAGTGGTCTTCGGGCTGGTGGCTCCGATGTGCGTAGATGGCGTTGAGAGGAGTCCGTCTGCTAAGGCTTCTACTGATGTCTGAGGAGCTGGAGGAGTTGCAACTGAAGGTGCAACAGTGGTAGTTGCTGCAGGTGCTGAAGATGTAGCTCTAGAATCTGTGACAACTGGCTCTGCTTTAGACCTCTGTGCGCCTCTTCTTGAATTTGCTCAACTGTGGTTTGGATCTCTGTGACCTTCAAGTCTAGATCATAAAATTTTGTTTCAATGATCCTCTCAAGACTTTCTTGGTTTTGAGTCAGGGTGGCTAGTCCTTTCTCAATCCTCATTGTAGACTCAAGCAGATAAGTGAGCTGATCTTACTTGGCCTTGAGATTCACAGCTAATACATCTGGCATCTTGAAAGTCTTTGTTGCCTTAGCTTGCTCTCACTTCTCCTGAGCCTCTACAGATGTAGGATGTGATGCATCCATGACAACAACGTTGTTCTCAAAGTCTGGCCTCAGGGGAAGGTGTTCTCTATCCAGTAGATATGTGCCTGTTCCCATCTTGGAGTTGATGAGCATCTGAATGTGTGGGGCATATCCACATGATCTCTTCTGATCAGCAACAGTTCTCTTGATGGTTTCAACAATCAAAGTCATCACCTTGAATTCTCTGGCACATCAAACATATGCAGTAGGTTTATTGAGTGACCGCCTCATCAACCACAAAGTCCTCATCTTCAGAATCTGAGGTTCTCTTCTTCCTTTGCCTAGTTCCAGCCTTAGGCAAGTTGCTTGGGGTGCTTCTGCTACCCTCATCATAACTGCTATTGGAGGGACTAGTGCCCTCACTGAGATTTGCTTGCTCCTCTCACCTGTTCTGGCTGTCACTGTTGTCTGACATGGCTGACACTGACCCTGTGAATAGATAGGTATAGGCAGAGTAGATGAGTATCACAAAGTACAGCTATTTTGGCAAAAAGTTTGACTCAAAAACTTAATTTTAGTTTTCTGCAGAAAGCATTTCGGAGCTACCGATATGACTAACTCGGTGACACCGAAGCAACTTTGGAGTCTAAACAGGCAGTTTCGGTCAGACCGAGACGTAGTTCGGTGACTCGGAGATGCTAGGGTTTCACAGAGAAAGTAAACTCGGTCACACCGATTCGTACACTTCGGTCAGACCGAGTTGTACATGTGCAATGGCCTGGGCCAAATCGGTGAGACCGAATACTTCAAATCGGTCGGTCCGAGATGAGTTCGGCGGAAACCTAACCCTAAGTTCTTGCATCAAAACTAATCTAGAGGAAGTTTTGGTTGGATAGGATGATCTCAATCGTGGCTAGAAGCATGGCATTAACCTTTGTGCAAGAATCGGAGTTAAGGAATACACAAAGGGATCGAGTCCATACCCTAACTTGGCGGCGGACTCGCTACGGCGACAACGGCGGCGAAGAATCCCGTTGACGGCAGTGAAGACCAGTAGCAGGAGGGCGCTGGCGACGACGGCGATGATCCAGAGACCAAGGGGGCAGCAGAGCTGGGCAGGCGCGGTTGGGTTTGAAGGAATTTCCAAATTTCAACCCGCGGATATATATACCCAGTCACTGTCCGTGTGACCGAGTGGAATGACTCGGTGGCACCGAGATGCAGAATCGCAAGCGGTTACTGCAACTCGGTATGACTGAACTATTCTAATCGGTTGCACCGAGATGAAAACCTAGATCAACCCAATGATTTCGGTGAGACCGAGATGGATGAATCGGTCAGACCGAAAGCCATTAAGAGGTTTTGGAAGTTTAAGCCCTTGACGGATCGGTGGCTCCGAGTGCTCTTCACCCAGAGGGTCTGAATTCGACTTGATCAAACTTTGTGATGTAGCATGAATAGAGTTTGAGACGAGAAAAACATAGATAGCTAGAGGGAGTACTTAGGCATTCTTGTCCATCCATTTGGCAAAAAGAGAAACCAATCAATCAAAACAACAAATGGATGTCCTCGAATGGAGAAAATTATGCAACCAACATGCTCACACAATAAGATAGCAAATGAAATATGTGGCAAAGCATGCACAAACACTCTAGCATCTATCAAGCAATTGGCGATGACTAGGTCATATATATATGAGTATATTGACTTAGGAGTCAAATGAGAACATTTGATCATGGGTCATACTCATCGTTTAAGCACAAGTGGGGTTACCACTTTTACATAAAGCATTGTTGTGTTCACACCATTAGAGTTGCTTTAGCTCAATTCTTAGAGTAAAGCTCCCCCTAGATGTGATATCCCCCCTAAGAGGGATGAAATAACCTTGGGTTTTGTCGATGATGACTTCATGTAGATGTTGAAGATGTGGATGCTCAATGTTGATGTAGATCATTTGGAGCAATCCATTGGAGTGAGTTGCACTTTCAATACCTACATGGGTTAGTCCCACAAGGAACACACAGGATATCCATAGACATAGAGTGAAATACACATATGATGTTGTCCATGAAAGCATTAGGTTACCTTGTCCCTTGTCTTACCAACAAGAGGGTTTGTGACTCCTTGAACTAGTGCAAGATATGGAAGTTGATTGCACTTGTCCTTGCCAAAATGAATATGAGTGAAGTATGTTGGCGGAGTCACCCTCAAGAACTCTCTAGTTCTTCTTCTTTGGGACCCACATCAACTTGATGGGGATCCTTGGAGTTGTAGTCGTACTTGATGAAGTGGAACTTGATGTAGTCTTGGGAACCCACTTGACCAAGGCCTTTGGAGCTTCTTCAAATGAACCAATCTCCTCTTGAATCTTGTCCTTGCCTTTTAGCTTGTGCTCTTGTGGTGGAAGATCATCTTGAGCTTGTGTTCCATCAAAAGAAGTGGGGTCATACTTCTTTTGTTGAGGAACAAACTTCGTCTTGGGGTATTGATCTTCTTCCCACTCAACTCCATTGGCATTGAACTTGTGTTCAAAACCAACACCTTGATTCTTCCGGTGCCTTCCTTGCTTGCATACAATCTCCTCAAATTGCTTACTTCCGGCAAGGCTCTTGTAAACACCTTTCTCTATAATTCCCTTCAATCAGCTATTTTCTTGCTCAAGTGTTACTTGGGTAATAGAATCATTAGTGGAATCAAGAGAACTACTAGAAGCAACAATATTGGAGTTAGCATGATTATTGTTACTACTAGAAGAAGAATCTTTCTTGTTCTTGTTGCTAGATTTTACTTGTGGCATGTAAGTAGACAAGAGTAACCGCTTGGCAATGTAAGAAGAACTTTTCTTACGAAGATCATCATTGATTGCTTTTAAGAACCCATGCTCTTGCTCTAGATTGAGCTTTTCAAAGCGTAGCTTCTCATGAGTCTTTAAAAGCTCTCGATGATCCTCTAAGGTAGTTTCATGAGCTAACTTAAGAGTGTTTAATTCTTTAGTTAGACGCTCAATCTCCTTCTTATCATTGTCATTCGTTTCATCTTGATTAGCATGGTTAATAGCAATTTCATCATAGTTTTCATCACTAGAGTTGTCAACAAGTAAATCATCATCACCTAGCAAATCATCTTCATCACTATTGAAATCAACATACTCGGGGTGTGATACCTTGGGGCCTTTAGCCATGAAGCATCTTCCAATTCCTTCATTTCGTGAGTCAAATATGTCGTAGGAGTTGGATGACACAAGTGCAAGACCGGCAACACCTTCATCTTGAGTATATTCGGAGTTGGAGTGATAACTTCTCTCGGAGTGGTTGTCGGAGTCGGAACCGGATACTCATACACCAACATGAACTTGATATCTTCATCTTGTGTAGCTCTTTGATGACTTGTCCTTCCTTTCCGAATCCTTGCTTCTACGAGAGGGTCTTCGTTCATAACGATCATCTCTACTCCTTCTCTCTCTTGGAGGTGATTCCTCTCTTTTACTTCTCCTTTTAGGTGAGTCTTCTCTTCTTTTGTAGGAAGCCGTACATTCACTAGAGTAATGTCCGGGTCTTCCACAATTATAGCAATTGCGATCACAACTAGAAGATCTTTTGTCATTGTAGGACCTAGACTTAGAACTTCTCTCTTTGCTTCTACTCTTGTAGAACTTGTTGAAGTTCTTCACCATTAGGCTCAATTCTTCATTGAAGGCTTGTTTCTCACTTGATGTTGTGGGAGCATCACATGAAGCTTTGTAAGCACCACTAGACTTGTTGCGAAGCTCTTCCTTATCCTTAAGTGACATCTCATGAGCAACAATTCTACCAATGAGTTCCATTGGCTTGAGATCTTTGTAATTGGGCATCATTTGGATCAAAGTGCACACGGTATCATATTTTCCATCCAAGGCTCTTAGGATCTTCTTGACGATGAATCTGTCGATCATCTCTTCACTTCCTAAGCCGGCAATCTCATTTGTGATGAGAGCAAGCCTAGAGTACATTTCAGCGACACCTTCACCATCCTTCATTTTGAACTTGTCAAGTTGACATTGAAGCACATCCAATTTGGATTCCTTGACGGACTCGGTACCTTCGTGCATATCAACCAAAGTATCCCAAATTTCCTTTGCATTCTTAAGGCGACTGATTTTGTTGAATTCTTCGGGGCACAATTCGTTGAAGAGGATATCGCAAGCTTGAGCGTTGTATTGCAACATCTTCAATTCTTCCGCGGTTGCTTCACGATTTGGTTCTCTTCCATCTTCGAAGAATTCACCTTGCAAACCAATACACACAATAGCCCAAACGGCGGGGTTATGTCCAAGAATATGCATTTTCATCTTATGCTTCCAACTAGCAAAATTAGTACCATCAAAGCAAGGACCTCTACGGTGGTAATTTCCCTCGCTAGACGCCATACTCTTCTAGGTTGTGAAACCAAGGCTATGATTACCAAAGCTATGGAAATCAAGGCAATTGGAGACCAAAGCTCTGATACCACTTGTAGGATCGAAAGTAGGTCTAGAGGGGGGTGATTAGACTACTTGACCAAATAAAAATCTAGCCTTTTCCCAATTTTAAGTCTTGGCAGATTTTGGCAAGTTAGCACAAGTCAAGCAATCAACCTACACATGCAATTCTAAGAGTGTAGTAGCGGAAAGTAAAACTTTGCATATGAAGGTAAAGGGAAGGGTTTGGAGAAGGCAAACACAATGTAGACATGAAGATTTTTGGCGTGGTTCCGCTAGGTGGTGCTATCGTACATCCACGTTGATGGAGACTTCAACCCACGAAAGGTAACGGTTGCGCGAGTCCACGGAGGGCTCCACCTACGAAGGGTCCACGAAGAAGCAACCTTGTATATCCCACCATGGCCATCGCCCACGAAGTACTTGCCTCACTCGGGTAGATCTTCACGAAGTAGGAAATCTCCTTGCCCTTACAAACTCCTTGGTGCAACTCCACAATCTTGTCGGAGGCTCCCAAGTGACACCTAACCAATCTAGGAGACACCACTCTCCAAAAGGTAATAGATGGTGTGTTGATGATGAAATCCTTGCTCTTGTGCTTCAAATGATAGTCTCCCTAACACTCAACTCTCTCTCATAGATTTGGATATGGTGGAAATATGATTTGAGTGGAAAGCAACCTGGGGAAGGCTAGAGATCATGATTCTTGTGGTTGGATTGGAATATCTTGGTCTCAACACATGAGTAGGTGGTTCTCTCTCAGAAAATGAGTAGTGGAAGTGTAGGCACGTTATGATGGCTCTCTCTTGAATAGAGAAGGGGGTGGAGGGGTATATATAGCCTCCACACAAAATCTAACCATTACACACATTTGACCCAACTCGGTCAGACCGAATAGAAGAACTCGGTGAGACCGATTCAGTTCAAAATGTGAACATTAGGATTCTCGGTGGGACCGATATGATCAACTCGGTGGGACCGATGTGCTAGGGTTAGAGTAAAACCTCATCTCGGTGTGACCGATTGCATGAACTCGGTGAGACCGATTTCAGCAATGAGCAAACAGAGAGTTGGTCAGGCAAACTCGGTGTGACCGACACTACTGGAAACAGAGAATTTACCATCAGTCAGATCTTTGCCGTCCGCTAGCGGACGGCAAAGAAGGCATTTGCCGTCTGCTTCTGAAAAACGGATGGCAAAGAAATGGCTGACGGCAAAGATCCTATTTGCCATCAGCCATTTCTTTGTCGTCGGCTGGCGGAGTCCAAACCCTAACGGCCCACCAGCCCCCCTCTTTGCCGTCAGCTAGCGGACGGCAAAGATTTTTTGCCGTCCGCTAGCTGACGGCAAAGAACGTGCCCACTAACGGCCACCCCTCCCTCTATCCCCGGCCCCACCCCTCTCTCTTCTACTCTCTCTCCACCCGCGCGCCCCCCGCGCCCGCACCGCTGCCGCCCCACCACCCTCCCAGCCCCGGAGCCCCCCGCCCCCGCCGTCCCGTCGCCCAGTGCCGCCGCCGCCCCACCACCCTCCCGGCCCTAGATCCCCTCGCCCCCGCCGTCCCGACGCCCTGCCGCCCACGCCGCCCATCACCCCCGATCCCCGTCGCCCGCCGCCGCTGCGGGCGCCACCCGCCCCCACCTCCTGCCGGAGCCCCATCGCCGCCACCCCTGTCGCCCCAGGCCGCCCCGCCCGCCCTCCTCCTCCACCGCCGCTCGGTCGCCACCGCCGCCCCGCCCCCCTCCTCCACCGCCGCCCATCGCCACCGCTGCCCTCTCTCTGGTGAGCTCCACCACTGCCCTAGATCTCTCCTTTTTTTTCTTCTTTTTTTTGTTTTTTTAGATTTACATTAGTTTACTTTAATTTTAGTTAGGTTGATGGCAAAAACAATAATGCTATGTTACTCATCTTTCGATTTCAATGTGCAGTTGTTTCGTCGCAGCGAGGGTCTGGTGTTCGACGAGCTCCGCCCCTGCGTTCGTGGGTGAGCACAAATGGCATCTCCTCCTCCCCCCTTAATTATTTGCCCTGTTCCGGCCTTCGTGCTGATGACACTAGCTAGGTAACTACAGGCGCGTAACCAGTATGCGTCTCCTATCCGAAAGGGTTGCATCGATAAATATGCATTCAGTTGCATATTTATCACCGTAACTCATTCGGATTGTCCAGCGATTTCCACGGACAGCCCGAGTATGTGTAGATTGAGTACGTTCTCCATGCTCTACCCCATTCCGAGACAAAATTTTGTCAGCGCCCCCCTGTTGTTCTCCGGATGCACATTCTCTCGGCTTTTTGCCGAGACGTGTATCAGGAGAACAACGGGGAGGTGCTGCCGAAATTTTGTCTCAGAATGGGGTAGAGCATGGAGAACGTACTCAATCTGCACATACTCGGGTGGGATTAGGACCTATCTTTACCTATTAGAGTGTAGGTTGCATGGACGTAATAAAACTGACAAACTAGATGAATTGATGAATATACATGCTGAATTATATATATTTTATTGTCTGTCCAGTAGCTAAGCAAGATGAGTGATCGTGCGTGGATGTACACCGGTCGCGCTAGTCAGAAAGAGATTACCAATGAATGGTTAACAAAAACCAAGGGGTTTGTGAAAGCCGCATTTGCAAATGGCCAGAGGAAAAATTGGTGCCCCTGTGTCCGGTGCAAGAACTGGGAAAAGAGGACACATGATGAAATGGGCAAACACCTGCGGAAGAGTGGTTTTACGCCCAGTTATATGGTGTGGACATTTCATGGTGAGTCTGCCCAACGTGCCAGAGCTGAGGTGGTTCGTTGTCACACCGACGAGCATTGTACCGGGATGGAAGACATGGTGCAAAACTTTGATGATGCTTGGGATTCGGACGAAGAGATGGAGGAATCTGCAAAGGCCTTCAATGAAATGTTGGAGTCTTCAAAACGTCCTCTTCACGAGCACACTGAGCTTTGTCAGCTGGATGCCATCTCACAAATAATGGCTCTGAAGGCTCAATTCAACTTGGGCAGAGAATGCTACGATGCGATGATGACAGTATTTGGATGCTTTCTACCCAAAGGCCATGTACTGCCTGCAAACCTGTACCAGTCAGACAAAATCCTCCGTGCTCTTAAGATGCCCTATGAGAAGATACATGCCTGTGAGAAAGGATGTGCCTTATTTAGGCTTGAGTATGCGGACTTGAACTATTGTCCCATTTGCAAGTCTTCCAGGTATACTGTGGTAGACAACGGTATGGGTGAGAAGACGCAGACCAAAATCCCGGTTAATGTTCTTCAGTATATGCCAATCGTACCAAGACTTCAACGTCTTTTCATGGTCAAAGAGATGGCCAGACAGATGACATGGCACAAAGAGGGCAAAAGAACCGAACTAGATGCAGATGGGAATCTGATGAAGGTACACACATCGGATGGTGAAGCATGGAAGCACTTCGATGCATCAGATGTGGAAAAAGCGGCAGATCCAAGGCATCCCTTCAATGAAGAGGATTATGAACCGCGTGTTAGACCACCTCCCCCAATGAAGAGGATTATGAACCTCACATTAACCCAGACACATATGAAGGTGAATTCTTCCAAGAAACACGTCTTTCTAAAAAACGCTTCAAGAAATGCTCTACTTCACACCAGAACATTGAAGTAGACTGTGACGGTGAACCCGACTTCACCCCTGAGCCGGAATAAGAAGAGGTTACTGATGCGGATGACTTGTCAATGCTTGACCGATTACGTAAAGGTGGCCTTCCACATGTTGATGCCGCTGAACCCGATGAGCACTTCATTCATGATAGTGATGATGATGATGCTATTGATCCCGGAGCATTTATTGAACCCGACGATCCAGATTATTATTAGGTATTCAATTTTTTATGTTGTACTTGATTTATATAGTTACTTGTATGATTGTATGATTTATATAGTTACTTGTATAATTTTGTTACTTTGTATGATTGTTTGTTATACATAGTGCCATGGTCTTGATATTCGTCCCCATCAGCCCTCGTCCGCTTTATGATTCAGATGTGGTAAATTCTCTTTTATAACTATTTGTTGCATTTCGCATTTATGACAATTATGGCCATCAAGTTGACATAGAGATATTTTTATCTAGGAGGTATGTGAACCGGAAATGGCAACCGACCCTCTTGTCGAGAAGTTAAATTTAGTTGAAAAAGAAAATGAGTATTTGAAAGAAAAAATTAAAAGAATTGAAGAAGAGAAGATGAAATTGGAGTTGTATGTTGCCGATGTCATCGATGATCACAAGATGAAGATGAATGCAATGCGCTTGAAGATGGATGCAATGCGCTTGAAGATTAAGAAGATTAGAAAATATGCCATTGATAATGAGGCTTGGTATCATTATGCCGTTGGATCAATTGTTACCTTAGTTGCGATCTTCATCACATTTGTTGTGATGAGGGTAAGTTTTCTCTAGTGTTTTGATTAACAAATGCATACTTAGCTTATTTTCCTCCTAAATGGCATAATTACCTAAGTTAGATAAACAATGAGCTATACCTACATAAGTTGGCTCAAAAATGGCATCATCACCTAGGTTAGCACAAAAATGACCTATACTTACCTTATTTTTCTCCAAATTGACATAATAACCTTAGTTGGCCAAAAATGGCATAATTACCTATGTTAGTTCTACAAATGACACAAATAGGAATAACAAGAAGAAAAACAAGAAAGAGAAGAAAAAGAAAAAGATAGAAGAAGAAAGAGAAGAAAAAGAAAGAATAAAAGAAGAAAATGAGAATGAGAGGAAGGATAAAAGATAGACAGAGAATAAGAAAGAAGAGAAAAGAAGAAGAAGAAGAAGAAGAAGCTTCTTGTTCTTCTAGTCTTCTTCTTCTTCTAGTCTTCTCCTTCTTCTTCTTCTAGTCTTCTTCTTCTTCTTCTTCTAACTTTCTTACTCCCATTTTTGTAGGTTTGATTCACTTCATGGAAGCGGCATTGATGGACTGCTAGTGTTTAGTTCTTGTTTTCATTTGTATTGATGAACAATGTGAAACTATGTATGTATATATATGGATGAACTCCATGAAACTATGTATGTATTGGATCTTTTAATACCCTATGTGTTCTGTTGCATTGATGGACTGCTAGATGTTTGATACATGGGCTAGTTTGATGTTGAAACTATATATATCATATATATCTTTTGAAAATGCAGGGATATAACAGAAAACAGAAAAAACAGCAACATTACAGGCACTTTGCCATCTGCCGCCGACGGTAAAGGGCTCTTTGCCGTCTGCCATGGACGGCAAAGAGGTCACGTGGCAGCAACCTGTGCAACCTGGGAGCAACCCATTTGGTCATTTTGCCTTTGGTGGCCGACGGCAAAGAGCTGGGTCTGCTGATGCATCTGCTGACGTCAGGGCTGGGCAGCTTTGCCGTCCGCTAGCTGATGGCAAAGGCTGCCGGTAGACACCTAATGTGACTGATGCATGTTTTTGCCATCCATGTTCTTTGCCGTCCGCCGCCGACGGCAAAGGGCCCTTGCCGTCCGCTTTGGGGAAACAGACGGCAAAGAACATGTTTACCATCACTCTCTTTGCCGGACAGGTTTGCCATCGGTGGCGGACGGCAAAGAGCTTTACCGTACGCTTTTGGGGCCTTTGCCGTCCGCCATGGCGGACGGCAAATAAGCTGATTCCTGTAGTGCGATCGCTCCTTTCGGTAAGACCAAAATGTTACGAAAGGGAAACAGAGAGTTTGCATTGCGAACTCGGTGGGACCGATCGCTCATTTCAGTGAGACCGAAACGTTACGAAGGGAAACAGAGAGTTTGCAATCCCATCTCGGTGAGACCGAAATCCCTATCGGTGAGACCGAACTGATTAGGGTTTTTGGCAGTGGCTATGTCAAAGGAACTCGGTGGCGCCGGATAGATCAAATCGGTGGGGCCGAGTTTGACTTTAGGTTTAGGACATATTTGGATTTGAGAAAGTGGTTGAGGGTTTTGGAGCATATCACTATGCACTTTGAGCAAGTAGACCATTAAGCAACACCTCATCCCCTTTTAATAGTATTGGCTTTTCCTATGGACTCAATGTGATCTTGGATCACTAAAATAGAAATGTAGAGTCTTGAGCTTTTGCCAATATTTGTCCTTAGCATTTTGAGGGGTCCACATCTCTAGTCCATGTGCCATGCCAATCATTGAACTTTCTGAAATATTTAACTTGAAAGGATATTAGTTCAATGAGCTATATGTTGTTATGAATTACCAAAACCATCCGGGGATTAGTTGCACTTTCAATAAGTCAGGGTATGAAACACCCATGTTTAATACACCGACAGAGGGTAAAAGGGGTGCCTAGGCGAAACGCTCCCGGCAGATCTGATGACGATGCTGCCGGTACTCAGCTGCAGATGATGGTGTTGCCGGTGTTCAGTTGGACTCCGAGTCGCCGTCTTCGGACTTGATGCTCGGGGACTCGCCGTCGTCGGCTTCACCATCATCTTCCTCATCTCTATCGCTCGAGGAGGCACTTTCTCTTCTGCTCGTGCCCTTGCCGCAAATAATGAGCACAAGCGAAGGATTTCCACCCACGCATGAGGTACATGACGTCGTTGGCGGGGAACTCGACGTTCACCCAAACGGAGCAGTTGTAGCAGCCGTTCACACGCAGCCACAGGCCGAGCAATTGGTCGACCTCCATCACCCTAGCAAAGGGACGGGGGAGCCACAGCCGGCATCGTAATGGGTCGCGCAGCTTGACGATGAACTCGAGCATCGTGTCTTCCGCATGGCCTTCTACCAGAGAAGGAATGGGTGGGGGTGGAACAATGAGCACCCTACTCTGGCCACCTCGACCTCGAGCGCCACGTCTTCCATGACCCCGACCTGCGGTCCCGCCCCGAGCACTGGTGCCGGCCTCAACGGCCGCAACCGAAGTAGGAGTATGCTGCCGAGGGGAAGCTCTCACTATAACAGCAGAGGCGCGAGCTCGGCTTTTTCCCCTTGCCATGGTGGTGGCAGATGCAGGAAGAATGGAGAAGGGAAAGGTGGATGAGCATCGCCTCCTATGGCCCCTCTTTTATAGGGGGGACCAGGGACTGGCTCTCTAGCATTTTAGGGAAACCGCCCCATTCCACCAATCATACACCCAGCATTTTTGGCCGGCGCGTTACTTCATCGACTGCCTAGCCTCACCAATCCGACGCCCTGCCTACCCTGTTCAGCGCACAACTTCCACGACCGCCTCTCTCCACCAATCCCATGTTCCGCGTATGATGCGCGTCGTGGGGAGGGATGCAGTAAAGGAGGAAGTGATGACATGCATGGCAGTCACCTTTGGACACCTGTGACCATGGCTGTCTGAGTCTCTACACACGCGGTAAGCACCCGCCCGATGATTTGGTTTGCTGGAAGGAGGCCAAAGATGGACACGAGTCTAGGTTAATGAAGAAGCAAGAAGATCTCAAGATACAGAATCGTTTCTACAAAATCCAGCGTCGATCCACACTGCATGTTTGTGCATTATTTGGACCTAACCCAATGATGCCCGGCATCACATGTGGCTTAGGCCCGGGGGGCTCCTGTCGATGTATTAAATATGGGTGCTTAATACCCTGACCTATGCACATAAAAGTAGCAGCTCCATTGCCAAACTAAAGTTATAAAGCAGATCCCATAAACCAAGACAAGTTGCTCTTTGAGAAATCAAGGAGCGCATCAAGAAGACCAAGGTTCAAGACAAGCCTCAAGATCAACTACAGAAGCAGCCCTTGCTGCAAGGCCGAGCCGGCAAGGCAAAGGCCTGACAAGCTCCTTGGCAGGCAAAACCCCGCCAACTGCTAGCGCTCCACCTCACCGAGCAGCTAGTCGCTGATCAGTGAGGTGTCGAGCCTGCAGGCAGTTAGGTAAGGCTTGCCGGACACGTGTCAGCTCATTAGAAGGATTTTTACCTTTATCGACACTTGTCCAAATGGCGTGTGAAGATAATAGGAGTTAGCTAGGCAAGCGGTGCAGCATCCTTGCCGGGGCTTGTCCTCCTCATGACACCTAGCGATGCATTTAATGCTTCTTGTCCTAACTAGCGGAGTTAGGTATGATAGCATTGTTTGCTATCTAATCAACATGTAATTCCCTTTTTGCCACCGTGGTTACCCCTTGAGCTATAAAAGGAGGGTCATGGCAACCTTTACAAGGGTTCGAACCCATTCAAACCCCATGCACACTTGCACGTGTAGCTGCCTCCTCCTTGCGCCCTGCTGGGGGGAATTGCTCCTTGTACTTGTGCATCCACACTTCTAATACACCAAAGCAGGAATAGGGTATTACACCTCAAAGGTGGCCCGACCTGGGTAAAAGATCGTTGCACCCTCTGTTAATCCTGCTCTTTGCACTCTATGCATTCCCCTCGCTGAACCACAAAGGGGTTAGATCACCCCATAGATAGTCGTTCCACACCGACACCTGCTCACATCATTTGGGGCCGTGATGGAAACTTCAGCTGGACTTCCCTTGCGGGTTCAGCCTCAGATAGGCGATAAACCTGGACTAGGGTCTTGTGTGGTTAGTCAGGTTGTGACCGACGCCCTTGCCAGGCTTCCACTTGAAGGTTGCCGAGATACATGAGGTGTATATGGTGGTAAGTGGTGAGAGCGTGTGTGAAGTACGCCCATCTAGGGTTAATGATCTATTCGAATAGTCGTGTCCTCGGATATGGACTACTTGGAGACCTATATGGTTCATAGACAACTTATAGGGATACTCTAAAATGCGCAAGATAAGTGTGAGTGCTATGGATGGCCTTCTCGTAGGGAGATGGGAGAGGATCCATAGTGGTGTATTGGTGTGGTCACTAGTAGAATCGTGTGCGCTTTCTCACCTCAAAGAATTTAGGGATTTCTATTTTTGTGCCCGTCTTCGCTTAGTCATCTTCAGTTTTGCCAACGCTCTAAGCCAATTCTCACTTTTCCCCTCCACCGCGTGGCCCACCCTCGCAAGAGCCCAATCGGGGGTTTCCGTTAGGGTCAAATCCTTTGACCGTTACTAGGCATGGTTTCTGACTCGTGGGACACACCTGTCAACGGCTGCTCGCTCGTAGATGGTTTGCGCATATACTGACTTGTGGGCCACCTCTGTTAGCGGCTGCGTGATCATAGATGGTGGGCGCATATTCTGACTTGTGGGACACCTCTGTAAGTGGCTGCACAGTCGTAGATGGTGGGTGCATATTCTGAATTGTGGGGCACCTCGGTCATCAGCTGCACGGTCGTAGGTGGTGGTCGCAGTTACTGGCGCGTGGGACACCTCTGTTAGCAGCTACGTGGTCATAGGTGCTGGTCGTAGTACCTGGCTTGTGGGACACCTTTGTCAGCGGCTGCGCCAAAAGGAAAAAAGAGGTGGCTTATTAAGCCAGGAAGAGTCCTCGAACCAGAGACCACACGCTTAAGGACAGGCACAAGAGCCAACCGACCAAGTATGTGCACGTGATTTTTGAAACAGTCCTCACCATTTGACGCACTAAATGAAGTGAGGCATAAACCGTATACCATGGGGGTGTTAATAGTTTTTTTTTCAAGCCATTTGGTGTGGCGGATGCACTATAGTCAACAAAATTAGTTTAGTATAGAATATTGGAATGGTGAATGAACTTGGGACAAACAAAGTAACAAATGTAGGCCACAGAAATTGGTTAGTCCTTAAAAATCATGGCACATGCACATGGAAATGGCCACGTACATGGCAAAATCCATGATAACATGCCCAAATTTGGCACAACTATTGGTGTAACCATAGTGGACAATGTTTCATAGGAATTTGCAATTATTTTGTAATAAAAATTAATTTTCCATTTTCCAAGCCCCTGAAATGGCTTTTCTTTGTGAAGGAAGTGCCTTAAATAATTTTGAAATTTGTTCCATTTCATTTTAATAAAAAGCAGTACACATTGGATGGGCACTGACCAGGTTTCAGCAATTTCAGAGTAACATTGCTATATTCCATGCATTTAGTTGAATTTTATTGAATTATCCAAAAGGGCCCAAATTTGCACTACAAGTGTGATGTAGATTCCTCCTAAAATTTGCACTACAAAATGGCATATCTACAATGGACTAGTGTGGATTTCTAGTCACATGCACATGGAAATGGCCACGTACATGGCAAAATCCATGATAACATACCCAAATTCGGCACAACTATTGGTGTAACCATAATGGACAATGGTTCATAGGAATTTGCAATCATTTTGTAATAAATAATTAATTTTCCATTTTCCAAGCCCCTGAAATGGCTTTTCTTTGTGAAAGAAGTGCCTTAAATAATTTTGAAATTTGTTCCATTTCATTTTTCATCAAAAGCAGGACACACTGGATTGGCACGAACCAGGTTTCACCAATCACGCAGTAATATTGCTATATTCCATGCATTTAGTTGAATTTCTTTGAATTATCAGAAAAGGTAAAAATTTGAACTACAAGTGTGATGTAGATTGCTCCTGAATTTTTTTTTAAATCATGTTAAGCTACAATATTGGTGTTTGATGAACTTGGCACAAGGCAAGTAGCATTTCTAGACCATTTTGTATCAATGGTCAACACTACAAGTTTGACCCAAGTTTGAAAAAAACAAAGAAAATCAAACAAGGCTAAAAAATTCAAATGCCTTTGGACTAAGCCATCTTATGTGCACTAGTTTGTGGGGAAAATCCAAAGTTCCACTACAACAAATCTGAAAAAAATCTTTACAAAATGGCCTATCTATAATGGAGTTGTGTGGATTTCAAGGAACATGCACATGGAAATGGTCACATACTTGGCAAAATCCATGATAACATGCCCAAATTTGGCACAACTATTGGTGTAACTATAATGGACAATGTTTCATAGGAATTTGCAATTATTTTGTAATAAAAATTAAGTTTCCATTTCCCAGCCCCTGAAATGGCTTTTCTTTGTGAAGGAAGTGCCTTAAATACTTTTGAAATTTGTTCCATTTCATTTTTCATAAAAAGGAGTACACATTAGATGGGCACAGACCAGGTTTCACAAATTTCAGAGTAATATTTCTATATTCTAGGCATTTAGTTGAATTTCATTGAATTATCCGAAAAGGCCCAAATTTGCACTACAAGTGTGATGTAGATTGATCCTAAAATTTGCAATACAAAATGGCCTATCTACAATGCACTTGTGTGGATTTCAAGGCACATGCACATGGAAATGGCCACATAGATGGCAAAATCCATGATAACATGCCCAAATTTGGCACAATTATTGGTGTAACCATAGTGGACAATGTTTCATAGGAATTTGCAATTATTTTGTAATAAAAGAATTAATTTTCCATTTTCCAAGCCCTTGAAATGGCTTTTCTTTATGAAAGAAGTGCCTTAAATAATTTTGAAATTTGTTCCATTTCATTTTTCATCAAAAGCAAGACACATTGATTGGCACTGACCAGGTTTATCTAGTTTTAGAGTAACATTGCTACATTCCATGCATTTAGTTAAATTTCATTGAATTATCCTAAAAGGCCGAAATTTGCACTACAATTGTGATGTAGATTGCTCCTAAAAGTTTTGAAAAATAATTTTATTCTACAATATCGGTGTTGGATAAACTTGGCACAAGGCAAGTAGCAATTCAAAGCCATTTTGTGTTAATGGTCAACACTGCAAGTTTGACCCAAGTTTGAAAAATCATTTTATGCTACAATATTGGTGTTGGATGAACTTGGCACAAGGCAAGTAGCAATTTCATACCATTTTGTATGAATGGTTAACACTGAAAGTTTGACCCAAGTTTGAAAATTAACAAAGAAAATGAAAGAAGTCTCAAAAATCAAATGCCTTTGCACTGAGCCATCTTATGTGCACTTGTTTGCGAGAAACATACTGAACTTTTAGTACAACAAGTCTAAAAAAAACTTCACAAAATTTCCTATCTACAATGGACTTGTGTGGATTTCAAGGCACATGCACATGGAAATGACTACATACATGGCAAAATTAATGATAACATGCCAAAATTTGGCACAACTATTGGTGTAACCATAGTGGACAATGTTTCATAGGAATTTGCAATTATTTTGTAATAGCAAATTGTTTTTCCATTTTCCAAGCCCCTAAATGGCTTTTCTTTGTGAAGGAAGTGCCTCAAATATTTTTGAAATTTGTACCATTTCATATTTCATCAAAAGTAGGCCACATTGGATGGGCACTGACCAGGTTTCAGCAGTTTCAGAGTAATATTGCTATATTCCATGCATTTAGTTGAATTTCAATGAATTATCCGAAAAGGCCTAATTTTGCAAAAACAAGTGTAATGAATTATCCGAAAAGGCACATGCACTTGGAAATGACCACATACATGGCAAAATTCATGATAACATGCCCAAATTTGGCACAACTATTGGTGTAACCATATTGGACAATGTTTCATAGGAATTTGCAATTATTTTGTAATAGAAAATTAATTTTCCATTGTCCAAGCCCCTAAATGGCTTTTCTTTGTGAAGGAAGTGTCTCAAATAATTTTGCAATTTGTACCATTTCATTTTTCATCAAAAGCAGGACACATTGGATGGGCACTGACCAGGTTTTACCAATTTTAGAGTAATATTCCTATATTCCATGCATTTAGTTGAATTTCATTGAAGTATCCGAAAAGGCCCAAATTTGCACTACATGTGTGATGTAGGTTGCTCCTAAATTTTTTGAAAAATCATTTTATGCTACAATATTGGTGTTGGATGAAGTTGGCACAAGGCAAGTAGCAATTCCACACCATTTTTTATGAATGGTCAACACTTCAGGTTTGACACAAGTTTGAAAATAAACAAACAAAATGAAAAAAGGCTGAAAAATTCAAATGCCTTTGCACTGAGCCATCTTATGTGCACTTGTTTGTGGGAAAAATACTAAACTTGTAGTACAACAAGTCTAAAAACATCTTTCACAAAATGGCGTATCAACAACGGACTTGTGTGGATTTCAAGGCACATGCACAAGGCAATGGCGACATACATGGCAAAATCCATGATAACATGCCCAAATTTGGCACAACTATTGGTGTAACTATAGTGGACAATGTTTCATAGGAATTTCCAATATTATTGTAATAAAAAAATATAATTTTCTATTTTCTGAGCCTTTGAAATGACTTTTCTATGTGAAGGAAGTGCCTTAAATAATTTTGAAATTTGTTCCATTTAATATTTCATCAAAAGCAAGCCACATTCGATGGGCACTCACAAGGTTTCAGCAGTTTCAGAGTAATATTGCTATATTCCATGCATTTAGTTGAATTTCATTGAATTATCCGAAAAGGCCTAGATTTGCACTACATGTGTGATGTAGATCGCTCCTGAAATTTTTAAAAAATTATTTTATGCTACAATATTTGGATGAAGTTCGCACAAGGCGAGTAACAATTCCAAACCATTTTGTATGAATGGTCAACACTTCAAGTTTGATCCAAGTTTGAAAATAAACAAAGAAACTAAAAAAAGGCTAAAAAATTCAAATGCCTTTGCACTGAGCCATCTTATGTGCTCTTGTTTGTGGAAAAAATACTAAACTTGCAGTACAACAAGTCTAAAAAAAACCTTCACAAAATGGCCTATCTACAATGGACTTGTGAGGATTTCAAGGCACAGTCACATGGTAGTCAATAGAACATTGTCTACTATGCTTAGGGCTGTTTTGAAGAATAACAAGAAAATGTGGGAAGAATGCTTGCCTCATATTGAATTTGCTTATAATCGTTCATTGCATTCTACTACTAAGATGTGTCCTTTTGAAATTGTGTATGGTTTCCTTCCTCGTGCACCAATTGATTTGTTGCCTCTTCCATCTTCGGAGAAGGTTAATTTTGATGCTAAACAACGTGCTGAATTGATCTTAAAAATGCTTGAGTTAACTAAGGAGAACATTGAGCGTATGAATTCTAAATATAAACTTGCTGGAGATAAGGGTAGAAAACATGTTGTGTTTGCACCTGGAGATCTTGTTTGGTTACATTTGCGTAAGGATAGATTTCCTGATTTGCACAAATCAAAGCTAATGCCACGTGCTGATGGTCCTTTTAAGGTGTTAGAGAAAATAAATGATAATGCATATAAACTTGAGCTGCCTGCAGATTTTGGGGTTAGTCCCACTTTTAACATTGCAGATCTGAAGCCTTATTTGGGTGAGGAAGATGAGCTTCCGTCGAGGACGACTTCATTTCAAGAAGGGGAGGATGATGAGGACATCAATACCATTGTTACACCCACAGCCCCTGCTTCTATACATACTGGACCAATTACTAGAGCTCGCGCACGCCAATTAAAATATCAGGTACTTTCGTTTCTTTTTTAATGATTCTAAAGTTCATGAGAATATGATGCTGCCTAAATTGGATACATTTGTTTTGCTTACAAATGAAGGGCCTAGCTTAGACAAGAAAGAGGAACCTTGGAGCAAGTTCAAGCATGGAGATGATGGCATGCACAAGGGGAACAAGAACGAAGTTACAAGTGATGATTTCAGGACTTTGAAGCCACCATAATGAGTGCAGGAAGCCTTGGACGAAATATACAAGATGTCACTTCATAAATTTCGTCCAGAGGCTATTATAGGTGCTGCGTCACCTTATTATTGGGCCAGGCCCATGTAATTTCGAAATACTTGAGTATAGGCTGTTTTTAGAGTCCGTATGTGTGGGGAAACAAGAGATAGGGTTGGTTTCGGACCCCTCCTTCAAGGGCCACGAAATCCCCTCCTCTTCCTCCATATATACAGCCCTTAGGGCACCGTTTAGACTTTGGGTTTTGTTTAGATTAAAAGTTCACCATAGCTGCAACTTCGCGTACTTCGTTTGTGTTCAACGACCAGACCAAGACGTCACAGAACCCCACCTTGATCAATAAAGCTTTCATCTTATATTCGCAATATCCAGATTGCAAATCTTAGTTTCTTGCTTGTTCTTTGTTTGCTTGCAGGAGATAGACCCTCGTGGTCAGGTTGATTGTGCTCCGGCGTGGTCAATAACCTCTCGGAGTTGGTTTAGCGATTGCTAAGGCGCGACGTCCTCGCACGTTCGTAGTCGGATCGTCCAAGTCTACTCCACCAAAAATGATAGCTATCATCTCATCGAAAGATCGGGACACCCTCGCCTCTATCACATGGAAATGATGACATACATGGCAAAATTCATGATAACATGCCCAAATTTGGCACAACTATTGGTGTAACCATAGTGGACAATGTTTCATAGGAATTTGCAATTATTTTGTACTAGAAAACTAATATACCATTTTCCAAGCCCCTAAATGGCTTTTCTTTGTGAAGGAAGTGCCTCAAATAATTTTGAAGTTTGTACCATTTCATTTTTCATCAAAAGCAGGACACATTGGATGGGCACTGACCAGGTTTTACCAATTTAAGAGTAATATTGCTATATTCCATGCATTTAGTTGAATTTCATTGAATTATCCAAAAAGGCCAAATTTTGCACTATATGTGTGATGTAGATTGCTCGTGAAAATTGTGAAAAATCATTTTACGCTACAATATTGGTGTTGGATGAAATTGGCACAAGGCAAGTAGCAATTCCAGACCATTTTGTATGAATGGTCAACACTTCAAGTTTGACCCAAGTTTCAAAGTAAACAAACAAAATCAAAAAGGCTCAAAAAATCAAATGCCTTTGCATTGAGCCATCTTATGTGCACTTGTTTGTGGGAAAAATACTAAACTTGTAGTACAACAAGTCTAGAAAAACTTTCACAAAATGGCATATCAGCAATGGACTTGTGTGGATTTCAAGCCACATGCACATGGTAATGGCCACATACATGGCAAAATCCATGATAACATGCCCAAATTTGGCACAACAATTAGCGTAACCATAGTGGACAACGTTTCATAGGAATTTGCAACTATTTTGTAATAAAAAACTAATTTTCCATTTTCCAAGCCCCTGAAATGGCTTTTCTTTGTGAAGGAAGTGCCTTAAATAATTTTGAAATTTGTCCATTTCATTTTCCATAAATAGCAGTACACATTGGATGGGCACTGACCAGGTTTCACTAATTTTAGAGCAATATTGCTATATTCCTTGCATTTAGTAGAATTTCATTGAATTGTCCAAAAAGACCCAAATTTGGACTACAAGTGTGATGTAGATTGCTCCTAAAATTTGGATTACAAAATGGCCTATCTACAATGGACTTGTGTGGATTTCAAGGCACACATGCACATGGAAATGGCCACATACATGGCAAAATCCATGATAATATGCCCAAATTTGGCACAACTATCCGTGTAACCATAGCGGACAATGTTTCATAGGAAGTTGCAATTATTTTGTAATAAAAAAATTAATTTTCCATTTTCCAAGCCCCTGAAATGGCTTTTCTTTGTGAAGGAAGTGCCTTAAATAATTTTGAAATTTGTTCCACTTCATTTTTCATCAAAAGTAGGCCACATTGTATGGGCACTAACCAGGTTTATACAGTTTCAGAGTAACATTGCTATATTCCATGCATTTAGTTCAATTTCATTGAATTATCCAAAAAGGCCCAAATTTGCATTACAAGTGTGATGTAGATTCCTCCTGAAAGTTTTGAAAAATCATCTTATACTACAATATCGGTGTTGGATGAACTTGGCACAAGGCAAGTAGCAATTCAAAACTATTTTGTGTGAATGGTCAACACTGCAAGTTTTATCCATGTTTGAAAAATCATTTTATGCTACAATATTGGTGTTGGATGAACTTGGCACAATGCAAGTAGCAATTCCAGACCATTTTGTATGAATGGTCAACACTGAAAGTTTGACCAAGTTTGAAAATAAACAAAGAAAATGAAAAAAGCTTAAAAATTCAAATGCCTTTGCACTGAGCCATCTTATGTGCACTTGTTTGTGCAAAAAATACAAAACTTGCAATACAAGAAGTCTGGAAAAAAAACTTCACAATATGGCCTATCTACACTGGACTTTTGTGGATTTCAAGGCACATGCACATGGAAATGACCACATACATGGCAAAATTCATGATAACACGGCCAAATTTGGCACAACTATTGGTGTAACCATACTGGACAATTTTTCATAGTAATTTGCAATTATTTCATAATGGAAAATTAATTTTCCATTATCCAAGCCCCTAAATGGCTTTTCTTTGTGAAGGAAGTGCCTCAAATAATTTTGAATTTTGTACCATTTCATTTCTCATCAAAAGCAGAACACATTAGATGGGCACTGACCAGGTTTTACCAATTTTAGAGTAATATTGCTATATTCCATGCATTTAGTTGAATTTTATTGAATATCATAAAAGGCCCAAATTTTGCATTACATGTGTGATGTAGATTGCTCCTGAAATTTTTGAAAAATCATTTTATGCTACAATATTGGTGTTGGATGAAGTTGGCAGAAGGCAAGTAACAATTCCAGACCATTTTATATGAATGGTCAACACTTCAAGTTTGATCCAAGTTTGAAAATAAACAAAGAAACAGAAAAAAGGCTCAAAAATTCAAAAGCCTTTGCACTGAGCCAACTTATGTGCTCTTGTTTGTGGAAAAAATACTAAACTTGTAGTATAACAAGTCTGAAAAAAAAACTTCACAAAATGGCTTGTCTACAATGGACTTGTTAGGATTTTAAGGCACAGGCACATGGAACTGACCACATACATGGCAAAATTCATGATAACATGCCCAAATTTGGCACAACTATTGGTGTAACCATAGTGGACAATTTTCATTGGAATTTGCAATTATTTTGTAATAGAAAATTAATTTTCCATTTTCCAAGCCCCTAAATGGCTTTTCTTTGTGAAGGAAGTGCCTTAAATAATTTTGAAAATTTATACCATTTCGTTTTTCACCAAAAGCAGGACACATTTGATGGGCACTGACCAGGTTTTACCAATTTAAGAGTAATATTGCTATATTCCATGCAATTTGTTGAATTTCATTGAATTGTCCAAAAAGGCCAAAATTTGCACTACATGTGTGATGTAGATTGCTCCTGAAATTTGTGAAAAATCATTTTATGCTACCATATTGGTGTTGGATGAAATTGGCACAAGGTAAGTAGCAATTCCAGACCATTTTGTATGAATGGTCAACCCTTCAAGTTTGACCCAAGTTTGAAAGTAAACAAACAAAATGAAAAAGGCTCAAAAATTCAAATGCCTTTGCATTGAGCCATCTTATGTGCACTTGTTTGTGGGAAAAAATACTAAACTTATAGTACAACAAGTCTAGAAAAACTTTAACAAAGTGGAATATCAACAGTGGACTTGTGTGGATTTCAAGGCACACATGGACATGGAAATGACCACATACATGGCAAAATCCATGATAACATGCCCAAATTTGGCACAACTATTGGTGTAACCATAGCGGACAATGTTTCATAGGAATTTGCAATTATTTTGTAATAAAAAAAATAATTTTCCATTTTCCAAGCCACTGAAATGGGTTTTCTTTGTGTAGGAAGTGCCTTAAATAATTTTGAAATTTGTTCCATTTCATTTCTCATAAAAAGCAGGCCTCATTGTATGGAACTAACCAGGTTTATGCAGTTTCAGAGTAACATTGCTATATTCCAGGCATTTAGCTCAATATCATTGAATTATCCAAAAAGGCCCAAATTTGCACTACAAGTGTGATGTAGATTCCTCCTGAAAGTTTTGAAAAATCATTTTATACTACAATATCGGTGTTGGATGAACTTGGCACAAGGCAAGTAGCAATTCAAAACCATTTTTTGTGAATGGTCAACACTGCAAGTTTTACCATGTTTGTAAAATCATTTTAAGCTACAATATTGCTGTTGGCTGAACTTGGCACAAGGCAAGTGGCAATTCCAGACCATTTTTTATGAATGGTCAACATTGAAAGTTTGACCCAAGTTTGAAAATAAACAAAGAAAATGAAAAAAGATCAAAAATTGAAATGCCTTTGCACTGAGCCATCTTATGTGCACTTGTTTGTGGGAAAAATACTAAATTTGTAGTACAACAAGTCTGAAAAAAAAACGTTCACAAAATGGCCTATCTACAATGGACTTGTGTGGATGTCAGGGCACATGCACATGGAAACGACCACATACATGGCAAAATTCATGAAAACATGCCCAAATTTGGCACAACTATTGGTGTAACCATAGTGGACAATGTTTCATAGAAATTTGCAATTATTTTGTAATAGAAAATTAATTTTCCATTTTCCAAGCCCCTAAATGGTTTTTCTTTGTGAAGGAAGTGCCTCAAATAATTTTGAATTTTGTACTATTTCATTTTTCATCAAAAGTAGGACACATTGATGACGGGAAAAAATGGCGGGTGTGAGACATGCATCCACGTCATTTATACAGAATTAATAAATTTAAGTGCGTAAATGCATAAATAAAATAGAGATCAAACATTTCAGGTACATTATTTCCAGAACTCTTACGTTTGCATAAATTTTTTGTTAATTACATCTTCGAAGAGAAAACCCTTGATTAACAATTCCAACATGTCTGTTACATAGGATTACATCACATTCCTATTACAATATGCTACAAGAGAAATCCTTCTCGCGGTCGACGATGAACTCCTTGGTGAACTTGAAGTTTGGTTTCAAGCAAATACTCCTCCATTATTTCATGTGCAATGTTTGAGAATATATTTTCCTAGCATGCAACCATTTGTGTGCGTTCAACCTCATTTATATGCAGGATGAAGGTTGATTTTGGCTAGGCATAGTTTTATCTTATGTTTGGCACATAGGATATGTACATGTTTTCCTTTGGGAATTTTGTGTGATATATTTAGTTTTGGTAGCATGAATGTATGTGACATGCTAATTTTAATAAGTTTTGCATCATCACGTTACTACAATCATCGCGTAGCACTGATGTGGTGCCCGCGTGTAGCGTAATAGACTGAAGCTTTCTGACACAACCTTGATGCTTTTTATGGTGCATGTGATATGTGCCATGTTTTATTGATTTTGACTTCACACGGTATCAAAACTAACTACACGGTGCAATAATATGACACCTCTGTGTAGCTTGACCCAACTGGAGTTTTCTTATAGTTGTTTGTTTAAAGTCTACATGAGCCACATGGAATATGCCTTATCATGTATTTTGAATGAATTTTGTATGCACCTGTGGATGTGGAGTGAACCTATTTTTTATCAAGTTCTACTTTACCTGTATTACTACTAACACCGCGTAGCACTAAAATAATGTTCGCGTGTAGGGTAACCAAGCAAAGGTTTCTGGAGCAATTATGGTACTACATGAGTCATCTGACATCTATCATTTTTGTTTATATTTGTACCTTACATGGTATTAGCACTAACTCCACGTAGCGTCATTTCATTGGCGCTCGTTTGTAGCATAACCCAGGTAAAATGAGTTTGTGATACCCAAATGCCTTTGCACTGAGCCATCTTATGTGCACTTGTTTGTGAGAAAAATTCTAAACTTGTAGTACAACAAGTCTAAAAAACCTTTCACAAAATGGCCAATCAACAATGGACTTGTGTGGATTTCAAGACACATGCAAATGGAAATGGCCACATACATGGCAAAATCCATGATAACATACCCAAATTTGGCACAATTATTGGTGTAACCATAATGGATAATGTTTCATAGGAATTTGCAATTATTTTGTAATAAAAAAATAATTTTCCATTTTCCAAGCCCCTAAAATGTCTTTTCTTTGTGAAGGAAGTGCCTTAAATACTTTTGAAATTTGTTCCATTTCATTTTTCATAAAAAGGAGTACACGTTGGATGGGCACTGACCAGGTTTCACCAATTTCAGAGTAATATTGCTATATTCCATGCATTTAGTTAAATTTCATTGAATTATCCGAAAAGCCCAAATTCGCACTACAAGTGTGATGTAGATTGCTCCTATTGCACTACAAAATGGCCTATCTAAAATGGACTTGTGTGGATTTTAAGGCACATGCACATGTAAATGGCCACATACATGGCAAAATCCATGATAGCATGCCCAAATTTTGCACAACTATTGGTGTAACCATAGTGGACAATGTTTCATAGGAATTTGTTATTATTTTGTTATACAGATTTAATTTTCCATTTTCCAAGCCCCTGAAATGGCTTTTCTTTGTGAAGGAAGTGCCTTAAGTAATTTTGAAATTTGTTCCATTTCATTTTTCATCAAAAGCAGGCCACATTGGATGGGCACTAACCAGGTTTATGCAGTTAAAGTGTAACATTGCTATATTCCATGCATTTAGTTCAATTTCATTATAATATCCAAAAAGGCCCAAATTTGCACTACAAGTGTGTTGTAGATTCATCTTGAAAGTTTTTAAAAATCATTTTATGCTATAATTTCGGTGTTGGATGAACTTGGCACAAGGCAAGTAGCAATTCGAAATCATTTTTGTGAATGGTCAACATGCAAGTTTGACGCAACTTTGAAAAATCATTTTATGCTACAATATTGGTGTTGGATGAACTTGACACAAGGCAAGTAGCAACTCCAGACCATTTTGTATGAATGGTCAACACTGAAAGTTTGACCCAAGTTTGAAAATAAACAAAGAAAATGAAAAAAGGCTCAAAAATTCAAATGCCTTTGCACCGAGCCATTTTATGTGCACTTGTCTGTGGGAAAAATACTAAACTTGTAGTATAACAAGTCTACAAAAAGGTTCACAAAATGGCCTATCTACAATGGACTTGTGTGGATTTCAAGGCACATGCACATGGAAACGACCACATACATGGCAATATTCATGACAACATGCCCAAATCTGGCACAACTATTGGTGTAACCATAGTGGACAATGTTTCATAGGAATTTGCAATTATTTTGTAATAGAAAATTAATTTTCCATTTTCCAAGCCCCTAAATGGCTTTTCTTTGTGAAGGAAGTGCCCCAAATAATTTTGAAATTTGTACCATTTCATTTTTCATCAAAAGTAGGACACATTGATGACGGGAAAATGCCGGGCGTGAGACACGCGTCCACGTCATTTATATAGAATGAATAAATTTAAGTGCGTAAATGCATAAATAAAATAGAGATCAAACATTGCTGGTACATTATTTCCAGAACCCTTACGTTTGCATAAAAATTTTGTTAATTACATCTCCGAAGAGAAAACCCATGATTAACAATTCCAACATGTCTGTTACATAGGATTACATCACATTCCTATTACAATATGCTACAAGAGAAATCCTCCTCGCGGTGGACGATGAACTCCTTCTTGGTGAACTTGAAGTTTGGTTTCATGCAAATACTCCTCCATTATTTCATGTGCAATGTTTGAGAATATATTTTCCTAGCATGCAACCATTTGTGTGTGTTCAACCTCATTTATATGCAGGATGAAGGTTGATTTTGGCTAGGCATAGTTTTATCCTACGTTTGGCACATAGGATATGTACATGTTTTCCTTTGGGAATTTTGTGTGATATATTTAATTTTGGTAGCATGAATGTATGTGACATGCTAATTTTAATAAGTTTTGCATCATCATGTTACTAATATCATTGCGTAGCACTTATGTGGTGCCCGCGTGTAGCGTAACAGACTGAAGCATTCTGACACAACCTTGATGCTTTTTATGGTGCATGTGATATGTGCCATGTTTTGTTGATTTGACTTCACACGGTTATCAAAATGAACTACACGGTGCAATAATGTGACACCTATGTGTAGCTTGACCCAACTGGAGTTTTCTTATAGTTGTCTGTTTAAAGCCTACATGAGCCACATGGAATATGCCTTATCATGTATTTTGCATGAATTTTGTATGCACATGTGGATGTGGAATGAACCTATTTTTTATTAAGTTCTGCTTCACCTATATTACTACTAACACCGCGTAGCACTAAAATAATGCCCGCGTGTAGGGAAACCAAGCAAAGGTTTGTGGAGCAATTATGGTACTACATGAGTTATCTGACATCTATCATTTTTGTTTATATTTGTACCTTACATGGTATTAGCACTAACTCCACGTAGTGCCATTTCATTGGCGCTCATTCGTAGCATAACCCAGGTAAAATGAGTTTGTGATATCCAAATGCCTTTACACTGAGCCATCTTATGTGCACTTGTTTGTGAGAAAAATACGAAACTTGTAGTACAACAAGTCTAAAAAAAACTTTCACAAAATGGCCTATCAACAATGGACTTGTGTGGATTTCAAGGCACATGCAGATGGAAATGGCCGCATACATGGCAAAATCCATAATAACATACCCAAATTTGGCACAATATTGGTGTAACCATAATGGACAATGTTTCATAGGAATTTGCAATTATTTTATAATAAAAAAATAATTTTCCACTTTCCAAGCCCCTGAAATGTCTTTTCTTTGTGAAGAAAGTGCCTTAAATACTTTTGAAATTTGTTCCATTTCATTTTTCATAAAAGGAGTACACATTGGATGGGCACTGACCAGGTTTCACCAATTTCAGAGTAATATTGCTATATTCCATGCATTTAGTTGAATTTCATTGAATTATCCGAAAAGGCCTAAATTCGCACTACAAGTGTGATGTAGATTGCTCCTATTGCACTACAAAATGGCCTATCTAAAATGGACTTGTGTGGATTTCAAGGCACATGCACATGGAAATGACCACATCCATGGCAAAATCCATGATAACATGCCCAAATTTTGCACAACTATTGGTGTAACCATAGTGGACAGTGTTTCATAGAAATTGGTTATTATTTTGTAATAAAAAATAAATTTCCATTTTCCAAGCCCATGAAATGGTTTTTCTTTGTGAAGGAAGTGCCTTAAATAATTTTAAAATTTGTTCCATTTCATTTTCATAAAAAGCAGTACACATTGGATGGGCATAGACCAGGTTTCACCAATTTCATAGTAATATTGCTATATTCTGTGCATTTAGTTGAATTTCATTGAATTATCCGAAAAGGCCCAAATTTGCACTACAAGTGTGATGTAGATTCCTCCAAAAATTTGCACTACAAAATGGCCTATCTACAATGGACTTGTGTGGATTTCAAGGCACATGCACATGGAAATGGCCACATACATGGTAAAATCTTTGATTACATGCCCAAATTTGGCACAACTATTGGTGTAACCATAGTGGACAATGTTTCATAGGAATTTGCAATTATTTTGTAATAAAAAAATTAATTTTCCATTATCCAAGCCCCTGAAATGGCTTTTCTTTGTGAAGGAAGTGCCTTAAATAATTTTCAAGTTTGTTCCATTTCATTTTTCATCAAAAGTAGGCCACATTGGATGGGTACTGACCAGGTTTATGCAGTTTTAGAGTAACATTGCTACATTGCATGCATTTAGTTGAATTTCATTTAATTATCCAAAAGGCCCAAATTTGCACAACAAGTGTGATGTAGATTGCTCCTGAAAATTTTGAAAAATCATTTTATGCTACAATATCGGTGTTGGATGAAGTTGGCACAAGGCAAGTAGCAATTCAAAACCATTTGTGTGAATCATCAACACTGCAAGTTTGAACCAAGTTTGAAAAATCATTTTATGCTACTATATTGGTGTTGGATGAACTTGGCACAAGGCAAGTAGCAATTCCATACCGTTTTTATGAGTGGTCAACACTTCAAGTTTGACCCAAGTTTGAAAATAAAGAAGGAAAATGAAGAAGGCTCAAAAATTCAAATGCCTTTGCACTGAGCCATCTTATATGCAATTGTTTGTGGGAAACATACTAAACTTGTAGTATAACAAGTATGAAAAAAAACTTCACAAAATGGCCTATCTACAATGGACTTGTGTGGATTTCATGGCACATGCACATGGAAGTGGCAACATACATAATTAATTTTGTAATAGTGGACAATGTATCATAGGAATTTGCAATTATTTTGTAATAAATAAATATTTTTCCATTTTCCAAGCCCCTGAAATGGCTTTTCTTTGTGAAAGAAGTGCCTTAAATAATTTTGAATTTTGTTCCATTTGCAGGACACATTGGATTGGCACTGACCAGGTTTCACCAATTTCACAGTAATATTGCTGTATTCGATGCATTTAGTTGAATTTCATTGAATTATCCGAAAAGGCCAAAATTTGCACTATAAGTGTGATGTAGATTGCTCCTGAATTTTTTTAAAAATCATTTTATGCTACAATATTGGTGTTTGATGAACTTGGCACAAGGCAAGTAGCAATTCCAGACAATTTTGTACGAACGGTCAACAATTCAAGTTTGACCCAAGTTTGAAAAAAAAACAAAGAAAATGAAAAAAGGCTCAAAAATTCAAATGCCTTTGCAATGAGCCATCATATGTGCACTAGTTTGTGGGCAAAATACTAGAGTTCTATTACAACAAGTCTGAAAAAAAACCTTTACAAAATGGCCTATGTATAATGGAGTTGTGTGGATTTCAAGGAACATGCACAGGGAAATGGCCACATACATGGCAAAATCCATGATAACATGCCCAAATTTTGCACAACTATTAGTGTAGCCATAGTGGACAATGTTTCATTGGAATTTGCAATTATTTTGTAATAAAAAATTAATTTTCCTTTTTCTAAGCCCCTGAAATGGCTTTTCTTTGTGAAGGAAGTGCCTTAAATAATTTTGAAATTTGTTCCATTTCATATTTCATAAAAAGCAGTACACATTGGATGGGCACTGACCAGGTTTCACCAATTTCAGAGTAATATGAAAAGGCCCAAATTTGCACTACAAGTGTGATGTAGATTGCTCCTAAAATTTGCACTACAAAATGACCTATCTACAATGGTCTTGTGTGGATTTCAAGGCACATGCACATGGAAATGGCCACGTACATGGCAAAATCCAAGATAACATGCCCAAATTTGGCACGATTATTGGTGTAACCATGGTGGACAATGTTTCATAGGAATTTGCAATTATTTTGTAATAAAAAAAATTAATTTTCCATTTTCCAAGCCCGTGAAACGGCTTCTCTTTGTCAAGGAAGTGCCCTAAATAATTTTGAAATTTGTTCCATTTCATATTTCATCAAAAGTAGGCCACATTGGATGGGCACTGACCAGGTTTGAGCTGTTTCAGAGTAATATTGTTATATTCCATGCATTTAGTTGAATTTCATTCAATTATGCAAAAAGGCCCAAATTTGCACTACAAGTGTGATGTAGATTGCTCCTGAATTTTTTGAAAAATCATTTTATGCTACAATATTGGTGTCGGATGAACTTGGCACAAGGCAAGTAGCAATTCCAGACCATTTTGAATGAATGGTCAACACTTCAAGTTTGACCCAAATCTTAAAATAAACAAAGAAAATGAAAAAAGGTTAAAAAATTCAAATGCCTTTGCACTGAGCCATCTTATGTGCACTTGTTTGTGGAAAAAATACTAAACTTGTAGTACAACAAGTCTAAAAAAACTTTCACAAAATGGCCTATCAACAATGGACTTGTGTGGATTTCAAGGCACATGCACATGGAAATGGCCACATACATGGCAAAATCCATGATAACATGCCCAAATTTGCACGACAAGTGTGATGTAGATTGCTCCTGAAATTTTTGAAAAATCATTTTGTTCTACAATATTGGTGTTTGATGAACTTGGCACAAGGCAAATAGGAATTCTAGACCATTTTGTATCAATGGTCAACACTACATGTTTGACCCAAGTTTGAAAAAAAAATGAAAAAAGGCTCAAAAATTCAAATGCCTTTGCATTGAGCCATCTTATGTGCACTAGTTTGTGGGGGAAATACTAAAGTTCTATACAACAAATCTGGAAAAAAAAACTTTACAAAATGGCCTATATATAATGGAGTTGTTTGGTTTTCAAGGAACATGCACATGGAAATGGCCACATTCATGGCAAAAACCATGATAACATGCCCAAATTTGGCACAACTATTGGTGCAACCATAATTGTGACGCCCTCGGCTTAATCATGCACTAATCATACACGCAAATACACACGATCAAGCCTAAGGACTCACTTGAAGATATCACAACACAACTCTAAAACACAAATTAAAATAATACAAGCTTTTTGTTACAAGCCAGGGTCCTCGAGGGCTCGAATACATAAGCTCGCATACAAGCGTCAGCGAAAGCATCAGATATCTGAGTACATATATGAAACAGAAACAGATAAGCCTTTAAAAAAGGCGGGGCAAAACAAAAGCTACGATCGAAAGGCGCAGGCCTCCTGCCTGGGACCCTCTGATCCTACTCCTGGTCGTCGGCAAGCTAGTAGTGGTAACCACCCTCGGGGTGGTAGTAGAAGTCGTCGGCGGGGGCAGCTGGCTCTGGGGCTCCGTCATCTGGTTGCATCAAACGGATATGGGGAAAAAGAGAAAGCAAAGCAACCGTGAGTAGTCATCCGAAGTACTCAGCAAGCAAGGATCTATGCTACATATGCAACATTATCAAAGAAAGGCTGTATGTGTGGACTGGGCTGCAGAAATGCTAGAACAGAGGGAAGGCCTAATCCTATCGAAGACTAGCATCTTCAGCGGTCTTGCAGCATTAGAAGAGTGTAGATTAGTACAGGGTAAGGTAGTGGCAGTATTAAAATATCAACCTCGCCCAGAGATCCTTTCTCGACTACCTGCGAGAAAGCAATCCCAGAGCCCTAATATCCAAGTATCAACCTCGGCCAGAGATCCTTTCTCGACTCCCTGCGAGAAAGCAATCCCAGAGCCATAGTATCCATTTCTCATCACAAGTATCCAGTTCTAGTTGTATCGATCGGGATACAACTCCGAGCGTCCGTTACCGAGGATCCGGCTATGCATAGATTAATTCTTCCCTGCAGGGGTGCACCAACTTACCCACCACGCTCGATTAACTCCGGCCGAACACACTCTTCTGGGTCATGCCCGGCCTCGGCCAAATGATACACTGCAACCCTACCTAGAGCTCAGCAGAGAGGTCCCCGTCGGTCTACATCCTAAGCGCTCGGGGGTCTTCGGCCATCGCCCCTCGCCCTCTGGGTCGTTGCGCACATGGCTCAGATCCAAGCACCACCTCTGTCGTGGATGGAGCCAATCACTCCATGCCGCACTGCTGAACTGGACGTCTGACAGAGCTTTCGGCTGATGCTACGATGCAGAGTGCCCATAACTGATCCCATGTGATGGTTAGTGCTATCGGGCCAGAGGCCCACTCGAATCAAATATCCAAATCTTCAGTACATTGGGGGTGCGGTAATGAGCAGAGACTCACGATCGATGTGACCTAGTTGCCCCGTCTCGAGGACTGGCGGCAAGGGTTAAGAATGCCCGGCCACGCCTCTTATTTATCTCTCGGGCACCCTCTAGGTCAACCCGTCTCCACATCACTCGTGGGTACCTCTAAGGGCTGTCCATAACATCAAGGGAATTCGAGGTATCACCCTCGTTGGATTCCTACTCGATGTATCCGTCAAGGTGAACTCGGAGGAATCACCCTCGATGGGTTCACACTTGAGTTGTTGCACGACAGCATTGTTATCGGGAGTGGTGAAAGAGGAATCACCCTCGATGACCACAACCGAATAGCTACTCTATAGAGTGAACATTAGAAGTGTTATACGAGGTATCACCCTCGGGACTCGATAGTAACGCTACAGTGTCATACAACTAGGGGGGTGATGTGCGGTGCCGGGGCCTGGTCTTCAGTCCCGCCGATCGGGTCTTCTGATAATCCAGTGGGGCAGTTGGGTCAAAATGGGGTCTCTGACGGGTCTCTAACCAGCCTATGCTAAATAGTTTAGGAAAGCAGGTAATTATCAACAGCAGGTTACAAAATCAGGCTATGCATCAGAATAGGTAAAGCAGTAGCAGCAGCAATTCTAATGCAAGCACAAGACAGAAGAGAATAGGCGATATAGGCATGCTCAAAGGGAGGTGCTTGCCTGGTTGCTCGGCGGCAAAGGCAAGGTCGTCAACGGTGTCGCCGGGCTCTTGAGCTGCGTCGGTCTCGGGAACTGCGTCTGTAGCGAGGTCTACCGAGAGAGAAGAGGGGGAGGAAACAGATAAATACACGGCAAACATATGCAACATAGAGCATGCTATGCTAACATGCAGTGCAGGGTTGCCTAAAGACATATCTAAATCATATTAGTTATTTTAGGATTTAAGTTGGATTTATTAACCGGTGTATAAGCACTATTCATCTACCAGAAACAGGCTAAAAGTTGTGGGTACACCTCCGTAGAGGGTCTCGAGACAGAAACAGATGGCACGGTTGGATTCGTCTTGTCGTTCTGAGCAACTTTCATGTATAAAGTTTTTCGATCTGAGCTACGGTTTATTTTATTTGATTTTTTAAACTTTTAATCATTTTCTGGAATTTATATTTCTTTAATAAAATCAACATTATCCAGAACAGTGAAAGGTGACATCAACATGACGCATTGCTGGCGTCAGCAGTCAACAAGGGCTGACCGGAGTCAAACCTGACAGGTGGGTCCAGTGGGACCCACAGGTCAGTGTCTCAGAACTAATCAGTGGTTAATTAAGGTTAAACATGCTTACTCAGGGGGTGGGTCCCATATGTTGGTGTATGTTTAGTGATTAGTTTTAATTTTAAAACCTTTTTAACTAGTTAATTACGCGGGCCCACTGGTCAGTGACAGAAAGTGCCACATCACCAGTGTTGACCCGGTCAACTGGTCAAATGGGTCCGCGGGGCCCAGCTGCCAGCGACTCGGTGTGGCCCACTGGTCAGGCCACATCGGTCAGCGGCGCCGGAGCTGCTCCGACAAGCTCTCCGCGGCAGCAAGTTCGCTGGAGAGGCTCGGAATTTCGCTACGGTGGCCCGTTTTCGACGCGGTTGGTTGCATTCTAACGGCCAGTGCCGCGCGCGTCGAGTGGTGCGACCGGATGGACTCAGGGGAGGCTGGAACCTCGCCGGGGATGAGCGTAGGCTGAGGTGACATTCGGGTGTGGTCGGAAAAAGCGAGTGTATGGAGAGGTCAGGCCACACTACGGGAGTGCCTCGAGCTCACCGGTGAGCTCGGATGGCCACGACGACGTCGGAAACAACCGCAGCGAGCTCGACAGCACGGCGCGCTACGGCAATGGCGGCGGTGGCGCGTTCGGCTAGCTAATGGCGAGGAAACGGCGCAAGATCGGGGAGAGAGGAGGCGGGGCTTACAGTGCAGGCACACGAAGGCCTCTCGGGGTTCGGGAGCCCAGAGGGAGGCCTATGGTCGCCGGTGGTCGTCGGTGACCGAAGCGAATCCCGGCGAGGGGAAACGGGCGATGGCGCAGCTAGAGGTAGTCCGGCTTGCTCTGTTGCCTGCAGTCGATGGAGTCGACGCCCGTGGACCGCCTCGACACGGCGAAGGAGCGGATGGGCGCCGGTGGCCACGAGTTCGACGATAGTGCGGCAGCGGCAGCGCTCGGGAGAGAGGGGAACGGGTGAGCACGGCAGATCTGGCGCAAGAGGGAAAGAGTGTCGAGGCGGAAAGGAAGAGGGCGAACCCTAGGGCGTCGGGGTGGTCTTAACGGCGCCGAGGGCGGCTCGGATGGCCGACAGCACGACGGCCATCGCCGTGTCCACACGTGCGGGCGACAGCGCACGAGGAGGATGAAGACACGGTTGGGCTGGGCCGGGTCGGCCTGCCAGGTAAGTGGCCTCAGGCCTCTTTCCTTTTTCTGTTTTCCTGTTTTCTCTTTTATTTAGCAGCAGAGAGAGGGATGGAATTATTTGGGTAACCAAATAGTGTAGGAAAAATATGGGACTAGGCCCAATAAATCCAACACAAATTTAGACAGTGCCACAATTATTTTGGGGAGCAAGTAGTTTTGGTTTATATTTTCCAAAATTAAAATAGCACTGAAGAATGCTGGAATGGTGCTGTTATGATTGCTAATGCTCATCTTTGCTCAAGGGTGATGTTGTGTTCCTTAACACATCATTGTTTTGGAATATTTGCAAGATAATGAACATTTTCTCAGCAACTTTTGGGCTACTTTTTTTTGCACTTGAATTTTGAATTGAGTTTCAGAGAGGAATTTGAAATGAAGTGTTTAACCATATGATCAAGCATAGAATAAGGTGATGACTTGGCATACTTATCATTATGTCATAGTGCTTATTACACAGGGGTGTTACAATTCTCCTCCTCTAAAAGAAATTCTTGTCCCGAGAATACAGGAGGTAGAAGAAAAGAGGTCGGGGTATTCTTCCCGAAGATGATCCTCGCGTTCCCAAGTGGCTTCATCTTCAGTATGATTTAACCACTGCACTTTCAGGAACTTGGTCGTCTTCTGACGAGTCCGACGTTCAGCTTCATCGAGAATGCGGATCGGATGCTCCTTATAAGATAGGTCATCTTGCAACTCGAGCATCTTGTGGTCCACTGCTCGGTGTGGAGACTCCTTGAAGCATTTACGAAGTTGCGACACATGGAATATGTCGTGGATATGAGAGAATTGCGGCAGCAACTCCAATTTATATGCCACCTGACCACGTCTAGCAACTATGCGGAAAGGACCAATGTAGCGAGAAGCTAACTTGCCCTTGATTCCGAATCGGTGAGTGCCCTTCATAGGAGTGACACGCAGATAAGCTTGATCACCAGGTTGATAAGTCAAACCCCATCGTTTGCGATCGTAATTGCTCTTCTGGCGGTCCTGAGCCGCCTTGAGATTTTCTCGGACAATTCGGACTTGCTCTTCGGCGTGTTGAATAATATCCGGACCCATGAGCGGTCGTTCCCCAATTCCTGACCAATTTAGAGGTGTTCGACATTTACGTCCATAGAGTACTTCGAAGGGGGCCATTTTCAAGCTGGCTTGATAGCTGTTGTTATATGAAAACTCGGCGTAAGGGAGAGATTCTTCCCACTTCTTGCCAAAAGAAATAACACAAGCTCGCAGCATGTCTTCAAGCACTTGATTGACTCACTCAACTTGGCCTTGGGACTGGGGGTGATATGCTGAACTCCTGGTGATACGAGTTCCCATAGCTTCTTGGAAACTTTCCTAGAACTTTGAGGTGAATAGACCGCCACGGTCCGAACTGATCTCCTTTGGAATACCGTGTAGTGACAAAATTCTGGAGATATACAACTCTGCTAACTGACTAGCAGTGATCGTCTCTTTGACAGGCAGAAAGTGTGCAACTTTAGAGAGTTGGTCGACGACAACAAGAATAGCATCGTGACCCTTCTGTGACTTGGGAAGGCGAGTAATGAAATCCATATGAACCTTATCCCATTTCCACAAAGGAATAGGAAGTGGTTATAGAATTCCAGCAGGCTTCTGATGTTCTGCTTTAACGCGATGGCAAACATCACATTCAGCAAAGTATCGAGCAATATCCTGCTTCATTATAGACCACCAGTACCTTTGTCGGAGATCACGATACATCTTTGTGCTACTCGGATGAATAGACAACGGTGTATCATGTGCCTCCTTCATGACCTTGTCAGTCATAAGCTCGAAGCGAGGTACGACAATGCGGTCTTTGAAATACAAAGTTCCATCTTGAGACAGCGAGAAATCCCTGTACTTTTCAAGGTGAAGATCTTTCTTCATGAGATCAATTTCAGCATCTTTAGCTTGCACACTCTTAACAGCTTTCTCAAGATCTGGTTGTATCACATGGTTATTAAGAGAACCCTGTGGAACAATACGTAGATTCAGCTTGCACAGTTCTTCAAAAAGTCGAGGTTGAGCTCGCCTAACCATGAGGTTGTCGCAATAGGACTTGCGGCTTAAGGCATCAGCCATTACATTAGCCTTGCCAGGGGTATAAGAAATACCCAAATCATAGTCAGTAATTGTCTCCATCCATCTTTGCTGACGGAGGTTCAGAGATGGCTGAGTGAACAAGTACTTCAGACTTTTATGATCCGTGTAGATCTCGCAATGATTACCGAGGAGCTAATGTCGCCACAACTTCAATGCATAGATGACTGCAGCTAGTTCTAGATCATGTACTGGATAGTTCTCCTCATGTGGGCGCAACTGTCGAGAGCCATAGGCAATCACTTTACGCTCTTGCATTAGGACACAACCTAATCCTTCACGGGATGCGTCACAATAAATCACGAAGTCTTTACGAGGATCAGGAGGAGCAAGTACTGGGGCAGAGGTTAACTTGTCTTTGAGTGTTTGAAAACTTTCCTTACATTTTTCTGTCCACTCAAACTTAACGCTGTTGTGAAGCAGATCGGTCAAAGGCATAGCAATCTTTGAGAAATTCTCGACAAAGCAACGGCAATAACTTGCAAGGCCGAGAAAACTTCTGACTTGCTTGACATTCTTCGGTGGAGTCCATTCAAGAATAGCCTGAACTCGTTCTGGGTTAACAGCAATGCAATCTTTGGAGATCACGTGGCCGAGATATGTCACTTCAGACAACCAGAATTCACACTTGGAATACTTGGCATACAGTTGATGTTTACGCAGCCTTTCCAGTACAAGCCGAAGATGTTCGGCATGTTCTTCTTCATTCTTGGAATATATAAGAATATCATCCAAGTAAACCATGACAAATTTGTCGAGGTAATCCATGAAGATATAATCCATCAGGCGGGAGAATGTAGCTGGAGCATTGGTTAATCTGAAAGACACGACAGTGTACTCATAAGAGCCATAACGGGTAACAAAGGCAGTCTTCGGAATATACTCTTCGCAGACATGGATCTGATGATGACCCAACCTCAAGTCAAGTTTCGAGAACACCGATAATCCAGCAAGCTGATCATAAAGATCATTGATCCGGGGCAGTGGGTATTTGTTCTGGATGGTGGCTTGGTTAATGGGCCGATAATCCTAGACCAATCGGTTAGTTCCATCCTTCTTCTTAACGAAGAGTGAAGGTGCTCCCCAAGCAGAGCAACTGGGGCGGATGAAACCCTTCTTAAGTGACTTGTCTATTTCTTCCTTAAGCTCGAGAAGGTGGTGCGGAGGCATCTTATAAGGACGTTTCGCAATAGGAGTTGTGCCTGGTTTCAAGTCGATGACGAACTCAACAGCTCTAGCAGGGGGTATTCCTGGAAGTTCTTCTGGAAATACATCTTGAAAATCATGAACAACTGGAACGTTCTTGATGCCTTCAAGAGGTGAAGCATTCAATGCATTCAGAACATAAATCTGAGCTTCGGCGTTCTGAACTGTTCGAGCTGAGTATCTGACTGTTTGGCCGGAAGGGTGTGTGATGCGGACTGTTTCAGCGGCACAGTCAATCAAAGCTTTATGAGGCTTCAACTAGTCCATACCCAGAATAATATCTATGTTGGAGGTCTTGAGAGTAATGAGGGAAACGGGGAACATCAATCCTCCAATCACAATGTGGTTACCGTTGCTTACCATGGTAGTTTGCCAATTAGCCCCGGGCGACTGGATTACTAATGGGGTGGACATCTCCTTGAAAGGTATATCATGGCTTCGCGCAAAACTTTCGGACATAAAGGAGTGCGATTCTCCAGAATCAAAGAGGACTGAAGCTGGGATTGAATTCACTAGGAGGGTGCCCATCAAAATTTTGGTGTCCTGTCGAGCTTCTTCAATGTTGACATGGTTGACATGAACAAGCTGACTAGCAGGTAGTCTGGCATCAGCCTTCCTGGAAGGATGTTTTCAACGGCTATTCCTGCAAACAACAGAAGGACGTGATGCGTGTTGAGGCTAACTCCGACGGCAGTTGATAGCACTGTGCCCTGGCTGTCCACACTGGTGGCACAAACCATCATTATGGGAAAGCATCAACATTGGGCTGTCCACTTGCAATGTTCAGTTGTCTTGGTGGTGGAGGCAGACAAGATGGAACATAAGATGGCCTGGGTACCGGGGCAGGTCGGTGATGGACATTGTGCGGAATCCACACTCGATGTTTCTGAACAGGCTGACCCGAGGATGAGCCAACATCATGAGTGCGCTTGAGCGACTCCTGGTACTTAGTCAGACCAGTTTTAGCTCGAAAGGCTTGACTGACAAGCGTCGCAAAGTCCTCACAATCAAGGGAAACAAGTGCGAGGTTTATATCAGTACGCAATCCTTCACGGAATTTCTCCTGCTTGCGAGCGTCAGTGTCGACGTCATCCGCAGGATAGCGGGATAATTCAAGGAATTTCCTCTGATATTCATCCACAATCATTGTGCCCTGTGAGAGTTTGCGGAACTCCTGCTTCTTCTGGTCGATCAGACCTTGAGGAATGTGCCGTGCATGGAAAGCTGACTGAAATTCCTGCCAAGTGGTTATAGTTTCAGCAGGCAACATACCCTTGTGGCTTTCCCACCATTGAGCAGCTGGACCCTTTAAGTGGAATGTCACAAAGGTGACATAACTGTCAGGGGCCACATTAGCTGACTCCATCTCAAACAGAATGTCACGAAGCCAATCATCAGCATCCATAGGATTGGTGGAGTTGCGGAAAATGGATGGATTGAGGCGCACAAATTCTAGCAGAGTTATTGGAGCAGTCTGTTGCTGAGCATTCTGAGTTGGGAACTAAGCCAATACTCCGGTCATAAACTGACGGTTGAGTTCAAACTGCTGCATCATTGCAGCAATATAGGGTGGAGGTGGAGGATCGTCAGCCATCCTGCCAAATCAACAGGGACAGTTTTGCAAGAAAAACTGCATGTGTATGGAGTTATTCATGATGTAACAAGGGAAATGAACAAGAAGGCATCATGTGCATATTAGTAGTCCTTAAAGACATACAGAACAATGCACGGAGTTGGACACAAATGGCGGTAGGAGTTCGGAAACGCACGCAGCTAGACAAGCTAGGCGGCGCGCAGGCATGCGGTAAGGAAGTACACAACGAGACATAGCAAAGGCTACATCAACGTCGAAGAAAACTGCTGGAGCGAGGATTCTGCAAGTGACAACACAGGGTGCCCTCGATAAAAGCATCCTGTAAGCAGAACCTGGCCCACAATCTTGAAGCAAGGGGGATAATTTCAGAACTCCGAGTGGATGTGATCACGACAACCTAATGTTGGAGTTAGTAAAATTTTAACCCGAATAGAAGAGAGATCAGAGTCCCAGAGTAAAGATCAAGGAGTAAAAGATCCTAATACCACCCAATAGGCGACGTGGGCCCGTAAGCCACACAACCAAGTTAGTAAAACAGTTTTGGACCACTAGACTCAACATCGGCCAAGGAGTTGGAAAGGGGGATCCTATAGGCAGTCGGCTCTGATACCAACCTGTGACGCCCCCGGCTTAATCATGCACTAATCATACATGCAAATGCACACGATCAAGCCTAAGGACTCACTTGAAGATATCACAACACAACTCTAAAACACAAATTAAAATAATACAAGCTTTATGTTACAAGCCAGGGGCCTTGAGGGCTCGAATACATAAGCTCGCATACAAGCGTCAGCGAAAGCATCAGATATCTGAGTACAGATATGAAACAGAAACAGATAAGCCTTTAAAAAAGGCGGGGCAAAACAAAAGCTACGATCGAAAGGCGCAGGCCTCCTGCCTGGGACCCTCCGATCCTACTCCTGGTCGTCGGCAAGCTCATAGTGGTAACCACCCTCGGGGTGGTAGTAGAAGTCATCGGCAGGGCAGCTGGCTCCGGGGCTCCGTCATCTGGTTGCATCAAACGGATATGGGAAAAAAGAGAAAGCAAAGCAACCGTGAGTACTCATCCAAAGTACTCAGCAAGCAAGGATCTACACTACATATGCAACATTATCAAAGAAAGGTTGTATGTGTGGACTGGGCTGCAGAAATGCCAGAATAGAGGGAAGGCCTAGTCCTATCAAAGACTAGCATCTTTAGCGGTCTTGCAGCATTAGAAGAGTGTAGATTAGTACAAGGTAAGGTAGTAGCAGTATTAAAATATCAACCTCGCCCAGAGATCCTTTCTCGACTACCTACGAGAAAGCAATCCCAGAGCCCTAATATCCAAGTATCAACCTCGGCCTGAGATCCTTTCTCAACTCCCTGCGAGAAAGCAATCGCAGAGCCATAGTATCCATTTCTCATCACAAGTATCCAGTTCTAGTTGTATCGATCGGGATACTACTCCGAGCGTCCGTTACCGAGGATCCGGCTATGCATAGATTAGTTCTTCGCTGTAGGGGTGCACCAACTTACCCACCATGCTCGATTAACTCCGGCCGGACACACTTTTCTGGGTCATGCCCGGCCTCGGCCAAACGATACACTGCAACCCTACCTAGAGCTCAGCAGAGAGGTCCCCGTTGTCTACATCCTAAGAGCTCGGGGGTCTTGGGCCATCGCCCCTCGCCCTCCAGGTCATTGCGCACATGGCTTGGATCCAAGCACCACCTCTGTTGTGGATGGCGCCAATCACTCCATACCGCATTGCTGAACTGGACGTCTGACAGAGCTTTCGGCTGATGCTACGATGTAGAGTGCCCATAACTGATCCCACGTGATGGTTAGTGCTATCGGGCCAGAGGCCCATTCGGATCAAATATCCACATCGTTAGTACATTGGGGGTGCGGTAACGAGCAGAGACTTATGATTGATGTGACCCCGTCGCCCCGTCTCAAGGACTGGCGGCAAGGGCTAAGAATGCTCGACCATGCCTCATATTTATCTCTCGGGCACCCTCTAGGTCAACCCGTCTCCAGATCACTCGCGGGTACCTCTCAGGGTCGACCCGCCTTTCCAAGTAACAGTAGTAAAGCCCAAGTAACCGTGTGTCCATAACATCAAGGGAATCCGAGGTATCACCCTCGTTGGATTCCTACTCGATGTATCCGTCAAGGTGAACTCGGAGGAATCACCCTCGATGGGTTCACACTTGAGTTGTTGCACGACAGCGTTGCTATCGGGAGTGGTGAAAGAGGAATCAACCTCGATGACCACAACCGAATAGCTACTCTACAGAGTTAACATCAGAAGTGTTATACGAGGTATCACCCTTGGCACTCGATAGTAATGCTGCAGTGTCGTACAACTAGGGTGGTGATGTGCGGTGCCGGGGCCTGGTCTTCAATCCCGCCGATCGGGTCTTCTGATAATCCAGCGGGGCAGTTGGGTCAAAATGGGGTCTCTGACGGGTCTCTAACCAGCCTATGTTAAACAGTTTAGGAAAGTAGGTAATTATCAATATAAGGTTACAAAATCAGGCTATGCATCAGAATAGGTAAAGCAGTGGCAGCAACAATTCTAATGCAAGCACCAGAGAGAAGAGAATAGGCGATATAGGCATGCTCAAAGGGGGGATGGTTGCCTGGTTGCTCGGCGGCAAAGGCAAGGTCGTCAACGGTGTCGTCGGGATCCTGAGCTGCGTCGGTCTCGAAAACTGCGTTTGTAGCGGGGTCTACCGAGAGAGAAGAGGGGGAGGAAATAGATAAATACACGGCAAACATATGCAACAAAGACCATGCTATGCTAACGTGCAGTGCAGGGTTGCCTAAAGACATATCTAAATCATATTAGTTATTTTAGGATTTAAGTTGGATTTATTAACCGGTGTATAAGCACTATTCATCTACCAGAAATAGGATAAAAGTTGCGGTTTCACCTCCGTAGAGGGTCCCGACACAGAAATAGATGGCACAGTTGGATTCGTCTCGTCGTTCTGAGCAACTTTCATGTATAAAGTTTTTCGATCTGAGCTACGATTTATTTTATATGATTTTTTAAAGTTTTAATCATTTTCTGGAATTTATTTTTATTTAATAAAATCAACATTATCCAGAACAGTGAAAGGTGATGTCAGCATGACGCATTGCTTGCGTCAGCAGTCAACAGGGGCTGACCGGAGTCAAACCTAACAGGTGGGTCCAGTGGGACCCACAGGTCAGTGTCTCAGAACTAATCAGTGGTTAATTAAGGTTAAACATGGTTACTCAGGCGGTGGGTCCCACATGTCGGTGTATGTTTAGTGATTAGTTTTAATTTTAAAACCTATTTAACTAGTTAATTACGCGGGCCCACTGGTCAGTGACAGAAAGTGCCATGTCACCAGTGTTGACCCGGTCAACTGGTCAACTGGGTCCGCGGGGCCCAGCTGCCAGCGACTCGGTGTGGCCCTCTGGCAGGCCATGTCGGTCAGCGGCGCCGGAGCTGCTCCGGCGAGTTCGCCGGAGAGGCTCAGAATTTCGCTACGGTGGCCCGTTTTCGACGCGGTTGGTTGCATTCAAACGGCCAGTGCCGCGCACGTCGAGTGGTGTGACCGGATGGACTCGGGGGAGGCCGGAACCTCGCCGGCGACGAGCGTAGGCGGAGGTGACATTCGGGCGTGGTCGGAAATAGCGAAGCGGCGCACGCGCGAGCGTATGGAGAGGTCAGGCCACACTACGGGAGTGCCCCGAGCTCACTGGTGAGCTCGGATGGCCACGACGACGTCGGAAACAACCGCACCGAGCTCGACAGCACGGCGGGCAACGGCAATGGCGGCGGTGGCGTGTTCGGCTAGCTAATGGCGAGGAAACAGTGCACGTTCGGGGAGAGAGGAGGCGGGGCTTACAATGCAGGCACACGGAGGCCTCTCGTGGTTCGGGAGCGCAGAGGGAGGCCTATGGTCACCGGTGGTCGTCGGTGACCGAGGCGGATCCCGGCGAGGGAAAACGGGCGATGGCGCAGCTCGGGGTAGTCCGGCTTGCTTTGCTGCCCGCAGTCGATGGAGTCGATGCCGGTGGACCGCCTGGACACGGCGAAGGAGCGGATGGGCGCCGGTGGCCATGAGTTCGATGATAGTGCGGCAGCGACAACGCTCGGGAGAGAGGGGAACGGCGAGCACGGCGGATCTGGCGCAAGGGGGAAAGAGTGTCGAGGCAGAAAGGGACAGGGCGAACCCTAGGGCATCGGGGTGGTCTTAACGGCGCCGGGGCGACTCAGATGGCCGACAGAACGACAGCCGTCACCGTGTCCACGCGCGCGGGCGATAGCGCACGAGGAGGATGAAGACACGGTTGGGCTGGGCCGGCTCGGCCTGCCAGGTAAGTGGCCTCGGGCCTCTTTCCTTTTTCTGTTTTCCTGTTTTCTCTTTTATTTAGCAGTAGAGAGAGGGATGGAATTATTTGGGTAACCAAATAGTGTAGGAAAAATATGGGACTAGGCCCAATAAATCCAACACAAATTTAGACAGTGCCATAATTATTTTGGGGAGCATGTAGTTTTGGTTTATATTTTCCAAAATTAAAATAGCACTGAAGAATGCTGGAATGGTGCTGTTATGATTGCTAATGCTCATCTTTGCTCAAGGGTGATGTTGTGTTCCTTAACACATCATTGTTTTGGAATATTTGCAAGATAATGAACGTTTTCTCAGCAACTTTTGGGCAACTTTATTTTGCACTTGAATTTTGAATTGAGTTTCAGAGAGGAATTTGAAATGAAGTGTTTAACCATATGATCAAGCATAGAATAAGGTGATGACTTGGCATACTTATCATTAAGTCATAGTGCTTATTACACAGGGGTGTTACAATAATGGACAATGTTTCATAGGAATTTGCAACATATTTTGTAATAAAAAATTATATTTCCATTTTCCAAGCCCCTGAAATGGCTTTTCTTTGTGAAGGAAGTGCCTTAAATACTTTTGAAATTTGTTCCATTTCTTTTTTCATAAAAAGAGTACACATTGGATGGGCACTGATGAGGTTTCACAAATTTCAGAGTAATATTGCTCTATTCCATGCGTTTAATTGAATTTCATTGAATTATCCGAAAAGGCCCAAATTTGCACAACAAGTGTGATGTAGATTGGTACTAAAATTTGCAATACAAAATGGCCTATCTACAATGCACTTGTGTGGATTTCAAGGCACATGCACATGGAAATGGCCACATACATGGCAAAATCCATGATAACATGCCCAAATTTAGCACAACTATTGATGTAACCATAGTGGACAATGTTTCATAGGAACTTGCAATTATTGTGTAATAAAAATTAATTTTCCATTTTCCAAGCCCATGAAATGGCTTTTCTTTGTGAAGGAAGTGCCTTAAATAATTTTGAAATTTGTTCCATTTCATATTCATAAAAAGCAGTACACATTGGATGGGCACTGACCAAGTTTCACCAATTTCATAGTAATATTGCTATATTCCATGCATTTAGTTGAATTTCATTGAATTATTCGAAAAGGCCCAAATTTGCACTAAAAGTGTGATGTAGATTCCTCCTTAAATTTGCACTACAAAATGGCATATCTACAATGGACTAGTGTGGATTTCAAGTCACATGCACATGGAAATGGCCACGTACATGGCAAAATCGATGATAACATACCCAAATTTGGCACAACTATTGCTGTAACCATAGTGGACAATGTTTCATAGGAATTTGCACTATTTTGTAATAAATAATTAATTTTCCATTTTCCAAGCCACTGAAATGGCTTTTCTTTGCGAAAGAAGTGCCTTAAATAATTTTGAAATTTGTTCCATTTCATTTTTCATCAAAAGCAGGACAAATTGGATTGGCACCGACCAGGTTTCACCAATTTCACAGTAATATTGCTATATTCCATGGATTTAGTTGAATTTCATTGAATTATCAGAAAAGGCCCAAATTTGCACTACAAGTGTGATGTAGATTGCTCCTGAATTTTATGAAAAATCATTTTATGCTACAATATTGATGTTTGATGAACTTGGCACAAGGCAAGTAGCAATTCTAGCCATTTTGTATCAATGGTCAACACTACAAGTTTGACCCAAGTTTGAAAAAAAAACAAAGAAAAGGAAAAAAGGCTCAAAAATTCAAATGCCTTTGCACTGAGCCATCTTATGTGCACTAGTTTGGGGGGAAAATACTAAAGTTCTATTACAACAAATCTGAAAAAAAAACTTTACAAAATGGCCTATCTATAATGGAGTTGCGTGGATTTCCAGGAACATGCACATGGAAATGGCCACACACATGGCAAAATCCAAGATAACATGCCCAAATTTGGCACAACTATTGGTGTAACCATAATGGACAATGTTTCATAGGAATTTGCAATTATTTTGTAATAAAAAATTAATTTTACATTTTCCAAGCCCCTGAAATGGATTTTCTTTGTGAAGGAAGTGCATTAAATACTTTTGAAATTTGTTCCATTTCATTTTTCATAAAAAGGAGGACACACTGGATGGGCACTGACCAGGTTTCACAAATTTCAGAGTAATCTTGCTATATTCCATGCATTTAGTCGAATTTCATTGAATTATCCGAAAAGGCCAAAATTTGCACTACAAGTGTGATGTAGATTGATTCTAAAATTTGCAATACAAAATGGCCTATCTACAATGCACTTGTGCGGATTTCAAGGCACATGCACATGGAAATGGCCACATATAAGGAAAAATCCATGATAACACGCCCAAATTTGGCACAACTATTGTGTAACCATAGTGGACAATGTTTCATAGGAATTTGCGATTATTGTGTAATAAAAATTAATTTTCCATTTTCCAAGCCCATGAAATGGCTTTTCTTTGTGGAGGAAGTGCCTTAAATAATTTGAAATTTGTTCCATTTCATTTTCATAAAAAGCAGTACACATTGGATGGGCACTGACCAGGTTTCACCAATTTCATAGTAATATTGCTCTATTCCATGCATTTAGTTGTATTTCATTGAATTATCCGAAAAGGCCCAAATTTGCACTACAAGTGCGATGTAGATTCCTCCTAAAATTTGCACTGCAAAATGGCATATCTACAATGGACTAGTGTGGATTTCTAGTCACATGCACATGAAAATGGCCACGTACATGGCAAAATCCATGATAACATGCACAAATTTGGCACAACTATTGGTGTAACCATAGTGGACAATGTTTCATAGGAATTTGCAATAATTTTGTAATAAAAAAATTAATTTTCCATTTTCCATGCCCCTGAAATGGCTTTTCTTTGTGAAAGAAGTGCCTTAAATAATTTTGAAATTTTTCCATTTCATTTTTCATCAAAAGCAGGACACATTGGATTAGCACTGACCAGGTTTATGCAGTTTTAGAGTAACATTGCTACATTCCATGCATTTTGTTGAATTTCATTGAATTATCCTAAAAGGCCCAAATTTGCACTACAAGTGTGATGTAGATTGCTCCTGAAAGTTTTGAAAAATAATTTTATTCTACAATTTTGGTGTTGGATGAACTTGGCACAAGGCAAGTAGCAATTCAAATCCATTTTGTGTGAATGGTCAACACTACAAGTTTGCCCCAAGTTTGAAAAATCATTTTATGCTAAAATATTGGTGTTGGATGAACTTGGCACAAGGCAAGTAGCAATTCCATACCATTTTTTATGAACGGTCAACACTGAAAGTTTGACCCAAGTTCGAAAATAAACAAAGAAAATGAACAAAGGCTCAAAAATTCAAATGCCTTTGCACTGAGCCATCTTATGTGCAGTTGTTTGCGGGAAACATACTAAACTTGTAGTACAACAAGTCTGGAAAAAACTTCAAAAAATGGCCTATCTATAATGGACGTGTGTGGATTTCAAGGCACATGCACATGGAAATGACTACATACATGGCAAAATTAATGATAACATGCCCAAATTTGGCACAACTATTGGTGTAACCATAGTGGACAATGTTTCATAGGAATTTGCAATTATTTTGTAATAGAAAATTAATTTTCCGTTTTCCAAGCCCCTAAATGGCTTTTCTTTGTGAAGGAAGTGCCTCAAATAATTTTGAAATTTGTACATTTCATATGTCATCAGAAGCAGGCCACATTGGATGGGCACTAACCAGGTTTCAGCAGTTTCCGAGTAATATTGCTATATTCCATGCACTTAGTTGAATTTCATTGAATTATCCGAAAAGGCCTTAATTTGCACAAGTGTGATGTAGATTGCTCCTGAAATTTTTGAAAACTTATTTTATGCTACAATATTGGTGTTGGATGAACTTGGCGCAAGGCAAGTAGCAATTTCAGACCATTTTGTATGAATGGTCAACACTTCAAGTTTGATCCAAGTTTGAAAATAAACAAAGAAACTGAAAAAAGGCTGAAAAATTCAAATGCCTTTACACTGAGCCATCTTATGTTCTCTTGTTAAAAAAAATATTAAACTTGCAGTACAACAAGTCTGAAAAAAAACCTTCACAAAATGTCCTACCTATAATGGACTTGTGTGGATTTCAAGGCACATGCACATGGAAATGACCACATACATGGCAAAATTCATGATAACATGCCCAAATTTGGCACAACTATTGGTGTAACCATAGTGGACAATGTTTCATAGGAATTTGTAATTATTGTGTAATAGAAAATTAATTTTCCATTTTCCAAGCCCCTAAATGGCTTTTCTTTGTGAAGGAAGTGTCTCAAATAATTTTGAAATTTGTACCATTTCATTTTTCATCAAAAGCAGGACACAATGGATGAGCACTGACCAGGTTTTACCAATTTCAGAGTAATCTTCCTATATTCCATGCATTTAGTTGAATTTCATTGAATTATCTGAAAAGGCCCAAATTGCACTACATGTGTGATGTAGGTTGCTCCTGAAATTTTTGAAAAATCATGTTATGCTACAATATTGGTGTTGGATGCAGTTGGCACAAGGCAAGTAGCAATTCCAGACGATTTTGTATGAATGGCCAACACTTCAAGTTTGAAACAAGTTTGAAAATAAACAAACAAAATGAAAAAAGGCTCAAAAATTCAAATGCCTTTGCACCGAGCCATCTTATGTGCACTTGTTTGTGCGAAAAATACTAAACTTGCAGTACAACAAGTCTAAAAAAACTTTCACAAAATGGCCTATCAACAATGGACTTGTGTAACGGCCCGAACCTGATAAGATTCGATGTCTCTATGCTCACTGTGCTAGTCCCTGGATCAATAGCTAGCACACACAGTACAAGATGTAATATCAAGAATAAACCACAAGTCATAATATTACATCGTAGATCCAGAACTTAATATAATACATACCTGCATAGCTCAAGGCTAGCTCATAACAAAAAAATACAGCGGAAAAGCAAATAAAAAAATCTTCCTGGAATCCATCAACACCACAGGCAAATGTCGAGTAATAGACATCGTAACCTACATCGTATCACTCACTCGTCGTATAAAATCTGCAACATGAAACGTTGCAGCCACGAAGGGTCAATACTTTGAATGTATTGGCAAGTCACATAGGAATTATATAACAGACCTACATGTATATGCAAGGTATATCAAAATAATGGCTGGTGGTTGTTTTGCAGAAGAGCTAATTTTTCCCTGATAACTACATAATAGTCAACTTTTAATTATGTCTTGCTACAATTAAATACATATGGTTGAATTGGGCAATCCAATTCCAACCTATCCCCATTATTAAGGGTCCCATCAAGTTTTATTATCTGTTTCATCTATCAAGATCATCCATCAACTGTAATGGCATAGTGGCTCAAATTCATCCGTAACCGGGGACACGGCTAATCATGATTAGTTTTTACACTCTGCAGAGGTTTGTACACTTTACCCACTGGACTCAACCCGAAGATTGAGACATAGTCTTTCAAAAGCAGTCGCCTAGTCCCACAGGAGGCCCATCCCAACTATCATAACTACATTTGTTGGCACATCCGGGTAAGGTTTCTGCAAATGATCAACTAAGCTAGAGCCCATATTAGCCAGTGGCTGTACATGGAAGCTACTAGTCACTAAATCTGTCTGATCTTTTTGATACTGGACGGCACCCACTTACATTCAGAGGGTATAAACCATGATGTTCTTGAAACCACCCAGCAATACCATTCGGGTGCACTTAGCCATGGTCCATGTCCTTAGAAAAGGAACAAGAAATTCCATGATGTAACCCTGTTTGTCTAGAAGTGAATTATATATTATGTTCTTACTCAAGTTATATTATAAATAATCCTCACATAATCTCGATGCATACACGAACCAAATCCTCGTCACAAAGCATAGCAAGAATACACTACCACGATCTACAATAAGGCCATACTAAGCTAAAACTTAGTAGAATAACATACTACCATGATCTTCCTACACATGCATAATATAGTAATGTCATATAGAACTACATGCATAGAAAAAATAATAGGATGAAGGATGATCAAGGTGTAACTTGCCTGTAAGTTTGATGAAGATCGTCGCACTTACAATCCTGATAATTCTTCTCGTCACGCTCCGAGCAATCTATCGCAAATGAAAGAATCCAAATCAATAACCATGCCATATATAAGAATCAAAAGAACACAAACAAATATGGCAAGGTTGAACAAGAATAATACATATAGGCTTAATATATAATATAGGTGTGCATGGTGCTATAAGGTGACAGGGTGAAGGAAAATCAACTCAAAAGAGTTAATAGAGGATGAACTGTTGCTATACAAGATTATATCAAATATAGTATGGAAGGGTGCCAAGGGTATATGCAACACGACATAAATGTTGTTTGAATGATTGCACAAGACATACAAGAATTATCTTGCAAAAATAATTTATGGAATAGGAACACTACAACGCAAGTTATAGTGGAATGAGGTTTGAATTAAATTTAAAATTCAAAACAGGTCAAAAAGTATTTGAATATGAGTGTTCAGAATATTTTTAGCAAGTATTTGATACAAGTGTTTCACGGGCAAAACAAATCAATTGAATGGGATATATGGTTTGCAAGATATGGCCTCCGGAAGGTTGAATTCAAATTTGAACAAGTTTAAATTTGAACAGTTCAAACGTGTGAAAAATTGGTTCTATAGGATTCTCTTGATTAATATGAGTTCATGGGAAAAAGAATCATCTAAATTGGGCATATGGTTTAAGAGATGTAGCTGATTGAAATTAGGTGAAAAAATCTGTAAAAAGACAAAAAGAAAGCTCTGTTTGTTTATTGCTGCTGCTGCTACTGTAGCACCCTGCCATGTGTCTTGCTTGGATTGGCCGAAGTGGTTGGTGCACGCGTGCTCATCGTGTACAGGGGAAGACAGCGGCGGTCCCGGTCGTGGGCGGCGGCACTCCTCCGGTCGTACCCTGGCGAAGTAGAGGTGACGGGCGGACGCAGAGTTCAACGGTGAGGATGATGGGGTCATTGGTGGTGAAGGTAGCTCCCTCGGGTAGCGGTGGTTGGCGGTGTTGATCTTCTCCGGTGGGGATTTGTGGCCCCTTAGGCGCTCTCCTGTGGGGAATAGAAGGCGTGAGAGAGAGAGAGAGAGAGAGAGAATACGAAGATGAGCACCGAGGAGAAATAGAGAGGCTAGGAACCCTCTATGGCGACGAAATCAGTCGGGGACGAAGCTTCCTGATGGTGGTCTCCGGCGAGATCAGGTGCTCATAATCGAGGCTTGTTCTGCGAGGTGACGATGGGAATCGAACGAGATGGATCCAGGGGATCTCCTAGTGGCTTCGGATTAGAGAAACGGTTTGGGGTCAGGCGAATCAGGTAGTTCGCATCGGCCTGGTTTTCGCTATTGTGCAGAAGCAGGAGACCGAGCGGGAGGTAGGAGACGCTTGCGGGGTCCATGTGTCGGCGGTAGAGAAAGAAAAAAAAGGGCAGGGAGGGGTGCCGACGGTTGGGTGGGCTGTTGCTGGGCCTGCTGCTGCGCTGTGTTGTGCCGTGAGCGGCGGAGAGGAGTTGGGCCGCCGGGGTAGGTGGGTAGGATAGGTTTAGAAATAGGTTTAGGGATACATTTTCTTATTTATGAAATTACAGAATTGACTTTGGCTCCATAAATGACACAAATAATTTTATAAAAAGATAAAAACATTCAGAAAAATAGAAACAATTATTTATAGCTTAGTGAACATTTTTCAGCTCAAACATTTATAAAAATACATATAATATTTTTATAAAATGTTCTATAAAATATTTTTGGACTCTAGAGAGAAATTCAAATAACATTTAAAACATATCCAACTCTTTTATATTGAAGGAGTCATAGTACCTTCTCTCATATGATTTAATATTTGAGTTTAGAACTGTTCCTCAATATATCAAAGCCAAGATGAGAGAATATTGAATTATTCACCAATATTATTCTCTGAGGAAGTCATGCCATCCTCTCTCATATTTAAATTGGAAATATTTTGAATATTCAATAAATCCAAAATAAGATGCAATTGAAAAAATTGGAAAGTCATTTTATTCCCTCTCGATAAAATATTCATTTTAACACAAAAAGTTCCAAATCCTAGTCAAATTTAGCTAAGATCAATCAACACAAGAAAGTTTAACATTAATTCTATTTAAAAATTAACATTCCAAAATTTAGAATTTTGGGATGTTACAACTTGTGTGGATTTCAAGGCACATGCACATGGCAATGGCCACATACATGGCAAAATCCATGATAACATGCCCAAATTTGGCACAACTATTGGTGTAACCATAGTGGACAATGTTTCATAGGAATTTGCAATTATTTTGTAATAAAACAAATAATTTTCCATTTTCTGAGCCTTTTAAATGGCTTTTCTTTGTGAAAGAAGTGCCTTAAATAATTTTGAAATTTGTTCCATTTCATACTTCATCAAAAGCAGTTCACATTAGATGGGCACTCACAAGGTTTCACCAGTATTAGAGTAATATAGCTATATTCCATGCATTTAGTTGAATTCCATTGAATTATCCGAAAAGGCCTAAATTTGCACTACAAGTGTGATGTAGATTGCTCCTGAAATTTTATACTACAATATTGGTGTTGGATGAACTTGGCACAAGGCAGGTAGCAATTCCAGACCATTTTGTATGAATGGTCAACACTTCAAGTTTGATCCAAGTTTGAAAATAAACAAAGAAACTGAAAAAAGGCTCAAAATTCAAATGCCTTTGCACTGAGCCATCTTATGTGCTCTTATTTGTGGAAAAAATAGTAAACTTGCAGTACAACAAGTCTGAAAAAAAACCTTCACAAAATGGCCTATCTACAATGGACCTGTGATGATTTCAAGGCACAGGCACATGGAAATGGCCACATACATCGCAAAATTCATGATAACATGCCCAAATTTGGCACAACTATTGGTGTAACCATAGTGGACAATGCTTCATAGGAATTTCCAATTATTTTGTATTAGAAAATTAATTTTCCTTTTTCCAAGCCCCTAAATGGCTTTTCTTTGTGAAGGAAGTGCCTCAAATAATTTTGAAATTTGTACCATTTCATTTTTCATGAAAAGCAGGACACATTGGACGGGCACTGACCAGGTTTTACCAATTTAAGAGTAATATTGCTATATTCCATGCATTTAGTTCAATTCCATTGAATTATCCGAAAAAGGCCAAAATTTGCACAACATGTGTGATGTAGATTGCTCCTGAAATTTGTGAAAAATCATTTTATGCTACAATATTGGTGTTGGATGAAATTGGCACAAGGCAAGTAGCAATTGCAGACCATTTTGTATGAATGGTCAACACTTCAAGTTTGACCCAAGTTTGAAAGTAAAGAAACAAAATGACAAAGGCTCAAAAATTGAAATGCCTTTGCATTGAGCCATCTTATGTGCACTTGTTTGTAGGAAAAATACTAAACTTGTAGTACAACAAGTCTAAACAAACTTTCACAAAATGGCATATCAACAATGAACTTGAGTGGATTTCAAGGCACATGCACATGCCAATGGCCACATACATGGCAAAATCCATGATAACATGCCCAAATTTGGCAGAACTATTAGCATAAAATGCCCAAATTTGGCAGAACTATCAATACCATTGTTACACCCACAGCCCCTGCTGCTATACATACTGGACCAATTACTAGAGCTCGCGCACGCCAATTAAATTATCAGGTACTTTCGTTTCTTGGTAATGATTCTAATGTTCATGAGAATATGATGCTGCCTAAATTGGATACATTTGTTTTGCTTACAAATGAAGGGCCTAGCTTGGACAAGAAAGAGGAACCTTGGAGCAAGTTCAAGCATGGAGATGATGGCATGCGCAAGGGGAACAAGAACGGAGTTACAAGTGATGATTTCAGGACTTTGAAGCCACCATAAGGAGTGCAGGAAGCCTTGGACGAAATATACAAGATGCCACTTCATAAATTTCGTCCAGAGGCTATTATAGGTGCTGCGTCACCTTATTATTGGGCCAGGCCCATGTAATTTCGAAATACTTGAGTATAGGCTATTTTTAGAGTCCGTATGTGTGGGGAAACAAGAGATAGGGTTGGTTTCGGACCCCTCCTTCAAGGGCCACGAAATCCCCCCCTCTTCCTCCATATATACAGCCCTTAGGGCACCGTTTAGACTTTGGGTTTTGTTTAGATTAAAAGTTCGCCATAGCTGCAACTTCGCCTACTTCGTTTGTGTTCAACAACCAGACCAAGACGTCACAGAACCCCACCTCGATCAATAAAGCTTTCATCTTATATTCGCAATATCCAGATTGCAAATCTTAGTTTCTTGCTTGTTCTTCGTTTGCTTGCAGGAGATAGACCCTCGGGGTCAGGTTGATTGTGCTCCGGCGTGGTCAATAACCTCTCGGAGTTGGTTTAGCGATTGCTAAGGCGCGACGTCCTCGCACGTTCGTAGTCGGATCGTCAAAGTCTACTCCACCAAAAATGATAGATATCATCTCATCGAAAGATCGGGACACCCTCGCCTCTATCAAGTGGTATCACTTCCCAAGGTTACCAAACAAATGTGCATCACGTAGAGCAATAAAAACAGCACGTAAATGTTCCAAATGTTCTTCCAAAGATTTGCTATAAATCAGTATATCATCAAAATAGACAACCACAAATCGTCCAATGAAAGCACGTAAAACTTTTTTCATTAACCTCATGAAAGTACTAGGTGCATTAGTTAACCCAAAAGGCATGACTAACCACGCATATAAACCAAACTTAGTTTTAAATGCCATTTTCCATTCATCTCCCAATTTCATATGAATTTGATGGTATCCACTACGCAAATCAACTTTGGAGAATATGGTAGAGCCACTTAATTCATCAAGCATATCATCTAGCCTAGGAATAGGATGACGATAATGAATAGTTATATTATTAATGCCTCTACAATCAACACACATACGCGACGTGCCATCCTTTTTTGGCACTAGTATAATAGGAACAACACAAGGACTAAGAGATTCGCGTATATAACCTTTGTCGAGTAGCTCCTGTACTTGACACATAATCTCCTTTGTCTCCTCTGGATTGGTACGGTATGGCGCACGGTTTGGCAGTGAAGCACCTGGAATTAAGTCAATCTGATGCTCAATCCCTCGAATAGGTGGCAATCCCGGTGGCACGTCTTATGGAAAGACGTCAGCGAACTCCTGCAAAATGTTAGTGACAGCAGGAGGCAAAGAGGAAGGCACATCCTCGAATGAAAATAATGCCTCTTTGCACACAAAAGCATAGCAAATAGATTTGCTGAAATCTAGATCAGCAATATCAGATTTGGTGGCAAGTAAACATCCACTTTTCAATTTAATTTCAGAAGCAACATGAGATGATGGTTTTTTATTAGGCTTCATTTGTTGCTCAAATTCTTTTGCCACAATCTGATTTTCACTCTTATTTTGCTCCTATTTTGCTTTATTAGCTCGATTAATATCATCTTTGAAAATAGAATCAGGAGTCATAGGAAGCAAAGTAATATGTTTATCCTTATGAACAAGAGTATACTGATTGTTTCTACCATGGTGTACATAATTTTTATCGAATTGCCATGGTCTACCAAGTAATAAGGAACATGCTTGCATGGGTACCACATCACAATCAACATAATCAGCATATGTAGTGATACTAAAATGCACATGAACAGTACGTGTTACCTTAACCTTGCTGCTATTGTTGAACCATTGGATGTAGTAAGGATGTGGATGTGGTCTTGTGGTGAGAGATAGCTTCTTCACCATCTCCATGCTTGCCAAGTTGTTGCAGCTCCCTCCATCTATGATGACGCGAACAGAACGTTCTTCACAACTCCCTTTGTGTGGAACAAATTATGCCTCTGATTTTGCTCAGCTTGTGTGACCTGCACACTCAAAACATATTGAACAACTAAACATTCATACCTGTCAGCGTCTTCAGGAGCCATGTATTGTGTCTCATGTTCAGAATCATCTCCACCATGTTCTTCACGTGTAATTAGAGCCAAAGTCTCCTCATTATAGTCACTAGCGGACTCGTACCCACCATCCTCAGTAGCAATCATCACACGCTTAGATGGGCATTCTCTAGCATAATGACCTCCACCCTTGCAACGGCGACAAATAATATCATGTGTTTGCCCTGTTGATGCCATGGATGAAGAAGAGCTCTGTGCAGGCCCGGAAGGTGTGCTCTTCGCAGATAGTGGTGGTTGTGCCTGCTTTCTTGTATCACGGCTGGAGGTGGCAGCTGACGGAGGTGTCGGTGCAGCAGAACGTGTGGAAGTAGAGGATGCATGCGGTGTCCATGATGAAGTTCAACCTGCAGAAAAGTTAGTCCGCGCCAATGCCTGTCGATCCTGCACTTCATGTTCAGCTTTGGAAGCAAGATGGAATAAACGAGTGATATTGTTATACTCCTTATACTCTAAAATGGTCTGAATCTCTTTATTTAAACCACCCATAAAACGTGCAAGCATAGCTTCATTCTCCTCAACAATACCACATCTAATCATGCCAGTTTGTAATTCCTGATAATTCTTACCTAACATCAGGTGGTGATCAGCAACCTTTGTAGTCAAAACTCACAAAGCTTGGACAGAGCGATTGCCAGGTGGTGTCAAACGCACGATATAGATGTATGTGGAGCTGGGAAGGCTTATGATATGGTAGCAAAAAGGGTCAGCAATAATCAATTCAGAGATGCAATGTTGAATAAATGCTCAACGACGGTACTATGCTGGTCCTAGGCTAGACCTTGCTAGAGACGCGAGCCTAGAACACTAAAAACACGGCGCTGCACGTAAACAAGGGAGGAGCACACTCTGAAATTTTTTCTTTTTTTTATCACTTTTTTTTTGCACTTTTTTTCCTCTTTTTTTTTCTCCGCAACAATTTTTTTTCGAAAAAGTCTACAAATGGTCTAAAAACTACCTAGCCAGAATTTTCTAGACTTAGTTTTTTTTTAAACTGGAACTATTTTTCTTCTGCGGGTGGCACGAAAGTTGGGGAATCCGACTTGTTCACAACTCGTAGTATCGCGTGATCTGGAACTCGAAAATAAAGGAACAAATACTGGACTCGGACTAGGACTGGTGGTGGTGATGAATCTGGTGGAACTCGGACTGGTGATGGTATATGACGGTAGTATATGTGGACTCGGATTGTTGGTGGTATATGGACTCGGATCGGTGGTGGTATATGGACTCGGAGCGGTGGTGGTATATGGACTCGGAGCGGTGGTGGTATATGGACTCAGAGAAATAGCAGATAAGCGGTGGTGGTATATGGTAGGGGCGATGATGATGGTGCGGCGGCGGCGTGACAACTTGTGAACAGAACTCGAAACTCTAAAGAACTAGACGCTAAGACCAGCAACTTGACATGACGATGCAACCGCAAAGTCAACAAAGCAAATACAGAAAAGATTATGCAATGGCTCAGATTGGTTTGGATATGATGAACTAACCCTAGTTTTTTTTGGCTTTTTCCTGGACTGTAGGTATGAAGAACAGACTCGATGTAAACTATGAAAAACTGTAAATCTCATCGAGCAACCTGGAAATCTGTTACCACTTGATAGAGGCAAAGGTGTCCCGACTTTCGATGAGATGGTGGCTATCGTTTTTGTTGGAGTAGACTTTGACGATCCGGCTACGAACGTGCGAGGATGTCGCACCTTAGCAATCGCTAAACCAACTCCGAGAGGTTATTGACCACGCCAGAGCATGATGAACCTGACCACGAAGGTCTATTTCCTGCAAGCAATCAAAGAACAAGCAAGAAACTAAAATTGTAATCTGGATATTGCGAATAAAAGATGAAAGCTTTATTGATCAAGGTGGGGTTCTGTGACGTCTTGGTCGGGTCGTTGAACAAAAACGAAGTACGCGAAGTTGCAGCTATGGTGAACTTTTAATCTAAACAAAACCCAAAGTCTAAACAGTGCCCTAAGGGCTGTATATATGGAAGAAGAGGGGGGGATTTCATGGCCCTTGAAGGAGGGGTCCGAAACCAACCCTATCTCTTGTTTCCCCACACATACGGACTCTAAAAACAGCCTATACTCAAGTATTTCAAAATTACATGGGCCTGGCCCAATAATAAGGTGATGCAACACCTATAATAGCCTCTGGACGAAATTTATTAAGTGGCATCTTGTATATTTCATCCAAGGCTTCATGCACTCATTATGGTGGCTTCAAAGTCCTGAAATCATCACTTGTAAGTCTATTCTTGTTCCCCTTGCACATGCCATCATCTCCATGCTTGAACTTGCTCCAAGGTTCTTCTTTCTTGTCCAAGCTAGGCCCTTCATTTGTAAGCAAAACAAATGTATCCAATTTAGGCAGCATCATATTCTCATGACAATTAGAATCGTTACCAAGAAACGAAAGTACCTGGTAATTCAATTGGCGTGCGCGAGCTCTAGTAATTGGTCCAGTATGTATAGCAGCAGGGGCTGTGGGTGTAACAATGGTATTGATGTCCTCATCACATAGTGGACAATGTTTCATAGGAATTTGCAATTATTTTGTAATAAAAAAATAATTTTCCATTTTTCGAGCCTCTGAAATGGCTTTTCTTTGTGAAGGAAGTGCATGAAATAATTTTGAAATTTGTTCCATTTCATATTTCATTAAAAGCAAGCCACATTGGATGGGCACTTACCAGGTTTCAGCAGTTTCAGAGTAATATTGCTATATTCCATGCATTTAGTTGAATTTCATTGAATTGTCCAAAAAGGCCTAAATTTGCACTATAAGTGTGATGTAGATTGCTCCTGAAATTTTTGAAAAAATATTTTATGCTACAATATTGGTGTTGGATGAACTTGGCACAAGGCAACTAGCAATTCCATACTATTTGTATGAATGGTCAACACTTCAAGTTTAATCCAAGTTTGAAGATAAACAAAGAAAATTAAATAAGGATCAAACATTCAAATGCCTTTGCACTGAGCCATCTTATGTGCACTTGTTTGTGGAAAAAATACTAAACTTGTAGTACAACAAGTCTAAAAAAACTTTCACAAAATGGCCTATCAACAATGGACTTGTGTGGATTTCAACGTACATGCACCTGGAAATGGCCACATACATGGCCAAAACAATGATAACATGCCCAAATTTGGCACAACTATTAGCGTAACCATAGTGGACAATGTTTCATAGGAATTTGCAATTATTTTCAAACAAAAAATTAATTTTCCATTTTCCAAGCCCCTGAAATGGCTTTTCTTTGTGAAGGAATTGCCTTATATAATTTTGAAATTTGTTCCATTTCATTTTCATGAAAAGCAGTACACATTGGATGGGCACTGACCAGGTTTCACCCATTTCATAGTAATATTGCTATATTCCATGCATTTAGTTGAATTTCATTAAATTATCTGAAAAGGCCCAAATTTGCACTACAAGTGTGATGTAGATTCCTCCTAAAATTTGCACTACAAAATGGCATATCTACAATGGACTAGTGTGGAGTTCAAGTCACATGCACATGGAAATGGCCACGTACATGGCAAAATCCATGATAACATACCCAAATTTGGCACAACTATTGATCTAACCATAGTGGACAATGTTTCATAGGAATTTGCAATTATTTTGTAATAAATAATTAATTTTCCATATTCCAAGCCCCTGAAATGGCTTTTCTTTGTGAAGGAAGTGCCATAAATAATTTTGAAATTTGTTCCATTCCATTTTTCATCAAAAGCAGGCCACATTGAATGGGCACTAACCAGGTTTATGCAGTTTTAGAGTAACATTGCTATATTCCATGCATTTAGTTCAATTTCATTGAATTATCAGAAAAGGCCCAAATTTGCACTACAAGTGTGATGTAGATTACTCCTGATGTTTTTGAAAAATCATTTTATGCTACAATATTGGTGTCAGATGAACTTGGCACAACACAAGTAGCAATTTCAGACCATTTTGTATGAATGGTCAACACTTCAGCTTGATCCAAATTTGAAAAAAAAACAAAGAAAATAAAAAAGGCTCAAAAATTCAAATGCCTTTGCACTGAGCCATCTTATGTGCACTTGTTAAAAAAATACTAAACTTGCAGTACAACAAGTCTGACTTGTGTGGATTTCAAGGCACATGCACATGGAAATGACCACATGCATGGCAAAATTCATGATAACATGCCCAAATTTGGCACAACTATTGATGTAACCATAGTGGACAAAGTTTCATAGGAATTTACAATTATTGTGTAATAGAAAATTAATTTTCCATTTTCCAAGCCCCTAAATGGCTTTTCTTTGTGAAGGAAGTGTCTCAAATAATTTTGAAATTTGTACCATTTCATTTTTCATCAAAAGCAGGACACAATGGATGGGCACTGTCCAGGTTTTATCAATTTCAGAGTAATATTCCTATATTCCAAGCATTTAGTTGAATTTCATTGAATTATCCGAAAAGGCCCAAATTTGCACTACATGTGTGATGTAGGTTGCTCCCGAAGTTTTTGAAAAATCATTTTATGCTACAATATTGGTGTTGGATGAAGTTGGCACAAGGCAAGTAACAATTCCAGACCATTTTGTATGAATGGCCAACACTTCAAGTTCGACACAAGTTTGAAAATAAACAAACAAAGTGAAAAAAGGCTCAAAAATTCAAATGCCTTTGCACCAAGCCAACTTATGTGCACTTGTTTGTGGGAAAAATACTTAACTTGCAGTACAACAAGTCTAAAAAAACTTTCACAAAATGGCCTATCAGCAATGGACTTGTGTGGATTTCAAGGCACATGCACATGGCAATGGCCACATACATGGCAAAATCCGTGATAACATGCCCAAATTTGGCACAACTATTGGTGTAACCATAGTGGACAATGTTTCAGAGCAATTTGCAATTATTTTGTAATAAAAAAAATTAATTTTCCATTTTCTGAGCCTCTGAAATGGCTTTTCTTTGTGAAGGAAGTCCCTTAAATAATTTTGAAATTTGTTCCACTTCATATTTCATCAAAAGCAGGCCACATTAGATGGGCACTCACAAGGTTTCAGCAGTTTTAGAGTAATATTGCTATATTCCATGCATTTAGTTGAATTTCATTGAATTATCTGAAAAGGCATAAATTTGCACTACAAGTGTGATGTAAATTGCTCCTAAAATTTTTGAAAAATTATTTTATGCTACAATATTGGTGTTGGATGAACTTGGCAGAAGGCAAGTAGCAAATCCAGACCATTTTGTATGAATGGTCAACACTTCAAGTTTGATCCAAGTTTGAAAATAAACAAAGAAACTGAAAAAAGGCTTAAAAATTCAAATGCCTTTGCACTAAGCCATCTTATGTGCTCTTCTTTGTGGAAAAAAATACTAAACTGGCAGTACAACAATACCAAAAAAAACTTCACAAAATTCGGGGCATAGACACATGGAAATGACCACATACATGGCAAAATTCAGGATAACATGCCCAAATTTGGCACAACTATTGGTGTAACCATAGTGGACAATGTTTCATAGGAATTTGTAATTAGTTTGTAATAGCAAATTAATTTTCCATTTTCCAAGCCCATAATTGGCTTTTCTTTGTGAAGGAAGTGCCTCAAATAATTTTAATATTTGTACCATTTCATTTTTCATCAAAAGAAGGAGACATTGGATGGGCACTGACTAGGTTTTACTAATTTAATGCATTTAGTTGAATCATTGAATTATCCGAAGAGGCCAAAATTTGCACTACATGTGTGATGTAGATTGCTCCTGAAATTTGTGAAAAATCATTTTATGCTACAATATTGGTGTTGGATGAAATTTGCACAAGGCAAGTAGAAATTCTAGACCATTTTATATGAATGGTCAACACTCCAAGTTTGACCCAAGTTTGAAAGTAAACAAAAAAATGAAAAAGGCTTAAAAATGCAAATGCCTTTGCATTGAGCCATCTTATTTGCACTTGTTTGTGGGGAAAATACTAAACTTGTAGTACAACAAGTATAAAAAAACTTTCACAAAATGGCATATCAACAATGGACTTGTGTGGATTTCAAGGCACATGCACATGGCAATGGCCACATACATGGCAAAATCCATGATAACATGCCCAAATTTGGCACAACTATTAACGTAACCATAGTGGACAACGTTTCATAGGAATTTGCAACTATTTTGTAATAAAAAATTAATTTTCCATTTTCCAAGCCCCTGAAATGGCTTTTCTTTGTGAAAGAAGTGCCTTAAATAATTTTGAAATTTGTTCCATTTCATTTTTCATAAATAGCAGTACACATTGGATGGGCACTGACCAAGTTTCACTAATTTCAGAGTAATTTTGCTATATTCCATGCATTTAGTTGAATTTCGTTAAATTATCCAAAAAGCCCCAAATTTGCACTACAAGTGTGATGTAGATTTCTCCTAAAATTTGCACTACAAAATGGCCTATCTACAATGGACTTGTGTGGATTTCAAGGCACACATGCACATGGAAATGGCCACATACATGGCAAAATCCTTGATAACATGCCCAAATTTGGCACAACTATTGGTGTAACCATATCGGACAATGTTTCATAGGAATTTGCAATTATTTTGTAATAAAAAAATTATTTTTTTTTTGTTTTCCAAGCCCCTGAAATGGCTTTTCTTTGTGAAGTAAGTGCCTTAAATAATTTTTAAATTTGTTCCATTTCATTTTTCATCAAAAGCAGGCCACATTGTATGGGTAGAAACCAGGTTTATGCAGTTTCGGAGTAAAATTGCTATATTCCATGCATTTAGTTCAATTTCATTGAATTATCAGAAAAGGCCCAAATTTGCACTACAAGTGTGATGTAGATTGCTCTTGAAATTTTTGAAAAATCATTTTATGCTACAATATTGGTGTTAGATGAACTTGGCATAAGGCAAGTAGCAATTCCAGACCATTTTGTATGAATGGTCAACACTTAAAGTTTCATCCAAGTTTGAAAATAAACAAAGAAAATGGAAAAAGGTTCAAAAATTCAAATGCCTTTGCAATGAGCCATCTTATGTGCACTTGTTGAAAAAATACTAAACTTGCAGTACAAGACGTCTGAAAAAAAACCTTCAGAAAATGGCCTACCTACAATGGACTTGTGTGGATTTCAAGGCACATGCACATGGAAATGACCACATACATGGCAAAATTCATGATAACATGCACAAATTTGGCACAACTATTGGGGTAACCATAATGGACAATGTTTCATAGGAATTTGCAATTATTGTGTAATCGAAAATTAATTTTGCATTTTCCAAGCCCCTAAATGGCTTTTCTTTGTGAAGGAAGTGTCTGAAATAATTTTGAAATTTGTACCATTTCATTTTTCATCAAAAGCTGGACACAATGGATGGGCACTGACCTGGTTTTACCAATTTAAGAGTAATAGTCCTATATTCCATGCATTTAGTTGAATTTCATTGAATTATCCGAAAAGGCCCAAATTTGCACTACATGTGTGATGTAGGTTGCTCCTGAAATTTTTAAAAATAATTTTATGCTACAATATTGGTGTTGGATGTAGTTGGCACAAGGCAAGTAGCAATTCCAGACCATTTTGTATGAATGGCCAACACTTCAAGTTTGACACAAGTTTGAAAATAAACAAAGAAAATGAAAAAGGATCAAAAATTCAAATGCCTTTGCACCGAATCATCTTATGTGCACTTGTTTGTGGAAAAAAATACTAAACTTGCAGTACAACAAGTCTAAAAAAACTTTCACAAAATGGCCTATCAACAATGGACTTGTGTGGATTTCAAGGCACATGCACATGGCAATGGCCACATACAAGGCAAAATCCATGATAACATGCCCAAATTTGGCACAACTATTGGTGTAACCATAGTGGACAATGTTTCATAGGAATTTGCAATTATTTTGTGATAAAAAAAATTAATGTTCCTTTTTTTGAGCCTCTGAAATGGCTTTTCTTTGAGAAGGAAGTGCCTTAAATAATTTTGAAATTTGTTTCATTTCATATTTCATCAAAAGTAGGCCACATTAGATGGGCACTCATAAGGTTTCAGCAGTTTCAGAGTAATATTGCTATATTCCATGCATTTAGTTGAATTTCATTGGTTATCCAAAAAGGCCCAAATTCGCACTACAAGTGTGATGTAGATTGCTCCTAAAATTTGCACTACAAAATGGCCTATCTACAATGGACTTGTGTGGATTTCAAGGCACACATGCACATGGAAATGGCCACATACTGGCAAAATCCATGATAACATGCCCAAATTTGGCAGAACTATTGGTGTAACCATAACGGACAATGTTTCATAGGAATTTGCAATTATTTTGTAATAAAAATATTAATTTTCTATTTTCCAAGACCCTGAAATGGCTTTTCTTTGTGAAGGAAGTGCCTTAAATAATTTAGAAATTTGTTCCATTTCATTTTTCATCAAAAGCAGGCCACATTGTATGGGCACTAACTAGGTTTATGCAGTTTCAGAGTAACATTGCTATATTACGTGCATTTAGTTGAATTTCATTAAATTATCCAAAAAGGCCCAAATTTGCACTACAAGTGTGATGTAGATTGATCCTACAATTTGCAATTCGAAATGGCCTATCTACAATGCACTTGTGTGGATTTCAAGGCACATGGAAATGGCCACATACATGGAAAAATTTGCACTACAAGTGTGATGTAGATTGCTCCCGAATTTTTTGGAAAATTATTTTATGCTACAATATTGGTGTTGGACGAACTTGGCACAAGGCAAGTAGCAAATCCAAAACATTTTGTATGAATGGTCAACACTTCTAGTTTGATCCAAGTTTGAAAATAAACAAAGAAACTGAAAATGGCTCAAAAATTCAAATGCCTTTGCACTGAGCCATTTTATGTGCTCTTGTTTGTGTTAAAAACACTAAACTTGTAGTACAACAAGTCTGGAAAAAAAACATTCACAAAATGGCCTATCTACAATGGACTTGTGAGGATTTCAAGGCACAGGCACATCGAAATGATCACGTACATGGCAAAATTCATGATAACATGCCCAAATTTGGCGCAACTCTTGGTGTAACCATAGTGGGCAATGTTTCATAGGAATTTGCAATTAGTTTGTAATAGAAAATTAATTTTCCATTTTTCAAGCTCCTAAAATGGCTTTTCTTTGTGAAGCAAGTGCCTCAAATAATTTTCATATTTGTACCATTTCATTTTTCATCAAAAGCAGGACACATTGGATGGGTACTAACCTGGTTTTACCAATTTAAGAGTAATATTGCTATATTCCATGCATTTAGTTGAATTTCATTGAATTATCCGAAAAGGCCAAAATTTTGCACTACATGTCTGATTTAGATTGCTCCTGAAATTTGTGAAAAATCATTTTATGCTACAATATTGGTGTTGGATGAAATTGGCACAAGGTGTCGGCGTGCGACACCTATGGGATCCCAAGAGACCCCTTTACGATTCGGCGGGGGGAGAGGTATGCGCAAAGAGCAGAACCAACGATCGACGCGGGGCGATTTTACCCAGGTTCGGGCCACTGATCAGCGTAAAACCCTACTCCTGCCTTGAGGTTATTATTAGTGTTCTTGAGCCCAGGCTCCAGGAGCGCTCAAAGTGAACAGTATGTTCAAGAGCAGCTACGCATGCAGAATGGGCCAGAAGATCCTCCTCCCCTGTAGCAGTTGCTGTGGGCCTCCTTTTATACCACAAAGGGGTCACCACAGTGGCAAAATGTACATACATTGAGGTGTAAAGTAGTTAGAGGGTCATCATACCTAACCCCTGACGGACTAGGACGAACGCATTTAATGCACCGTAAGGTGTCCGTTTAGGTGTCCTTACTTTCTTGGGGATGGAAAAAGGGGCCATCCCATCAGCACCGCTTAAGCACTCCTCCACTGGCGCGTCGCCACGCATCCAAAGAAGGACCCAGAATGTCAGGTTTGTCGCTATGCTAGAGCGGTGGCACAGCAACAAAACCTTGCCGGGCGCCGAAGCTTGCCGGGCGCCAAGCCTTGCCGGGCTCCGCAGGCCACCCCGGCAAGATCTTGCCGGGGAAGCTGACCTTCGGATTCCAGCTCTTCTTATCTGCTGATCCTCAGATCTCTGACTTGATGATTTCTTTGGTGGCTTGAGTAAACCTTGAACTGTTCCTCGACAAGCCTTGCCGCGAGTATGGCTACAACTGCCCGTGCACAAGTACGGGGTACTAGTGGCCCAATACTTAGTACACCGACAGGAGCCCCCGGGCCTAGGCCATACACGAGTGCGAGGCGTTGTTGGGCTAGGCCCAAACAGTGCACGGGCACACGTGGCAGGGGATTAACTGCTCGTAAATATCCCGTTTACTGTGCCCCCCACTACGCGCGCCGAACGCGCGACGTGGGAAGCGTGCCTCAAAAGCTACAACTGCAGCGCGCCTGTAGAGGCGCATTCACATTGGGGAGTAAAAGAGGCGGCCCCGCTCCTTCCCCATAAAAAGGAGAAGCCGCAGAGGCACAAGCCAATTTACCCCCCTCTTCTTCTCAATCTGGCCGTCACCATCGCCTTCCTCCTCTCGAGCTCAGAGCAAAGCTTTCCCTCTTACGCCCGCCGCCTCCACGCTCGCTTCATCCCTGGCTTCCGCCCTCGCAGCCGCCATGCCGCCCAGGGCCAGCAAAGGCAAGAGCAAGGAGGCGAAAGCTAATGTGCCGGAGAGCGAACTGGTGAAGATGCGGAAGAAGTATGTGGTCTTCGCCCCGTTGCTCGATGCAGAAGCTTTGAAGAGATGGTACCAGTGCATGTGGGCAAAGGAGACGCAGGCTCACCCCGCCACACGTGTGATTCCAGGTTCTTGCTCCAAAAGTGGGTCAGACAGATACCCCTTTTTCGTCGCATATTTCTATTGCGGGCTCTGCCCCCCATTTTCTGACTTCTTCAACGACATCATGTACAGATACGGCTTTCATCTTCTCGATTTCACGCCGAATGCGATACTGTGCATCTCCATCTTTGCCCACCTTTGTGAAAACTTTGCCGGAGTGGTTCCCAACACTACCCTTTTCCGCCACTACTTTTTCCCTCGTATCCAAAAAGGAGAGGCCCTCTCTGGTTCTATCGCTTGGATTCCAAGGGCTTGGAATAAGGAAATATATCCAGAAGGAGTTTACCGCGAAAAGTGGGACGAATGGCGGGCTGAATGGTGCTGGATTAAGGAAGCAGATCCCCATCCGTTTTGTCTGCCCCGGCAACAAAAAGCGGTCCGCGGCAGTGGCTGGAGCAGTCTTGCCACTGACGACGAAAAGCTCACAATCGCCACCACCAGGATTCTTCGCCTAAAAGTTGCCGGGCTAACAATGGAGATGATTGGCTTCGACTTTCTCCGCCGCCGCATCGCCCCCTTGCAGAATAGGGGAAGGCCAGCTTGGGAATACCGAAACATAGCAGACATCATGATATTGCGCCCTGGGTTGAATAATAATCTGACTGCTATGCAACTTGGCGCTCTCCATCAAAAGCTGTTCCAGCGCGATGACAAGCATCGGTTGCCGTCAAGGATTGTCCCTTTGTGCAACAACTCTGCTTTGGGGTCAATCATCGCCTTTATGCCGATGTTCAATGCCCACGGTCTTGACGCGACTTGGGCCGAGCCAACCAAGGAGGAAGCACAAAAGTTTTTTGATAACTTGACGGAGAGAGCCGTCCGGGAAGAGGCAGACTTCATCCGAGCCACCACCGACCAAGAAGTAGCATACATCGCCACTAGGGTGGAGGAGGCAAATCTTGCCGCGGAGGCTGGCAGCGCTGGCTTCACAGAATGGGAAACCAGCGATGCAGAGGTAGTGGTGGAAGTAAAACCTGCCGGGAAGGACAAAGCTGCCGGGGAACAGAGCAGCACAGCCGCTAAGAGCTCGCCCGACGAGGACACGGCTGAAGAAGAACCGCAAGAAGAGCTCCCAGCCCCGAAGAAGACAAATCGTGTTCTTCGAAAGGCTGTATCTGGCATCCCGGCAAGCCAGCCTTCCTCTAGCGGCGAGGCTCCCGGCAGGAAAGTGGCCGGCAAGACTGCACCACGGCAAGGGGTTCGTCAGCAGCCTGCGCGGCGCGCGAGACCCACAGCAGAGGCCACTGCTGAGGCGGCAGGGGTGTCTCGCACTACCGTACCGGAAGCTGAGGCGGCGAAAACACGCCAGTCCCCGGCGCCTGCCACAGCCAAGCGACCTAGGACCCCTCCTCCGCCTCCCCACTCAGACATCGCAACGGAGGCCGAATTCGACATCTCCGGCTTTAGTCGGGAGCGAGAAGAGGAAGAGTGAGTGCTTTTGCCACAGCCTTTATTTTCCAATCTTGGATCAATCTTACTGACTTGCTCGTATTGTCTCTGTAGTGATGCAGAAACCTTGATGGAGAGGATGGCGAAGAGGACAAAGACTTCCACGGGCCACGGGCCCCCGACAGGCTCCACGAGCGTGCCAGAAACTGTCATCATCAGCCCGAAGCTCAGTCCTCAATACAGCCCCCCCAGCACAGCCCCCAGCGTAAATTCACTGTTCTTTTTCCACTGGCGGGCGCTGAGTTTTCTATTCTTGCCGCTGATATCTTTGGGCTTGCAGGAGAAGAACGGCAACAAGGGGAGTTGTTGGAAGACGCCCCCATCGTGCCACCTCCATCGACCACGCCGCCCACAAGCACGTCCCCGGCAAGAGATCCTATCGACGAGCCCATCTTAATTGAGGAGGAGCCGGCAAGCATGGACACCGGCAACCCTCCCCCGGCAACCGAAGTTGCCGGGAGGGGCAAGGCCACCTCTCAACAGCTCGACGCAGGTAATTGATTGCCTCAGAACGCTTGCTATTCTTTCCCTTCTGTCTCTGTCTTTGGTCCCTTCGAACTTCAATCTTGATCTTATTCTGTTTCCCTCCTTCGTCCTTCAGAGTTCCCTGTGATGGAACACATGGACGTCGACGTTGTCATCGAGGAGACCGCCAGGGACGCCGCTGCCGAAGCAGACAGGATCGCTGTCGGCGAGGCCGCCAAAGATGCCACTATCGAGGCCGGTGGTGCTCTTGGCGAGGAGGCCGCCATGATTGCACAGGAGGAACCTGCCAAGGAGTCTACTGAAGGGGGCGGCAGGGAGGCTGATGATCGTACTGACGGCAATCCTGCCGCAGGAGCGCCAGGCGCTGCACCGGCCACGGAGCCCCCTGCCACTGGTGAGGCGGTTGCTGAAGACCAACCGTCAACATCTGAAGGCCCCTCATCCAGCAAATATCTCAAGGTTGGCGAGAACTTGTTTGTCAACTTGTCGGGGATGGCAAGCATTGGGGCACCAGCCGAAGGAGAAGTCTTTGACGAAGAAATCATCGCTGCTGCCGGGCTCGAGGTTGTTGATGATCCCAGCGCTAGCAGTGGCAAATCTGAAGAGGATCTGCTCCTTCAGGCCATGGGCGAGAATTTCTGCAAGCTCCAGGCTCTCCACCGCGCCCGGAAAGAGAAAGCGGATTCCAGAATGGCAGTTGTCGAGGCGGCCAAAGCAGATTTCCAGAGGCGCGTCGAACAAATGCAAGTCTGGTACGCCGAGGCCCTCCAAGAGTTGACTGCTAGCCGAGAATAAGTGAGCCAACAGTGGACAGAAATCCTCCTGAAGCAATCTGACATGGAGAAGGCGCAGGATGAAGCTACTCAAAGAATCGTTGCCGAAGATGCCCTCTTGACGGGGCGCCGCGTTGCGCTTGATGCTCACGAGGAAGATCTCACCGCACGCGAGCAGGCGCTCGCCGCCAAGCTTCGCAGCAAAGATGAAGATATCGAGAAGCTTGTCGCGCGGCGGACCTAGGAGCTGGAGCAGAAACACAAAGAGGCGCTCGAAGCTCTGACCGTAAGTCACGCCGGCAAGCTCAAGGAGGCCGTCGGTGCTGCCGAAGCTGCAGAGGCCGCCAAGAACGAGCTGAGCGACAAAGTAAAGAAGCTGGAAGTAGATCTCGAAGAGCACGGCAAGGAGCTCTCGACGCTCAAAGGTGATAGGGAAAAAACCCTCCACACCCTGGCGGAGATGCAAGTTGCTATGTCTAACAAGACCAAGCAGCTCTCCTCAGCAAATGAAGCCATTGCCGTTCTGGAATTGAAGCTGACCACATTGGAGAAGTCTCTCGAGGACGGCAGGGCCCGCGAGAAGGCTCTACTCAAAGATCTCCAGGGAGAGAGGAACCTGCTCAAGAGCACTGCCGCCGCCCAAATCGATTACGAAAAGGGGGTGGAGATCTGGACTGGACGTCTCATCGACGCTGCGGAGAAGCTTACGGCAGAACTATCAACCATGGGACTGTCAAACTTCAGGTATTCTTCCGAGGAAAGGATATCTTCAAGCGCCAGGTTAACGATGTTCTTTGAAAGCATCATCGACGCCTTGAGGCTGCTTCAGTCTAGCCGGGCGACCCAATTGGCCAACGAGACCCGCCGGCTTTGTCGGGCCGTCCTCCGCAAGGTGCTTATCAAGGTGGTGCACAGGAATCCCGGCATCGACCTCTCCAACGTGCTTGGCCATCTGCCAAAGGACGCAAATGTCGAGGCGCTTGAAGAACTTATCGCGCCTATTCTTGAGAAGGTGGATTCCATCAAAAGGATCGAAGGCCAGCGCAGAGATTAAGTCCTCCACCTTTTCTTGCCATCGTCGTTCCATGTCAAAGACAATTAAGTCTCAAGTTAGAATTGCGGCAACTCATTAATGTAATATAACTCGCCTATGTTTAGGTACATGCTTGCTATTTTCCTTGTCTGATTCCTTTGTGTATGGAGTTCACCCTACACTTACTGAAAAACTTGCCGGCGTGAAAACTGCCGCGAGCGCTGGGTGCGGGACTTCAGCAGCCTGCTGGAGGCGCAGCAGCCGGCAAGACTCCTTGGCGTTCTCAGTGCAGCCACTTAAATCGTTGAGCGGACTCAAAACAAAATAAGGGCACAACTGATTACAACAAGGGTTCCTTCGTGTGCAGATTTTCCATACAAGAGTCGGAATCGTCCAAGGAAATAACTTTGCAATAAAGGAAACTTGTTCTAAGTTTTTAGAACTTAGCTTTCTGTCACTGTCCTTCCTCCGGCAAGCGTTGATTCCGAACATCACCAACTGGTACTCATATCTCCCTTCCCCCCCGGCAAATGTGCACGCGAGGAATCCTTCTGTCTTCTAAGAAAAAGAAAGAAGAGAAAATAAAGATATGAAACCTTGGCGGTTCGTTAGAACTTACCGAGAGCAAGTGTCATACAACATCTTAGACAAACATGCATATATAAATATGAACATGGAAATCAACAAGGTAATGCACAACACTTAAATTTATTCATCTGTGCTTAGGGTCTGTGTGTGGCTTTGTACAAAGGATCATATGCCTCGCTGGCAAGACTTGTACAAAAGGGTGGTTGCCGGGGGCCCCCGGCAACCGCGCCTTACGGGTAGAACTTGCGAAGATGTTCGATATTCCAGGAATTGCTCACTGGAACGCCATCTTCGGTCTCCAAGCAGACAGCACCGGGCCTGGTGACTCGTACTACCCGATAAGGGCCTTCCCACTTCGGCGTCAACTTGTTTGAATTCTTGGCGGACTGAATCCGCCGAAGAACAAGGTCGCCTTCCTCAAGGCTTCGGGCATGAACTTTGCGGCTATGGTAGCGGCGCAAAGCTTGCTGGTAGCGTGTAGCTCGCACAGCAGCCTGAAAGACGATTCTCCTCAAGGAGCACAGCATCATCTTGGCGTAGTTGCTCTTGCTCAAGCTCATCATAAGCGAGCACTCGAAGTGATCCGTACGTGAGTTTCATGGGGACATGATAGAGGCGAGGGAGTCCCGATCTTTCGATGAGATGATAGCTATCGTTTTTGGTGGAGTAGACTTTGACGATCTGACTACGAACGTGCGAGGACGTCGCGCCTTAGCAATCGCTAAACCAACTCCGAGAGGTTATTGACCACGCCGGAGCACAATCAACCTGACCACGAGGGTCTATCTCCTGCAAGCAAACGAAGAACAAGCAAGAAACTAAGATTTGCAATATGGATATTGCGAATATAAGATGAAAGCTTTATTGATCAAGGTGGGGTTCTGTGACGTCTTGGTCTGGTCGTTGAACACAAACGAAGTACGCGAAGTTGCAGCTATGGCGAACTTTTAATCTAAACAAAACCCAAAGTCTAAACGGTGCCCTAAGGGTTGTATATATGGAGGAAGAGGAGGGGATTTCGTGGCCCTTGAAGGAGGGGTCCGAAACCAACCCTATCTCTTGTTTCCCCACACATACGGACTCTAAAAACAGCCTATACTCAAGTATTTCGAAATTACATGGGCCTGGCCCAATAATAAGGTGACGCAGCACCTATAATAGCCTCTGGACGAAATTTATGAAGTGACATCTTCTATATTTCGTCCAAGGCTTCCTGCACTCATTATGGTGGCTTCAAAGTCCTGAAATCATCACTTGTAACTCCGTTCTTGTTCCCCTTGTGCATGCCATCATCTCCATGCTTGAACTTGCTCCAAGGTTTGATGAGGACATCAATACCATTGTTACACCCACAGCCCCTGCTGCTATACATACTGGACCAATTACTAGAGCTCGCGCACGCCAATTAAATTATCAGGTACTTTCGTTTCTTGGTAATGATTCTAAAGTTCATGAGAATATGATGCTGCCTAAATTGGATACATTTGTTTTGCTTACAAATGAAGGGCCTAGCTTGGACAAGAAAGAGGAACCTTGGAGCAAGTTCAAGCATGGAGATGATGGCATGCACAAGGGGAACAAGAACGGAGTTACAAGTGATGATTTCAGGACTTTGAAGCCACCATAATGAGTGCAGGAAGCCTTGGACGAAATATACAAGATGTCACTTCATAAATTTCGTCCAGAGGCTATTATAGGTGCTGCGTCAACTTATTATTGGGCCAGGCCCATGTAATTTCGAAATACTTGAGTATAGGCTGTTTTTAGAGTCCGTATGTGTGGGGAAACAAGAGATAGGGTTGGTTTCGGACCCCTCCTTCAAGGGCCACGAAATCCCCTCCTCTTCCTCCATATATACAGCCCTTAGGGCACCGTTTAGACTTTGGGTTTTGTTTAGATTAAAAGTTCGCCATAGCTGCAACTTCGCGTACTTCGTTTGTGTTCAACGACCAGACCAAGACGTCACAGAACCCCACCTTGATCAATAAAGCTTTCATCTTATATTCGCAATATCCAGATTGCAAATCTTAGTTTCTTGCTTGTTCTTCGTTTGCTTGCAGGAGATAGACCCTCGTGGTCAGGTTGATTGTGCTCCGGCGTGGTCAATAACCTCTCGGAGTTGGTTTAGCGATTGCTAAGGCGCGACGTCCTCGCACGTTCGTAGTCGGATCGTCAAAGTCTACTCCACCAAAAACGATAGCTATCATCTCATCGAAAGATCGGGACACCCTCGCCTCTATCAGTCACTCATCTCACTCATGGGGTGGTGGCTCTCCTCACATGGCAATTGGGGCATCTCGTCACATGTGGGTGTCGGAGAGATGTAGGTGCAAATGTCTCCATGCTCAACTCCTATCGCTGCCTTGGTTGAAGGGATAGTCCCATGCTCAACCTCCTCATCCATAACGCCTCCAAAGATGAATGTCGTAGGAAGTGGCAAATCATCACTCTCCTCCGAGATCAAAGAGAAGGTCTCATGTGCGCTCGCGTAGCTTGACTCGGAGTATGAGTCCAATATGGGCGCCGTCTTCATGTTGTTGAATAGGTTCATGCTCGTCACCGTGGTCGAAGGGGATGGCCCTAGCTTGACCTTCTTGTCGCAGTCTTGTTGTAGGAGGCCCATATGATGTGGCACCTCATAGCTTGTCTCCATGACCGAAGGGAATTTCCCATGCTCGGCCTTCTTCCTTGAGGGGCTTCCGAAGATGGAAGGGTCGCCCTCGCTCGTATTTGGTCGCCTTGTTGTTGAAGATGTTGATGTAGGCGAACTCATGGGGAGTAGGCGAAGATGCCGTACATCCAAAGGCGAAGATGCCTTGATAGCACTTAGCGAAGATGCTGAAGTGGTGGTGGTAGTAGCCGTAGTGTCCTCTTGGTGGTGCTTGTCTCGCGGTCTTCTCTTGTGCTCATGAAGTTTGGACGTAGCTTGATGTAGAGCTTGTTGGGACTTGTAGGTAGGCGCATCTCGAGCATCTTCATGTTGATGGTGTCGTTGTCGTACTTGAGCTCGTAGTAGATGTCGTTCATCGTCGTCGTGCACATGTTGCTTGGAGGTGACTTGCTCTTCATGACGATGTGGATCACGAATGTGATGATGGTCGCCATGTAGATGTGGACGTGGACGACTTGCGCCATCGCATGGGCGCTCCGAAGATGATCGGCTTGCTCGCTGTCGCTTTGAGGATGATGAAGGGGAAGAACGGTTGATCAACAAGGTCCGAATCTCCTCCATCCGTGCATTGTTCTCCTCCTTTTGTGTGGAGAGCTTGTGGTCGAGGTAGTCTCTTATACGTAGCTTGGATTGTTGTATGTCGATGGCGAGGTTGTCGATGCGCTCTCGCAACCTTGATTGTGCGCCTTGCATTTGTTGTTGTAGATCGAAGATTGACGATTTGGTGATGTAGTTGTTCGCGCCGTCATTGTCGTGGAAGACCGGAGATGAAATGCCTTGCCTATCCATCACCTATAATAGCTTCCTGCACTCATTTGTTGTTGTATATTTCGTCCAAGGCTTCCTGCACTCATTATGGTGGCTTCAAAGTCCTGAAATCATCACTTGTAACTCCGTTCTTGTTCCCCTTGTGCATGCCATCATCTCCATGCTTGAACTTGCTCCAAGGTTCCTCTTTCTTGTCCAAGCTAGGCCCTTTATTTGTAAGCAAAACAAATGTATCCAATTTAGGCAGCATCATATTCTCATGAACTTTAGAATCATTACCAAGAAACGAAAGTACCTGATATTTTAATTGGCGTGCGCGAGCTCTAGTAATTGGTCCAGTATGTATAGAAGCAGGGGCTGTGGGTGTAACAATGGTATTGATGTCCTCATCAGGACAATTGCTTCCGCTCCGTAGACCAGAGCAAAGGGCGTCTGGCCGGTGGCTCGATTTGGTGTCGTTCTGATTGACCAAAGAACCGAAGGCAACTCATCAATCCAGCGTCTTCCGCACTTTTTCAGCCTGTCAAAGGTTCTGGTCCTGAGACCGCACAGCACTTCAGCATTGGCCCTCTCCGCCTGGCCGTTGCTTCTCAGATGAGCAACGGACGCAAAACAAATTTTGCCGCCAAGGTCTTTGACGTACTGCATGATGGTGCGACTTGTGAATTGCGTGCCGTTGTCGGTGATGATCCTGTTGGGCACACCGAAACGGCAAACTATCCCCTTAAAGAACTTGATGGCTGATTGTGCTGTCACCTTCCTCACTGCTTCCACCTCCGGCCACTTTGTGAACTTGTCGATAGGAACGTACAAGTACTCAAAGCCCCCGGTAGCACGGGGGAAAGGGCCCAGTATGTCGAGCCCCCAGACCGAAAATGGCCAGGAGAAAGGGATTGTCTGAAGAGCTTGAGCTGGTTGATGCGATTTCTTCGAATGAAACTGGCACGCTTCACACTTGGTTACTAGTGCAGTTGCATCCTGGAGAGCGGTGGGCCAAAAGAAACCTTGCCGGAATGCTTTCCCGGCAAGTGCTCTTGATCCTATGTGAGAACCACATATGCCTCCATGTATCTCTGCCAACAGCTCTAGTCCATCCTCCCGAGGAATGCACTTTAATTTCACACCGTTTGGTCTCTTTCTGTATAGGACGTCATCGATGAACTTGTACATAACAGACCGACGGTCTACTCTTTCCGCTTCTTCCTATTCCTCCGGGAGTTCTCCTGTTTGAAGGAAATGGACAATGTGCTGCGCCCATGCTGGAGCCTGAGGCTCGACGGCTAGGACTAAAGGCATCTCCTCCACCGGGGGAACGTTTGTCTCGACAGCAAGGGCCTGAGCCCCTGCTGGAGCCTGTTGTTCCCCGGCAGGCATGTCGTCGATCCCGGCAACTTCCATGCAGGCGGCTCCCGAGAGCTCTGCCGGGAATTATTGACCAGAGTTCAACTTTCTTCTCTTTTCTTGCCGCATTGATGGCGCCACGGATGGTTGAGTCAATTGGAGCACAAAAGTTCCTGGTTCCACAGGCAACTTGAGGGCGGCACGCTTTGACAGGTCATTAGCAATAGTGTTCTCGGCACGAGGAACGTGCTCCATTTGTAGACCGTCAAAGTGCTCTTCCATTTTTCTCACTTCATCCACGTAGGCTTGCATCAATGGACTCTGATAACTCTTGTTAACTTGTCTGACGACAAGCTGTGAATCGCCTTTGATGACGAGCTTTTTGATACCAAGGTCTGCCGCGATCCTAAGACCGGCAAGCAAACCCTCGTATTCTGCTGTGTTGTTCGTTGAACTCTCCCGGGGAAAATGCATCTGGACTACGTACTTGAGGTGCTCTCCGGTGGGTGCGACAAGCAGCACACCAGCACCAGCGCCTTGCAGCGAAAAAGCACCGTCAAAGTACATAATCCATTGCTGATCGATTTCCTTGCCGGGGAGAGTTGTTTCTTGAACCTCTTCGTCCGGCGTTGGGGTCCATTCCGCAACGAACTCCGCCAAGGCCCTGCTCTGAATTGTTGAAGTGCTTTCAAACTTGAGGCCAAAGCTCGACAACTCCAACGCCCACTCCACGATCCTGCCGGTTGCTTCTGGATTTTGCAAAATCCGTTGCAACGGAAAACGAGTGACGACGGTAATTTCATGTGCTTGAAAATAATGGCGCAGCTTCCTCGAGGCCATAAGAAGGCCGAAAAGCAACTTCTGCACGCCAGAATATCTTGACCTAGCTCCTTGTAAAAGAAAGCTAACAAAATAAACTGGGCGCTGCACCACCTTTTTCTTCTGCAATGGTCCTTCTAACTGCACAGATCTTGTCTTGCCGGGATCAATCCTTGCCGGGGAAGATCCTGCCGCGTCATCTGACGGTCCTGCCGCTGGTGTCACTTCCTCATCAGCCTCTCTCTATGCCACTAGCGCAGCACTAACCACTTGATTTATCGCTGCCAGATTGATGAGGACATGACTACCTTGGATATGACCAAAAATATTGCATACATGTATATTTGTGAGGTGATTTCTAATGCAAACTATGCAATAATTTATTTATGTCATCCAAGACAAAAATACTTCACAAACTTTTGTGCCATGTCTAATTGCAGGTGTATGGGAGATTTGTACAATCCACATATGAACATAAGGGAAAAAGAGAAGTTTATGTGCTGTTCAAAAAGTCATCTCACGTCATTTTTGGGCCAAGAGAAGATAGAGTCCAAGTCTCTCACGTTCTGGATTCAGATTCGGACTTCACAGACATACCTGACTCAAAACGCCAAGAACTATTTCATACGGACTCCGAATTGGGTGATTCTTTTTTTGTTGGAAAGTAGATTTCGTGCTCTTTCTAACCCAATTGGTTTCACCTTCAAATTCATCTGGAGCGTTGAGTTGTCGTCGAAACAATCTGACACTGTAGCAGAATCCGAGTCAAACTACAAGTCCAAAGGTGTTGCATCACCTCCAGTTGGGCCCATTGGCCTTGTACGACCTAGGGTTAGTTTTAGGCTGCCTTGGGACATCCTCCCACCTCCTTGGCCGCCACCCCTTGCTCCTATATAAGTAGATCCATCTAGTAGCTTTTTGCTTGGGATTTGTTTAGTTAAAAGTTAGCCATTGCAACTTCGTGTACTTCGTTTGTGTCCAACGACCAGACCAAGACCGCTTTCGGATCCCCACCTTTATCAATACTTCATCTATATTCGCAATATTCAGATTGCATTATCATATTCTTGCTTGTTCTTCGATTGCGTGCAGGAATAGACCTTCGTGGTCAGGCTGATCGTGCTTTCAGCATCGTCAGTAACCTCGGGAGATTGGTTTAGCGGTTGCTAAGGCGCAACGTCGTGCACGTTTGTAGTCGGATCGTCAAAGTCGACTCCACCAAATCGATAGCTATCATCTCATCGAAAGATCGGGACACCCCCGCCTTTATCAAGTGGTATCAGTTTTCAGGTTGCTCGGTGAGAATTTCCAGTTATCCCTAGATTAGATTTATTTTCTTACCTATTGTCCAGAGAAAAAGCCACAAAAAAAAGTTAGATCTGTTCATCCTTTATCCAAGCCAGTCTGAGCCTTCGCTTTTTTTTTTCAGTGCTTGTATAGTTGAATTATCGGTTGCATTGTCGTGTCAAGTTGCTGGTCTTAGTGTCTAGTTCGTTTAGAGTTTCGAGTTCTGTTTACATTAGTCACGCCACCGCTGCATCATTATTCCTTCCGCTATCCACCATCCCATCCGTCAATTTCCACCACGTGCTACCCACCGTTCATTGTCATAATCATAGCTGACGCCGTTCATATCTTCGCTTGATCCAATCTGCATCTTATCTAGTTTGTTTTGGAAAGAGAGAAAAAAAAGTCAAAAAAAAAGATAAAAAAGAGAGATAAAAAAAAGAGAGAAGAAAAAAAAGCACAAAATTCGGATCTATCTAGACTCACTCTCGTACCTGAATTCGGATTCGAATCTGTTTTGCGCACTGTTCAGTAAAACAGGCGTATCTTCCTCATACGAATTCCGTTTTGGCTCCGTGAGTACTCAAATTAAAGCTAGCGATGAGCCGCATCTAAATAGTTGCAGAAGCTAGTTCAATATTTGACACCTCAAAATCGGCTTCTAAATAGGTCTTTTTGCCCTCCGAAGTTCGCGAACACAGCTTATTCCAGTTTTTCAGGCCAGTTTTAGAATTTTTTGACTCATATCAACTCGGAATTGAGTGATTCTTTTTGCATTTGAAAGCTTGAGTCAGTGCCTTTCTTGAGAAAAATTATCATAAAATTGGCACAAACTTTTATAGAGTAAAGTTGGAGAGAGAATTGTTGGTATATGCTACTTGGTAGTTGTTTCTCATCATTATCTTTACTGCCATTATGATCTTCACTTATATCTTGCTGTCCAGAGCTACTTCATATCCTTTATTGATGCTAGTTGTGCTACGCCGTGACCTCATTAGTATTCTAGGCTCGCGTTTCTAGTACGGTCTAGCCTAGGACCAGCACAGTACCGTCGTTGAGCGTTTATTCAACATTGCATCTCTGAATTGATTATTGCTAATCTTTTGCTACCATATATAGCCAACCCAGCTCCATATATTTCTACACCGTGTATACGTACGTTCACCTGGCAATCGCTTTACTCAATCTTCGGAGTTATTTGACACCGCTGGTTGCCCGTCACCACCTGCTGCATGGTAAGAACTTGTAAGATATTGATATTTGCTTTACTGTGAGCGCTTTACCACCACATCCTAGTAGTTCATAGGAACATTATTCTCGATTTTTTATGTTTCTACTAATCATGGCAGGTTCCGGAGTTGTTAGTTCTTGGGCTTCATCGATCGTGGGAGATTTGCCATCACCTAAGAAAATACAACAACCGCCACAAGAGGAGCAATTACATCAGAATGCACATAATCAGGTTAAAGTTTCCTTGCCACCATTTACTGGTCGTTTTAGGCCTGATTTATATATTGAATGGGAGTACGAAATAAATGCTATATTTGCTTCCCATAATTTTGATGAGGGTGGAAAATTTCAAGCTGCGGTTAGTACTTTTAGTAGCTTTGCTTTAGTTTGGTGGAGTGAATATTGTCGGTTAAACCCTGATCTTATACCTACTACTTGGGATGATTTAAAACTTGTCATGAGAGATAGATTCGTTGATGTTTATTATACTCGTGGCATGATTAAAAAATTACAACATTTAAAACAAGGCACTGACACGGTAACAAAATACTATGATGATTTACAAACTACATTATTGCACTCATTTTTAGAAGAAAGTGAAGAAGATTTTATGGATAGATTTTGGGGAGGATTAAACTGTGATATTCAAGAGATTCTAATTCATGAAGAGTGTTATCCTATGGACCATTTGTTTCGTCTTGCTTGCAAAGCTGAACAGGAAATAAAACGACGTGTTGGCCACAAGGAGAACAAGCGCACGGTGCACATTCCAAGTGTTGATACAGATGTTTCTTCAACTACTAGGCGTACTATGACAACCACATCCGTTGTTGCGAGGACTACGTCATCTCCATCATGTAACACATCACCTCCAAGAGTGCCTACATCATCTGAGTTGATCATAAGAGGTAATGACAAAGGTACAGATTTTCAACTTTCACATGAGAATGATGCATGCCTAGTTAACTTGAATACATCATGTGTTGTGTTACCTATTGATTTGAGCACACCAACTATTTTAGAGAATTGTGTTAGTGTCATGAATGCGTCATGTGATCAAAGAGTTGAAGTATCAACAATTTTGAGTGCACCCATTGAATTAACTGTTGATGCAAAAGAAACAATGTTTAATCATTTTGATATGACCTCTAATCTTGGTGATGATTTTGTGTCAAATGACTTATTGCATGTTTGCTTATTTAAGCATGTTGTAGCATGTAAATTTGATGCAAGTAAGGTTTATTCACCAATGTTGGGATGGTTTAATGATGAACATTGTCAATCCTTTGATATGAATAAGAGCTTCACTTATATGTGCAAATTGAGTTACAATATTTTCATGTCTTCTAATACTTGTGATAATATTTTGGCTTTAGATTTTATGAACTATGAAGGTTACTCATGTATACATGTGTCGTATATGCAAAAACTAAGGGAAGTAAAACTGGATGACATATACATATACAACATGTACACCTTGTCTCTTTTGTTAGCCACATTTCAGCTTAAGCAACGCCGAGGACGGCTTTGTTTTCAAGAAGGGGAGGATGATGAGGACATGACTACCTTGGATATGACCAAAAATATTGCATACATGTATATTTGTGAGGTGATTTCTAATGCAAACTATGCAATAATTTATTTATGTCATCCAAGACAAAAATACTTCACAAACTTTTGTGCCATGTCTAATTGCAGGTGTATGGGAGATTTGTACAATCCACATATGAAGATAAGGGAAAAAGAGAAGTTTATGTGCTGTTCAAAAAGTCATATCACGTCACTTTTGGGCCAAGAGAAGATAGAGTCCAAGTCTCTCACGTTCTGGATTCAGATTCGGACTGCACAGACATACCTGACTCAAAACACCAAAAACTATTTCATACGGACTCCGAATTGGGTGATTCTTTTTTTGTTGGAAAGTAGATTTCGTGTTCTTTCTAACCCAATTGGTTTCACCTTCAAATTCATCCGGAGCGTTGAGTTGTCGTCGAAACAATCTGACGCTGTAGCAGAATCCGAGTCAAACTACAAGTCCAAAGGTGTTGCATCACCTCCACTTGGGCCCATTGGCCTTGTACGACCTAGGGTTAGTTTTAGGCTGCCTTGGGACATCCTCCCACCTCCTTGGCCGCCACCCCTTGCTCCTATATAAGTAGATCAATCTAGTAACTTTTTCCTTGGGATTTGTTTAGTTAAAAGTTAGCCATTGCAACTTCGTGTACTTCGTTTGTGTCCAACGACCAGACCAAGACCGCTTTTGGATCCCCACCTTTATCAATACTTCATCTATATTCGCAATATTCAGATTGCATTATCATATTCTTGCTTGTTCTTCGATTGCGTGCAGGAATAGACCTTCGTGGTCAGGCTGATCGTGCTTCCAGCATCGTCAGTAACCTCAGGAGATTGGTTTAGCGATTGCTAAGGCACAACGTCGTGCACGTTTGTAGTCGGATCGTCAAAGTCGGCTCCACCAAATCGATAGTTATCATCTCATCGAAAGATCGGGACACCTTTGCCTCTATCAAGTGGTATCAGTTTTCAGGTTGCTCGGTGAGAATTTCCAGTTTTCCCTAGATTAGATTTATTTTCTTACCTATTGTCCAAAAAAAAGCCACAAAAAAAAAGTTAGATCTATTCATCCTTTGTCCAAGCCAGTCTGAGCCTTTGCAATTTTCTTTTCATTGCTTGCATAGTTGAATTATCGGTTACATCGTCGTGTCGAGTTGCTGGTCTTAGTGTCTAGTTCGTTTAGAGTTTTGAGTTCTGTTCACATTAGTCACGCCGCCGCTGCATCGTTATTCCTTCCGCTGTCCACCATCCCATCCATCAATTTCCAAATCGTGCCACCCACCATTCATTGTCATAATCATAGTTGAGGTCGTTCACATCTGTGCTTGATCCAATCTACATCTTATCTAGTTTGTTTTGGAAAGAGGGAGAGAGAAAAAAAAGAGAGAAAAAAAAAGTTAAAAAAAAAGTCAGAGAAAAAAAAAGAGAGAAAGAAAAAGAAAAAAAGTGTGAGAAAAAAGAGAGCAGAAAAAAAAACAAAATTCGGATCTATCTAGACTCAATCTCGTAGCTGAATTCGGATTGGAAACTGTTTTGCGCAGTGTTCAGTAAAACAGGCATATCTTTTTCGTCCGAAGTCTGTTTTGGCTCCGTGAGTACTCAAATTAAAGCTAGTGATGAGCCGCATCTAAATAGTTTCAGAAGCATGTTCAATATTTGACACCTCAAAATCGGCTTCTAAATAGGTCTTTTTGCCCTCCGAAGTTCGCGAACACAGCTTGTTCCAGTTTTTCAGGCCAGTTTTAGAATTTTTTGACTCCTCATATCAACTCGGAATTTAGTGATTCTTTTTGCGTTTGAAAGCTTGAGTCAGTGCCATTCTTGAGAAAAAATATCAGAAAATTGGCAAAAACTTTTCCAGAGGAAAGTTGGAGACAAAGTTGTTGGTATATCCTACTTGGTAGTTGTTTCTCATCATTATCTTTACTGCCATTGTGATCTTCACTTATATCTTGCTGTCCAGAGCTACTTCATATCCTTTATTGATGCTAGTTGTGCAACGCCGTGACCTCATTAGTGTTCTAGGCTCGCGTCTCTAGTCCGGTCTAGCCTAGGACCAGCACAGTACCGTCGTTGAGCGTTTATTCAACATTGCATCTCTGAATTGATTATTGCTAATCTTTTGCTACCAAATATTTAAGCCTTCCGAGCTCCACATATTTCTACACCGTGTATACGTACGTTCCCCTGGCAATCGTTTTACTCAATCTTCGGAGTTATTTGACACCGCTGGTTGCCTATCACCACCTGCTGCATGGTAAGAACTTGTAAGATATTGATATTTGCTACACTGTGAGTGTTTTACCACCACATCCTAGTAGTTCATAGGAACATTATTCTTGGATTTTGTTTCTTGTTTTCTACTAACTATGGCAGGTTCCAGAGTTGTTAGTTCTTGGGCTTCATCGATTGTGGGAGATTTGCCATCACCTAAGAAAATACAACAACCGCCACAAGAGGAGCAATTACATCAGAATGCACATAATCAGGTTAAAGTTTCCATGCCACCATTTACTGGTCGTTTTAGGCCTGATTTATATATTGAATGGGAGTACGAAATAAATGCTATATTTGCTTCCCATAATTTTGATGAGCGTGAAAAATTTCAAGCTGCGGTTAGTACTTTTAGTAGCTTTGCTTTAGTTTGGTGGAGTGAATATTGTCGGTTAAACCCTGATCTTATACCTACTACTTGGGATGATTTAAAACTTGTCATGAGAGATAGATTCGTTGATGTTTATTATACTCGTGGCATGATTAAAAAATTACAACATTTAAAACAAGGCACTGACACGGTAACAAAATACTATGATGATTTACAAACTACATTATTGCACTCATTTTTAGAAGAAAGTGAAGAAGATTTTATGGATAGATTTTGGGGAGGATTAAACTGTGATATTCAAGAGATTCTAATTCATGAAGAGTGTTATCCTATGGACCATTTGTTTCGTCTTGCTTGCAAAGCTGAACAGGAAATAAAACGACGTGTTGGCCACAAGGAGAACAAGCGCATGGTGCACATTCCAAGTGTTGATACAGATGTTTCTTCAACTACTAGGCGTACTATGACAACCACATCCGTTGTTGCGAGGACTACATCATCTCCATCATGTAACACATCACCTCCAAGAGTGCCTACATCGTCTGAGTTGATCATAAGAGGTAATGACAAAGGTACAGATTTTCAACTTTCACATGAGAATGATGCATGCCTAGTTAACTTGAATACATCATGTGTTGTGTTACCTATTGATTTGAGCACACCAACTATTTTAGAGAATTGTGTTAGTGTCATGAATGCGTCATGTGATCAAAGAGTTGAAGTATCAACAATTTTGAGTGCACCCATTGAATTAACTGTTGATGCAAAAGAAACAATGTTTAATCATTTTGATATGACCTCTAATCTTGGTGACGATTTTGTGTCAAATGACTTATTGCATGTTTGCTTATTTAAGCATGTTGTAACATGTAAATTTGATGCAAGTAAGGTTTATTCACCAATGTTGGGATGGTTTAATGATGAACATTGTCAATCCTTTGATATGAATAAGAGCTTCACTTATATGTGCAAATTGAGTTACAATATTTTCATGTCTTCTAATACTTGTGATAATATTTTGGCTTTAGATTTTATGAACTATGAAGGTTACTCATGTATACATGTGTCATATATGCAAAAACTAAGGGAAGTAAAACTGGATGACATATACATATACAACATGTACACCTTGTCTCTTTTGTTAGCCACATTTCAGCTTAAGCAACGCCGAGGACGGCTTTGTTTTCAAGAAGGGGAGGATGATGAGGACATGACTACCTTGGATATGACCAAAAATATTGCATACATGTATATTTGTGAGGTGATTTCTAATGCAAACTATGCAATAATTTATTTATGTCATCCAAGACAAAAATATTTCACAAACTTTTGTGCCATGTCTAATTGCAGGTGTATGGGAGATTTGTACAATCCACATATGAACATAAGGGAAAAAGAGAAGTTTATGTGCTGTTCAAAAAGTCATCTCACGTCACTTTTGGGCCAAGAGAAGATAGAGTCCAAGTCTCTCACGTTCTGGATTCAGATTCGGACTGCACACACATACCTGACTCAAAACGCCAAGAACTATTTCATACGGACTCCGAATTGGGTGATTCTTTTTTTGTTGGAAAGTAGATTTCGTGCTCTTTCTAACCCAATTGGTTTCACCTTCAAATTCATCTGGAGCGTTGAGTTGTCGTCGAAACAATCTGACACTGTAGCAGAATCCGAGTCAAACTACAAGTCCAAAGGTGTTGCATCACCTCCACTTGGGCCCATTGGCCTTGTACGACCTAGGGTTAGTTTTAGGCTGCCTTGGGACGTCCTCCCACCTCCTTGGCCGCCACCCCTTACTCCTATATAAGTAGATCCATCTAGTAGCTTTTTGCTTGGGATTTGTTTAGTTAAAAGTTAGCCATTGCAACTTCGTGTACTTCGTTTGTGTCCAACGACCAGACCAAGACCGCTTTCGGATCCCCACCTTTATCAATACTTCATCTATATTCGCAATATTCAGATTGCATTATCATATTCTTGCTTGTTCTTCGATTGCGTGCAGGAATAGACCTTCGTGGTCAGGCTGATCGTGCTTTCAGCATCGTCAGTAACCTCGGGAGATTGGTTTAGCGATTGCTAAGGCGCAACGTCGTGCACGTTTGTAGTCGGATCGTCAAAGTCGACTCCACCAAATCGATAGCTATCATCTCATCGAAAGATCGGGACACCCCCGCCTTTATCACAGATACAGCAGCAACGGCTCTTGTGGTTTAGGCGCGACTAGCGTCGGCGGAGAGGAAAGGTATTTCTTCAAATCTTGTAGCGCAGCCTCCACCTCCGGAGTCCATTTCATTGGACCTGCCTTCTTCAAAATTTTGAAAAACGGCAGGGCGTGCTTAGCAGATTTGGAAATAAACCTGCTTAGAGCAGCAACACAGCCGGCAAGACGACGCACATCCTTGATGCGTCTCGGCGCTTCAATTAGCTCAATAGCTTTGATCTTGTCGGGGTTTGCTTCAATTCCCCGGCAAGATACGAAGAATCCGAGGAGCTTGCCAGAAGGAACACCGAACACGCACTTCTCAGGATTGAGCTTTAAGTTGATCTTGCGCAGATTTGCAAATGTTTCTTCTAAATCTTGTATGAGCGTCGCTTTGTCCTTGGTTTTGACCACTATATCATCCATGTGCGCCTCCATATTTCTATGGAGTTGAGGCTCAAAACCAATCTGGACTGCTCTCGCAAATTTCGAACCAGCACTTTTCAACCCGAAAGGCATTCGTATAAAACAATACGTACCACATGGGGTGATAAATGCGGTCTTCTCTTCGTCTTCTTTCGCCATGAAAATCTGATGATACCCTGAATAGGCATCAAGGAAGGACAGGAGATCACAACCAGCGGTGGAATCCACAATCTGGTCGATGCGCGGCAAGGGAAAGGGATCTTTTGGACAGGCTTTATTGATATCTGTATAATCGATACAAAGCCTCCATTTCCCATTCGCTTTTCGCACTACAACCGGATTGGCCAACCAGGTTGAATGAAGCACTCCTTTGACCAATCCTGCCGCCTCCAGCTTTCTGATTTCCTCGGCAATGAATTCTTGCCGCTCCAAGGCTTGCTTCCTGACCCTCTGCTTGACAGGCCGCGCACGAGGACAGACAGCAAGGTGGTGCTCAATTACCTCCCTGGGAACACCGGGGATGTCAGACGGTTGCCATGCAAACACGTCGACATTCGCCCGCAGGAAGGCAACGAGCGCGCTTTCCTATTTGTCATCTAGGGTGGAACTTATGGTGAAAGTTCCCCCCGTTCCATCCTCCTTGACGGGCACCTTCTTGGTCTCCGGCGGAGCAGCCTTGGATTTCTTGTTCTTGCCGGTGGAACTCTCTAGTGCATCTTCGATGGAAGCGCAGCACTCCGAGGAGGCGCGCTTGCCGGAGTTCGCGCCAAGATTTGTGCCGGTCTTCTTCTTCCCCCCGGGAGTTCCAGCGGCAGGAGCAGATGCCTTGATGCCAGGTGCTGCAACTGCTTCCCGGTAAAGTTGGTCGGCATAGATGAGCGCATCCTTCTTATCGGAATGGATAGTGATGACGCTCAATGGCCCGGGCATCTTCAAAACATTGTATGTGTAGTGTGATGCTGCCATAAACTTAGCCAGCGCTAGCCGACCAAGGATCCCATTGTATGACATGGGGATCTTGGCGACATCAAACACTACCTTCTCGGTCCTGTAGTTGAGCTCGCTACCAAATGTCACCGGCAGCGTAATCTTGCCCTTGGGCTGGGTTCTTCCCGGATTGACCCCTTGAAACGTACCCGTTTCTTCGAGGTCCTCATCAGGAATTTGGAGCTTCTTGAGCACATCCGGTGAGATTAGGTTTAGCCCGGCCCCACCGTCAACTAGCATTTTCGTCACCTTGAGGTTGCGAATTGTTGGTGAGACCAACAATGGCAAGCATCCGACCGCAGTTGTGCGATCAGGGTGATCCACGGCGTCGAAAATGATAGGCGTGTTGGACCACTTCAGGGGCCTACATGCATCTGGCGATGGCTCCACTGCATTGACTTCCCGTACCCACTGTTTGAGTCGACGGTGGGAAGAATGCAGCGAGGCACCCCCATCGATACACATGGCCTCTGTAGCTTTCTGGAATTCTTGCTCACTGGACTCATCGTCTTCTTCATCATCATCTTCTTCTTTGTCTCGGCCCCGAGCGGGCCTATCCCTCTGTTGCTTGGCCTTGCCACGGTGCCCCCCTCGGCCACCGTGCTTCTTGCCGAATCCGTCAGCACCATCTTGGGCCTTCTCCTTATCTCGCCTTTCATACTCGGCCCTCTGTTTCTCGGCAAGCTGTTCAACTTGCCGGCAGTTTTGGAGATCGTGGCCCTTGGTGCGATGGATCTTGCAATACTGCTTGCCGGAGCTTTCCAACTTGTCGGCAGCCGCCAAGGCCTGACAGGAAGGGCACCCGGCAAGATCCTTGCCGGGGTCACCAACCATGGCCTTCTTGGTGGCGCCGGGGTTGTCGGATTCCTCGATAGCAAGCACGGCCTTGCCTCCTTGTTTTCTGTTCCACCGCCGGCCTTTCCTTGACGGGGTCGCGGCATCTTCATCTTCGGATTCGCCCACCGCGGCAACAGCCTCGCCAGGGAGTTTCCTCCCCTCTTCAGCTCGAGCGCATTTATCGGCCAGAGCGTAAAGCTCGGCAATACTCCTGACTTTGTTCATTGCCAGCTCTTCCCGCATTCTGCGGTTACGCACGTTCTGATGAAACGCACTAATGACAGCAGCAGGGTGAACATCAGGAATATTGTACTGTACATGGCTAAACCTCTGCATAAACTTGCGCAGGGATTCGCTCTCCTTCTGAGGGATGATATGCAAATCACTCTCTTGGCCAGGAGCTTGGTGGCCTCCAACAAAGGCGCCAACAAACTGATGGCACAGATCTGACCAAGAAGAAATAGAATTCTCCGGCAGATGCATCAACCACGACCTGACGTTGGGCTTGAGCACCAACGAGAAGTAGTTGGCAAGTATCTTGTCATCTCGGCCCCCGGCAGCCTGTACCGCAATGGTGTAGATGCTCAGGAACTCCGAGGGATGGGTCTTACCGTCATATTTCTCCGGGACCTCTGGCTTGAAGGTTCGAGAATTGGGCCACTGGACTTGCCGCAGCTCACGGGTAAACGCTGGAGTCCCCACCTCATAAGGCAAGTCTCCTACGTCCCCTGGCGCAGGCTTGTCGACAGCCGGCCCTGCACGCTTATCAGACTGATAGCACGCTTCCCGTCACCGCTCGATGGTAGTTCAAGCGTCCTCCTTGCCTCGTTCCTGGAGAACTTGACGCTGATCGCGGCGCATCCGTGGATCGGACGACACCGTGGAAACTTCTTCACGGCAGTCGACCTGCTGGGTTGTCGGCCGCCGCTGGTGCCGCGGAGGGGAGTGCACCGTGGTTGCACCACCTCCGGTTTTCTCCACATCGGCTCGCGCCGGATCGATGGGCCTTCGCTATGAGGGCCCTGCCTCTTGCGGCCCATCTTTGTTGGCGAAGCCGATAAGGCTCTGGATAGTAGCTCGCCACTCCTCCATCTTCTCCGGGGCAGGAGGGAAATCAAGGAGCAGCTGCGCACGTGCCAAGGCTTCTGCTGGCGTAGGCGGCGGCGACAGGTGCGAGGTACGTGAGGTGCTCTGACTCCTAGCCTTGTTAGAAGGAGCACCGTCACGGTCACGCGACCGCGCGCCACCTCCGCCGGCAGCTCGGTGTGCATGCTGGGCCCGTGCATCTTGGGATCGATGCGCGGAAATCTTTTCATGGGGACGCCCTGAACCATCAGCGCCATGATGTCGCTCGTCGTGCACGACCTGGGTAGGCTGTGACGCTTGCGCCGGCGCGGGAGCTCCAGCAGGCGTCCTCCGATCTCTGGAATTCGTTGTGCCACCCGTAGGCAACACAGCTCCATCTCTGGATCCAGCGGCGTGTGGGTTGCCGCTGCCACTGCGAACGACGCCGCTCGCCTGGCTTGGATCACCGGAACGCCATGGAGGCTCTAGTCCTCTTCCTTCTGTACCCACGTCGTCGCCCGTATGCGAAGGCGCAGGCAAAACGGACGTGGACGGTTGCGCCGTCGCAGCGCTCTTCTTCTTGGGTGGCATGATGATGAAGAAACTAAAGCGCCGATCACTAGATCAGGTTCACACAACCTACAATCCCCCTACCTGGCGCGCCAAAGATGTCGGCGTGCGACACCTATGGGATCCCAAGAGACCCCTTTATGATTCGGCGGGGGGAGAGGTATGCGCAAAGAGCAGAACCAATGATCGACGCGGGGCGATTTTACCCAGGTTCGGGCCGCTGATCAGCGTAAAACCCTACTCCTGCCTTGTGGTTATTATTAGTGTTCTTGAGCCCAGGCTCCAGGAGCGCTCACAGTGAACAGTACGTTCAAGAGCAGCTACTCATGCAGAATGGGCCAGAAGATCCTCCTCCCCTGTAGCAGTTGCCGTGGGCCTCCTTTTATACCACAAAGGGGTCACCATAGTGGCAAAATGTACATACATTGAGGTGTAAAGTAGCTACAGGGTCATCATACCTAACCCCTGACGGACTAGGACGAACGCATTTAATGCACCGTAAGGTGTCCGTTTAGGTGTCCTTACTTTCTTGGGGATGGAAAAAGGGGCCATCCCATCAGCACCGCTTAAGCTCTCCTCCACTGGCGTATCGCCACGCATCCAAAGAAGGACCCAGAATGTCGGGTTTGTCGCTGTGCTAGAGCGGTGGCATAGCAACAAAACCTTGCCGGGCGCCGAAGCTTGCCGGGCACCAAGCCTTGCCGGGCGCCGATCCTTGCCGGGCTCCACAGGCCACCCCGGCAAGATCTTGCCGGGGAAGCTGGCCTTCGGATTCCAGCTCTTCTTATTTGCTGATCCTCAGATCTCTGACTTGATGATTTCTTTGGTGGCTTGAGTCAACCTCGAACTGTTCCCCGACAAGCCTTGCCACGAGTATGGCTACAACTGCCCGTGCACAAGTACGGGGTACTAGTGGCCCAATACTTAGTAGACCGACACAAGGCAAGTCGCAATTCCAGACCATTTTGTATGAATGGTCAACACTTCAAGTTTGACCCAAGTTTGAAAGTAAACAAACAAAATGAAAAAGGCTAAAAGATGCAAATGTGTCGGTGTACAAAAGTAGGGGCCTTTTTGTACCCCTTTACTTGTGCACGGGTAGTCGTAGCCACACCTGCGACCATGCTCGGCGGGGCAGAGGAAGGAAAGACTCAGGGGCGCCTGTGTGGTGGCATGCAGATCTTTGTGAAGACCAAAGGCCTGCGAGTCTAGATAAGGACCAGAAGATGAAGACCCCCGGCAAGATCCTTGCCGGGGACGGAGGTGAGACCCCGGCAAGACCCTTGCTGGGAGCATCAGTGGGGCCGCGGCCAGGCCTGCACCTGCCAACGTTTCGCTGCCCCACGGCCGTTCCGATGCAACGACCAGCCCGCCAACTAGGCGAGCACCTGCGTGGCAGCATGCGGCTTCTAAGCCAACTAACCAAGCACCTGCGTGGTGGCAGGCAAATCTTCGTGAAGGCCCTGTCACCGCACCAGCACAGCAGCCAGCCAGCCAGCATGGCGCTGCATGCCTCGTCAGCTTGGACGCGCATCGAAGCAAGGCGAGGCGGCGATGGACGGGACGGGCTCTATTGCCGTCCCCGATAAAGCAAGAGGGCACGTAGGCAGCACATTAAATGCATTTGTCCTATTATGTCAGGCGATAAACTTGTACACTGTAGATACTTTCCACCTCCTGTGTGCCACTGTGGCGACCCCTTTGACATATAAAAGGAGGCCCCAGGCATACTGTGGAAGGATTCGGACTTTTTGGACTGGACACGCATAGTAGCTAGTCCAAGAACAGAAGAACACAAGAGAAACACAGCCAAGCATGACTAGGGTTTTACGCTTCTCAGCGCCCCGAACCTGGGTAAAAATCCATCATGTTGATCATTAGATCTGCTCTTTGCGCACTCCTCATCCCTGCCGAACCGTAAAGGGGTCCACGCGATCCCATAGGTGTCGTTCGCACCGACATCTTTGGCGCGCCAGGTAGGGGGTGTTAGGTTGTGCAAACCTGATCTAGCAGTCAGCGCGTATTTTCCTGGATCACCATGGCTCCCAAGAAGAAGGCAATCGCGGCGATTGGTTAGTCTAGAGCCGGTCCGCCCGAGCCAGCGCGGACGGGCGGCGGTGCAGTCGCGGATGGCGGCGAAGGTGCGGATCACGAGCATCCACGACATTCTGGCAACCAAAGCCAGGCAAGCGGCATCGTTCGCGCCCACGGCGATGGGCCGCGCGCCGCTGGGTCCAGGGACGGACCCGTGCTGCCTCTGGGCGGCGCGGTGACCTCCGGGGCACCCCGACCGGCGCCCTGCCACGGCCTTCCCAGGTCGTGCGCGAGGAACGGCGCCACGACGTTGGAGACCATGGGCGTTCCCACGGAAGGAGCCCTCAGCGTCATCCTCGAGATGCGCAGGGCCAGCATGCACGCTATGATACTGGTGGAAACGGCGCGCAGCCGTGGAACCGTGAGGGGGCTCCTTCCAACATGGTTGGAAGTCCGAGCACCTCCCGTTCCTCGCGTTTGTCGCTGCACCCCACACCAGTAGAGGTGCTAGCACGAGCGTCGTTGCTCCTCGACTTTCCTGCTGTTGCGGAGAAGCAGGAGGAGTGGAGGACTACTATCCACAGCCTTATTGGCCATGCAAATAAGGATGGGTATCAGGAGGCAGGCCCTTCACGGCGTCGGTCCACTGAGCCGGCACGTGTCGATGGCGGAAAGGCCAGAGGCGCCGCAACCACGGTGCACTCCCCTCCACCACGCCAACAACGGTCGCCAGCTCGGCAAGTCGATGACGGTGATGATGGGTCCACGGCATCGTCAAACCCACGAACTCGTCGTGACCAACGTCAAGTTCTTTGGGAACGATGCAAGGAGGACGCTTGAACTACCATCGAGCGGCGATGGGATGCACGCCAGTAATCTGATAGGCGCGCAGGGCCCACTGTGTACAGGCCTGCGTCGGGGGATACTGGTGACCTGCCTTACGAGGTACCTTGTCCAGCCTTTACCCGTGAGCTGCAGCGCTTCCAGTGGCCCACTACCCGCACGTTCAAACCAGAGATCCCGGAGAAGTACGACGGCAAAGCTCATCCGTCCGAGTTCCTGAGCATTTACACTATCGCCATGCAAGCTGCCGGAGCTCGGGATGGCAAGGTGCTTGCTAACTACTTCCCATTGGTGCTCAAGCCCAACGTCAGGTCGTGGTTGATGCATCTGCCAGTAGATTCCATCTCCTCTTGGTCGGACCTGTGCCATGAGTTCGTTGGCGTCTTCACTGGAGGCCATACGGCTCCTGGCCAGGCAAGTGATTTACATCTCATCCCCCAGAAGGATAGCGAATCCTTGCGCAAATACATACAGAGATTCAGCCGTGTGCAGTACAACATCCCGGATGTTCATCCTGCCGCTGTCATCAGCGCGTTCCATCAAAACGTGCGCAACCGCAAGATACGTGAGGAGCTGGCGATGAACAAGATCACGGATGTTGCCGAGCTTTATGTTCTGGCCGACAGATGTGCTCGAGCTGAAGAGGGAAGGAAGTACCCCGGCGAAGATGCCGGTGTGGGAAGTGACTCTGAAGACGAGGATGTCGTCGCCCCAGCAAAGAAGGGCCGACAATGCAATAGAAAGCGCAAGGGCAAGACCGTGCTTGCCGTCGAGGAATCCGACAACCCCGGCACCGCCAAGAAGGCCAAGGCTGACGACCCCGGCAAGGGGGTTGCCGGGTGCGCTGCCTGCCAGGACTTGGCGGCCGCCGACAAGCCGAAGGGCTCCGACAAGCAATACTGCAAGATCCACCGCACCAAAGGCCATGACCTCCAGAACTGCCGGCAGGTCGAGCAGCTTGTGGAGAGACAGAGAGCTGAGTATGAAAGGCGAGACAAAGAGAAGGGCTAGGATGGTGCTGACAGGCCCGGCAAGAAGCGCAGTGGCTAAGGAGGGCGCCGCGGCAAGGATAAGCAACAAGAGAGGCCTGCTCGAGGCCGCGACAAGAAAGAGGGAGATGATGACCATGAAGAGGATGACGATTCCAGCGAGCACGAGTTCCAAAAAGCCACAGAAGCCATGTGCATCGATGGTGGCCCCTCGTTACATTCTTCTCACCGCCAACTTAAACAGTGGGCGCGCGAGATCAAGGCGACAGAGCCGTCGATCGATGCCCAGAAGCCATTGAGGTGGTCCAACACACCTATCATTTTTTACGCCGAGGATCACCCTGACCGCACAACTGCGGTCGGGTGCTTGCCGTTGTTGGTCTCACCAACAATTCGCAACCTCAAGGTGACGAAAATGTTAGTGGACAGTGGGGCCGGCCTGAATTTGATCTCGCCCAAGGTGATCAAGAGGTTGCAAATCCCTGATGGAGATCTTGAAGAGACGGGCACGTTTCAAGGGGTCAATCCAGGGAGAAGCCAGCCCAGGGGAAAGATTACACTATCAGTCACATTTGGTGGTAAGCTGAACTACAGGACAGAAAAGATCGTCTTTGATGTTGCCAAGATCCCGTTACCATATAACGGGATCCTTGGCCGCCCAGCATTGGCTAAGTTTATGGCGGCATCGCACTACGCTTACAACACGCTGAAGATGCCCGGCCCGATGAGCATCATCACTGTCAACTCTGACAAGAAAGACGCGCTCATCTGCGCCGACCAGCTCTACCGGGAGGCGGTCGTAGCACCTGCCGCCAAGGCACTTGCTCCTGCCACTGGAGCTCCCGGAGAGAAGAAGACCGGCAAGACCTCTTGCCCCGGCAAGACCTCCTGCACCCACTCCGGCAAGCGCGCCTCTTCAGAGTGCTGCGCTTCCGTCGAGGAGGACGTGCCAGAGAGCTCCACCGGCAAGAGCAAGAAATCCAAGGCAGCGCCACCAGAGACCAAGAAGGTGCCCGTCAAGGAGGACGGCACGGGCGGAGCTTTCACCATAAGCTCCACCCTCGACAGCAAATAGGAAAGCGCGCTCGTCACCTTCCTGCGGGAGAATGTCGATGTGTTTGCATGGCAGGCATCTGACATCCCCGGCGTTCCCAAGGAGGTGATTGAGCACCACCTTGCTATCTGTCCTCTTGCATGGCCCGTCAAGCAGAAGGTCAGGAAGCAAACTTTGGAGCGGCAAGAGTTTATCATCGAAGAGATTAGGAAGTTGGAGGCGGCAGGTTTAGTCAGAGGAGTGCTCCACCCAACCTGGTTGGCCAATCCAGTTGTGGTGCGCAAGGCGAATGGGAAATGGAGGCTGTGTATTGATTATACAGACATCAATAAAGCCTGTCCAAAGGATCCTTTCCCTTTGCCACGCATTGACCAGATCGTGGACTCCACTGCTGGGTGTGACTTGCTATCATTCCTTGACGCCTACTCAGGATACCACCAAATCTTCATGACGAAGGAGGATGAAGAGAAAACCGCGTTCATCACCCCATGTGGTACGTACTGTTTTATACGAATGCCTTTCGGGTTGAAGAGCGCCGGTTCAACATTTGCAAGGGTGGTCCAGATTGGTTTTGAACACTAGCTGCATAGAAATATGGAAGCATATATGGATGATATAGTGGTCAAAACCAAGGACAAGGCCACGCTCGTGCAGGATTTAGAGGAAACATTTGCAAACCTGCGCAAGATCAACCTCAAGCTCAACCCAGAGAAGTGCGTGTTTGGCGTCCCATCCGGCAAAATTCTTGGGTTCTTTGTGTCTCAGCGCGGCATCAAAGCAAATCCCGACAAGATCAAAGTGATTGAGCAGATTGAGGCGCCAAGACGAGTCAAGGACGTCCGTAGGCTCGCCGGCTGCGTTGCTGCTCTGAGTAGGTTCATCTCCAAATCTGCTGAGCGCACCCTCCCCTTTTTCAATGTTTTGAAAAGGGCGGGTCCAGTGAAATGGACTCCGGAGGCAGAGGCAGCGCTGCAAGATTTGAAGAGGTACCTCTCCTCCACGCCAATACTAGTCGCGCCTAAACCGCAAGAGCTGTTGCTGCTATATCTAGCGGCGACGAATCAATTGGTCAGCGCCGCGCTAGTGGCGCAGAGAGAAGTTGAGGAAGAAGCAGCGGCAGCGGCGAGGCCGTCGGATGATGGGCCGGAGCCTCCCACGGCAAGGCCTGATGCCGGCAAGGCGGAACCCCCGGCCAAGCCCGATCCCGGCAAGACAAAGTCTCCGCAAGTAGGCGAAGTCAAACAGAAGAAGAAGGTGATGCAGCACCCGGTTTATTTTGTCAGTTCCCTCTTGCAGGGGGCTAGATCAAGGTATTCTGGTATACAAAAGCTACTTTTCGGCCTCCTTATGGCTTCGAGAAAGCTGCGTCACTATTTCCAAGCGCATGAGATCACCGTCGTCACCCGCCTCCCTTTGCAACGAATCTTGCACAACCCGGATGCAACCAGGAGGGTTGTGGAGTGGGCGTTGGAGCTGTCGAGCTTTGGCCTCAAGTTTGAAAGTACTTCAACAAATCAAGAGCCGAGCCTTGGCAGAGTTCATAGCAGAATGGACCTCAACGCCCGACGAAGAAATTCCAGAAACCACCCTTCCCGGCAAGGAGACGAGCCGTGATTGGATTATGTACTTTGATGGAGCTTTCTCGCTGCAAGGTGCTGGTGCCGGCGTGCTACTTGTCGCACCCACCGGAGAGTGCCTCAAGTACATGGTCCAGATGCACTTTCCCCGGGAAAAATCAACAAACAACACTGCGGAGTACGAGGGATTGCTTGCTGGTCTCAGGATCGCGGCAGACCTCGGAATCAGGAAGCTCATCGTCAGGGGTGATTCGCAGCTTGTCGTCAAACAAGTTAACAAGGATTACCAGAGCCTGTTGATGGAGGCCTATGTGGATGAAGTGAGGAGGTTGGAGGAGCATTTCGACGGCCTACAAGCAGAGCATGTTCCCCGAGCGGAGAACGGCATCGCCGATGACTTGTCGAAACGTGCTGCCCTCAAGTTGCCTGTGGAACCAGGTACTTTTGTGCTTCAATTAACCCAGTCATCCGTTGAGTCATCAGCGGAACAGAACAAGTGAAGGAAGGCAGGCCCCGGCAAGTACTTTCCCGCTGAGCTCCCAGGAGCCGCCGGCAAGGAAGTTGCCGGGTATCCCAAGCTTGCCGGGGAGCAGCGGCCTCTAGTAGGGCCCCAAGCCCTAGTCGTAGAAGCAGCTGCCCCTACGGCCGGGGATGAGCCTTTAGTCCTTGCCGTCGAGCCCCAGGCTCCGGCATGGGCGCAGCGCACCGTTCGTTTCCTCCAAACAGGGGAACTCCCTGAGGAGCAAGAAGAGGCAGAAAAAGTAGCCCATCGGTCCAGCATGTACCAGTTCATGGATGATGCCCTATACAGAACGAGACCGAACGGTGTGAAACTGAAGTGCATTCTTCGGGAGGACGGACTGGAGCTGTTGGCAAAGATACATGGAGGCATGTGTGGCTCCCACATAGGGTCAAGAGCCCTTGTTGGCAAAGCGTTCCGGCAAGGTTTCTTCTGGCCCACTGCTCTCCAAGATGCAACTGCACTAGTAACCAAGTGTGAAGCATGTCAGTTCCATTCGAAGAAACTCCGCCAACCAGCTCAAGCTCTTCAGAGAATCCCTCTTTCCTGGCCATTTTCGGTCTGGGGGCTCGACATACTGGGCCCCTTTCCCCGTGCTGTCGGGGGCTTTGAGTACTTGTACGTCGCAATCGACAAGTTCACAAAGTAGCCGGAAGTGGAGCCGGTGAGAAAGGTGACAGCACAATCAGCCGTCAAGTTCTTCAAAGGACTAGTCTGCCATTTTGGTGTGCCAAATAGAGTCATCACCGACAACGGCATGCAGTTCACGAGCCACACCTTCATGCAGTACACACAAGACCTCGGCAGCAAGGTTTGTTTTGCTTCTGTTGCTCATCCCAGAAGTAACGGCCAGGCTGAGAGGGTGAATGCAGAAGTGTTGCGAGGCCTCAAGACCAGAACTTTTGACAGGCTATACAAGTGCGGAAGGCACTGGATTGATGAATTGCCAACGGTTCTTTGGTCAATCAGAACGACGCCAAATCGAGCCACTGGCCAGACACCCTTTGCCCTGGTATACAGGGCAGAAGCAGTTCTCCCCACGGAACTCATATACGGGTTACCTCGAGTGCTTGCTTATGATGAGCTTGAGCAAGAGCAGTTGCGCCAAGATGATGCGACGCTCCTTGAGGAAGATCGTCTTCAGGCTGCTGTGCGAGCTGCTCGCTACCAGCAAGCCTTGCGCCGCTATCATAGCCGCAAGGTTCACGCCCGAAGCCTTGAGGAAGGCGACCTCATTCTTTGGCACGTTCAGTCGGCCAAGAATTCCAACAAGTTGACGCCAAAGTGGGAAGGCCCTTATCGGGTAATACGAGACACCAGGCCCGGCGTAGTCCGCCTGGAGACCGAAAATGGCATTCCGGTGAGCAATTCCTGGAATATCGAACATCTTCTCAAGTTTTACCCCTAAGGCGCGGTTGCCGGGAGCCCCGACAACCCCCCTTTTTGTACTAGCCTTGCCGGCAAGGCATATAACCCTATGTACAAAGCCAGGCACAGACCCTATGCGTAGCTAGAGGAACCTTTAGTATGTACAGCTTCCCGTTGATTTCCATGTTTATGTGTATATGTATATGCATGCTTGTCTAGGATATTGTACTGCTTTTTGATTCCAATAAATGTTAGTGGACTGCCAAGGTTCCATACTCCTGTCCTCCCTTCTTTCCAGCCGCGGCAAGGACGCTCAATTCCGCCAAGGACTCGGCTCTAGCAAGAAGTTGGGAAGACTGCCCAGCACAGCGATCCCCGGCAAAAGAAAACAGATAAAGTTCATCTCTTGCCCATTCATGTTCGTAACCTGTGACTTGTGCATTAGAAAACCTCGCCACTCTCTTTTAAATTCGGGTGCTCCCATCCCTGGCCCGAACGCTGCTTTGGTCAGGTTGGTCGTAGTAGTCTTTGCTAAAAAGAAGGGTGACGAGGGGCTGGACCCTTTGTCTGTAACCCGGCAGATGTGATTCTCCGGCAGGCACAGAGGGCACCGGCAGGATAACTTGCTGAGAGAACTCATTTATTTGCACTAAAGAGACATTTCGCCTCTGCATGAACGTATACATGCACGGGTTCCCGGCAAGGCTGGTCTTTTTCACTGACATGCTGATACAAGTACGAATGTTACAGGACACAAGCATGGGCTCGAGAGATTACATTATTTAGAAATTAAGATTTGGTAAGTGCTTACAAGTTAAAAGAAAGATAAGTGCCCCGTAATCTCCGTTCTTGCCCTTTTCCTCCCAGGTGCGGTAGGTGAAGGCAAAAAAGAGGCGACGGGGAACGCGCCGATGGAGAGCATGGCGTGGATGGCCCTCGGCGAGGCACGAGGCCGAGGATGGTGCTGCCACCGATGGTCAGCCGGAGTTGGAATCGGCGTCCTCCCGACCGCTACCGTCGTCGCCGCTGTAGCTGTCCTCCTCGTCACTGTCGCTCGAGGAGGAGGTTTCGTTGTCAGTGGAGCACTCCACGCAGCACCCTAAGCGGATTCCTGAGCGCCCGAAGACCTTGACGGAGAGTAGGCCGTTCTCCATTAATTTGAACTGGAGAACGTGCCCCTCCGACAGGCTATGGGCACGGGCAAAGGTCTTCCACCCACGGCGGAAGTACATGACGTGAGGGACAGGGAAGTCGACGTCGACCCACATGCCGCCGTTCCCGCAGCCCCTCATATGCAACCTCAAGGCCTGTGGCGGGTCAAGCTCCATTACCCGAGCAAATGGGGTGGGGAGGCGGAGGTGACCGCATACTGGTTTGTACAGCCTGATGAAGAACTCGCGGGACTGATCTCCGACATGGCCTTCCATTGGAGGGGAAGCCATTGGCGAAAGTGCGGCCAGTGCGCCGCCCCGTCCTCCTCTCCCCCGAGCGCCACGGCGGCCTCGGCCACGCCCCCTCCCTCTTCCTCTCACGGCGGGCTCCGCCGCCGTGAGCTCAGGAGGAGGGGGGACACGCTGTCGAGCAGAAGCCCTCGTCGCCGCCGTTGGAGCGCCGGCGCACCCCCTCACCATGACGAGTGGAGGAAAGGGACCAAGCAGGAAGAAGATGAATGCAGAAGAACGCCGTCCCTCTTCCCTTTTTATAGAGGGGCGGGGCTGGGGCTCGGCTCCCCAACCTAAGGGCGGCCGCCCCACTCGACCAATCCGGCCGCCGGAGTCGCAGGGAATCAAGACCGACCCGCTGCTCCAATCAGCAACGCCCGGCTTCCCGCCTCGGCGTTAAGGCCCGTGCCTTCCGTATCTGCCACCTACCCTCCATGGGGCATGGAGGACACGTGGCGGGCGAGCCGAAATTGAGGAGACAAGTGGGACAACCGTTTCCCACGACCCGAGTCCACTTTGTGAATGAGCAGCGCCCCTGCGGCTTCCTCTGTTTTATGGGGAAGGCGCGGGCCGCCTCTTTACTATTCACTGTGAGGCGACGCAAGCGTGCTGCGACCGTTCCACGCATGACCCCCACGTCACGCACTCAATGCGGATCATGGGGAAGCACAACTGGCAAAGAAGTTACCGCAGTTAAAACTCTGCCACGCATGCCCGCGCACCGTTCTGGGCCTGGCCCAACAACGCTTCGTGTTTATGTGTGGCCCAGGCCCGGGGGCTCCTGTCAGTGTACAAAAGTAGGGGCCTTTTTGTACCCCTTTACTTGTGCACGGGCAATCGTAGCCACACCTGCGACCATGCTCGGCGGGGCAGAGGAAGGAAAGACTCAGGGGCGCCTTCGTGGTGGCATGCAGAAAAGGCCCAAATTTGCACTACAAGTGTGATGTAGATTACTCCTAAATTTTTTGACAAATCAGTTTATGCTACAATATTAGTGTTAGATGAACTTGGCACAAGGCAAGTAGCAATTCCAGACAATTTTGTATGAATGGTCAACACTTCAAGTTTGATCCAAGTTTGAAAATAATGAAGGAAATATGCCCTAGAGGCAATAATAAAGTTGTTATTTTATATTTCCTTATTCATGATAAAGGTTTATTATTCATGCTAGAATTATATTGATCGGAAACCTAAATACTTGTGTGAATACATAAACAAACACCGTGTCCCTAGTGAGCCTCTACTTGACTAGCTCGTTGATCAAAGATGGTTATGGTTTCCTAACCATGGACATGAGTTGTCATTTGATAATGGGATCACATCATTAGGAGAATGATGTGATGGACAAGATCCATCCGTTAGTTTAGCATAATGATCGTTTAGTTTTATTGCTATTGCTTTCTTCATGTCAAATACATATTCGTTCGACTATGAGATTATGCAACTCCTGGACACCGGAGGAATGCCTTGTGTGTTATCAAACATCACAACGTAACTGGGTGATTATAAAGATGCTCTACAGGTATCGCCGAAGGTGTTTGTTGAGTTGGCACAGATCGAGATTAGGATTTGTCACTCCGAGTATCGGAGAGGTATCTCTGGGCCCTCTCAGTAATACACATCATAAGCTTGCAAGCAATCGACTAAGGAGTTAGTCATGAGGTTATGTATTACGGAACGAGTAAAGAGTCTTGCCAGTAATGTGATTGAACTAGGTATGAAGATACCGACGATCGAATCTCGGGCAAGTAACATACCGATGGACAAAGGGAATTACGTATGTTGTCATAATGGTTCGACGGATAAAGATCTTCGTAGAATATGTAGGAGCCAATATGGGCATCCAAGTTCCGCTATTGGTTATTGACCGGAGAGGTGCCTCGGTCATGTCTACATAGTTCTCGAACCCGTAGGGTCCGCACGCTTAACGTTCGGTGACGATATAGTATTATATGAGTTATGTGATTTGGTGACCGAATGTTGTTCGGAGTCTCGGATGAGATCATGGACATGACGAGGAGTCCTGGAATGGTCGAGAGGTAAAGATTGATATATAGTACAATGGTATTCGGACACCGGAAGTGTTTCGGGGGTCACCGGGTACTTATCAGGTCACCCGAAGGGGTTCCGGGCACCCCCGGCAAAAGATATGGGCCTTATGGGCCAAGAGGGGAAACGCACCAGCCACAAGGGGCTGGTGCGCCCCCCATATGGGCCGGCCAAAGAGGAGAAGGAAAGGGGAGAAGGGAAAGGAAAGTGTGGATTAGGATTCCTACTTCCTTCCCTCTCCCCCTTTCTTTCCTTCCCCCTCGGTTAAATATGGCAGGGGGGCGCCACTTGGGAGGACCCCAAGTAGGATTCGGCCTACTTAGGGCATCCTCCTGGCTGCTCCTCTCTCCCTCCCACCTATATATGTGAGGAGGGGGAGCACCTAGCACACTCCAGACAATTGCCTAGCCGTGTGCGGTGCCCCCCTCCACCGTTTAGACCCCCGGTCATATTTTCGTAGTGCTTAGGCGAAGCCCTGCGGAGATCACTTCACCATCACCATCACCATGCTGTCGTGCTAACGGAACTCATCTACTACCTCGATGTCTTGCTGGATCAAGAAGGCGAGGGACATCACCGAGCTGAATGTGTGCAGAACGCGGAGGTGTCGTGCGTTCGGTACTTGATCGGTTGAACCATGAAGAAGTTTGACTACATCAACCGCGTTGTGAAACGCTTCCGCTTACGGTCTACAAGGGTACGTAGACACACTCTCCCCCTCGTTGCTATGCATCTCCATGGACAGATCATTGCATGTGCGTAGAATTTTTTTTGTTTTCCATGCAATGATTCCCAACAGTGGCATCATGAGCCCGGTCTATGCATAGATGATATGCATGAGTAGAACACAAAGAGTTGTGGGCGGTGATAGTCATACTACTTACCACCAACGTCTTATTTTGATTCGGCGGTATTGTGAGATGAAGCGGCCCGGACCAACCTTACATGTCCACATACATGAGACCGGTTCCACCGACACACATGCAACTAGTTTTGCATAAAGGTGGCTGGCAGGTGTCTGTTTCTCCTACTTTAGTTGAATCGAATTTGACTACGGCCGGTCCTTGAAGAAGGTTAAAACAACAAACTTGACGAATCACCGTTGTGGTTTTTGCCGTAGGTAAGAACGGTTCTTGCTAGAAGCACGTAGCAGCCACGTAAAACTTGCAACAAGAAAGTAGAGGACGTCTAACTTGTTTTTATAGGGCATGTTGTGATGTGATATACGTTGTTGTATGAGATGATGATGTTTTGTAAGTTATCGGCAACTGGCAGGAGCCTTATGGTTGTCGCTTTATTGTATGAAATGCAAACGCCATGTAATTGCTTTACTTTATCACTATGCGTTAGAGATAGTCGTAGAAGCAATAGTTGGTGAGACGACCACGACGCAACGATGGAGATCAAGGTGTCTAGCCGGTGACAATGGAGATCATGACGATGCTTTGGAGATGGAGATCAAAAGCACAAGATGATGGCCATATCATGTCACATATTTTGATTACATGTGATGTTTATCCTTTATGCATCTTATTTTGCTTAGAATGGTGGTAGCATTATAAGATGATCCCTTCAGTTAATTTCAAGATAAAAGTGTTCTCCCTGAGTATGCACCGCTCTACAGTTCGTCGTGTTGAGACACCACATGATGATCGGGTGTGATAGACTCTACGTCACATACAACGGGTGCAAGACAGTTTTGCACATGCGGAATACTTGGGTTAAACTTGACGAGCCTAGCATGTACAGACATGGCCTCGAAACACTGGAGACCGAAAGGTCGAACGTGAATCATATATTAGATATGATCAACATAGAGATGTTCACCATTGATGACTACCCCATCTCACGTGATGATCGGACATGGGTTAGTTGATTTGGATCACGTATCACTTAGATGACTTGAGGGATGTCTATTTAAGTGGGAGTTCTTAAGTAATTTGATTAATTGAACTTAATTTATCATGAACTTAGTCCTGATAGTATTTGCATATCTATGTTGTAGATCAATAGATCGCGATATAGCTCCTATATATATTTTTGTTATTTTCCTAGAGAAAAATAAGTTGAAAGATGATGGTAGCAATAATGCGGACTAGGTCCGTGATCTGAGGATTATCCTCATTGCTGCACAGAAGAATTATGTCCTTGATGCACCGCTAGGTGACAAACCTATTGTAGGAGTTGATGCAGACGTTATGAGCATTTTACAAGCTCGATATGATGACTACTTGATAGTTTAGTGCGCCATGCTTTATGGCTTAGAATCAGGGCTCCAAAGACGTTTTGCACGCCACGAAGCATATGAGATGTTCCAAGAGCTGAAATTGGTATTTCAGACTCATGCCCATGTCGAGAGGTATGAGACCTCTGACAATTACTTTACCTACAAGATGGAGGAGAATAGCTCAGCTAGTGAGCATATGTTCAGAATGTCTGAGTACTACAATCACTTGAATCAAGTGGGAGTTAATCTTCCAGATAAGATAGTGATTGATAGAGTTCTCTAGTCACTATCACTAAGCTACTAGAACTTCATGATGAACTATAATATGCAAGGGATGACGAAAACGATTCCCAAGCTCTTCGCGATGCTAAAATCGGTGAAGGTAGAAATCAAGAAAGAGCATCAAGTGTTGATGGTTAACAAGACCACTAGTTTCAAGAAAAAGGGCAAGGGAAAGAAAGGGGAACTTCAATAAGAATGGCAAGCAAGTTGTCACTCCCGTGAAGAAGCCCAAAGCTGGACCTAAGCCTGAAACTGAGTGCTTCTACTGCGAAGGAAATGGTCACTAGAAGTGGAACTGCCCCAAATACTTGGCGGATAAGAAGGATGGCAAAGTGAACAAAGGTATATTTGATATACATGTTATTGACATGTATTTTACTAGTGTTCATAGTAGCCCCTGGGTATTTGACACCGGTTCAGTTGCTAAGATTAGTAACTCGAAATAGGAGTTGCAAAATGAACAGAGACTAGTTAATGACGAGGCGACGATGTGTGTTGGAAGTGATTCCAAGGTTGATAAGATCACCACCGCACACTCCCCTCTACCTTCGGGATTAGTGTTGGACCTAAATAAATAAATGTTATTTGGTTTTTGCGTTGAGCATGAATATGATTGGATCCTGTTTATTGCGATACGATTATTCATTTAAGTCAAGGAATAATTGTTGTTCTGTTTACATGAATAAAACCTTCTATGGTCATACACGCAATGTAAATGGTTTATTGAATCTCGATCGTAGTGATACACATATTCATAATATTGATGCCAAAAGATGCAAAGTTGATAATGATAGTGCAACATATTTGTGGCACTGCCGTTTAGGTCATATTGGTGTAAAGCGCATGAAGAAACTCCATGCAGATGGGCTTTTGGAATCACTTGATTATGAATCATTTGATACTTGCGAACCATGCCTCATGGGCAAGATGACTAAAACTCCGTTCTCCGGAACAATGGAGCGAGCTAATGACTTATTGGAAATAATACATACCGATGTATGCGGTCCGATGAGTGTTGAAGCACGCGGCGGGTATCGTTATTTTTTGACCTTCACAGATGATTTAAGTAGGTATGGATATATCTACTTGATGAAACACAAGTCTGAAACATTTGAAAAGTTCAAAGAATTTCAAAGTGAAGTGTAGAATCGTCCTAACAAGAAAATAAAGTTTTTACGATCTGATCGCGGAGGCGAATATTTGAGTTACAAGTTTGGCCTTCATTTAAAACAATGTGGCATAGTTTCATAATTCACGCCACCTGGAACACCACAGCGTAATAGTTTGTCCGAACATCGTAAACGTACTTTATTAGATATGGTGCATTCTATGATGTCTCTTACCGATTTACCACTATCGTTTTTGGGGGTTATGCATTAGAGACAGCCGCATTCACGTTAAATAGGGCACCGTCTAAATCCGTTGAGATGACACCGTATGAACTGTGGTTTGGCAAGAAACCTAGGCTGTCATTTCTTAAAAGTTTGGGGATGCGACGCTTATGTCAAAAAGCTTCAGCCTGATAAGCTCAAACCCAAAACGGAGAAGTGTGTCTTCATAGGATACCCGAAAGAAACTATTGGGTATACCTTCTACCACAGATCCGAAGGCAAAAATCTTTGTTCCTAAGAATGGGTCCTTTCTAGAGAAGGAGTTTCTCTCGAAAGAAGTGAGTGGGAGGAAAGTATAACTTGATGAGGTAGTTGTACCTTCTCTCAATTTGGAAAGTAGCACATCAGAGAAATCCGTTCCCGTGATGCCTACACCAACTAGAGAGGAAGTTAATGATGATGATCATGAAACTTCAGATCAAGTTACTACTAGACCTCGTAGGTCGAACAGAACACGTTCTGCACCAGAGTGGTACGGTGATCCTGTCCTGGAAGTCATGTTACTAGACCATGACGAATCTATGAACTATGAAGAAGCTATGATGAGCCCATATTCCGACAGATGGCTTGGGGCCATGAAATCTGAGATAGGATCCATGTATGATAACAAAGTATGGACTTTGGTGGATTTGCCCAATGATCGGCAAGCCATAGAGAATAAATGGATCTTCAAGAAGAAGACTGACGCTGATGGTAATGTTACTATCTACAAAGCTCGACTTGTCGCAAAAGGTTTTTGACAAGTTCAAGGGATTGACTATGATGAGACTTTCTCACCCGTAGCGATGCTTAAGTCTGTCCGAATCATGTTAGCAATTGCCGCATTTTATGATTATGAAATCTGGCAAATGGACGTCAAAAACTGCATTCCTTAATGGATATCTTAAATAAGAGTTGTATATGATGCAACTAGAAGGTTTGATCGATCCTAAAGGTGCTAACAAAGTGAGCAAGCTCCAGCGATCCATCTATGGACTGGTGCAAGCATCTCGGAGTTGGAATATACGCTTTGATAAGGTGATCAAAGCATATGGTTTTATAAAGACTTACGATGAAGCCTGTATTTCCAATAAAGTGAGTGGGAGCTCTGTAACATTTCTGATATTATATGTGGATGACATATTATTGATTGGAAATGATATAGAATTTCTGGATAGCATAAAAGGATACTTGAATAAGATTTTTTCAATGAAAGACCTCAGTGAAGTTGCTTATATATTGGGCATCAAGATCTATAGAGATAGATCAAGACGCTTAATAAGACTTTCACAAAGCACATACCTTGACAAGATTTTGAAGAAGTTCAAAATGGATCAGTCAAAGAAAGGGTTCTTACCTGTGTTACAAGGTGTGAAGTTGAGTAAGACTCAAAACCCGTCCACGGCAGAAGATAGAGAGAGAATGAAAGTCATTCCCTATGCCTCGGCCATAGGTTCTATAAAATATGCCATGTTGTGTACCAGACCTATTGTGTACCATGCCATGAGTTTGGCAAGGGGGTACAATAGTGATCCAAGAGTAGATCACTGAACAGCGGTCAAAATTATCCTTAGTTACCTAAGAGGACTAAGGGAATATTTCTCGGTTATGGAAGTGATAAAGAGTTCATCGTAAAAGGTTACGTAGATGCAAGCTTTAACACTGATCCGGATGACTCTGAGTATCAATCTGGATACATATTGAAAGTGGGAGCAATCAGCTAGAGTAGCTCCATGCAGAGCATTGAAGACATAGAAATTTGCAAAATACATACGGATCTAAATGTGGCAGACCCGTTGACTAAACTTCTCACACAAGCAAAACATGATCACACCTTAGTACTCTTTGGGTGTTAATCACATGGCGATGTGAACTAGATTATTGACGCTAGTAAAATCTTTGGGTATTGGTCACATGACGATGTGAACTATGGGTGTTAATCACATGGCGATGTGAACTAGATTATTGACTCTAGTGCAAGTGGGAGACTGAAGGAAATATGCCCTAGAGGTAATAATAAAGTTATTATTTTATATTTCTTTATTCATGATAAAGGTTTATTATTCATGCTAGAATTGTATTGATCGGAAACCTAAATACATGTGTGAATACATAAACAAACACCGTGTCCCTAGTGAGCCTCTACTTGACTAGCTCGTTGATCAAAGATGGTTATGGTTTCCTAACCATGGACATGAGTTGTCATTTGATAACGGGATCTTATAGAGGCGAGGGTGTCCCGATCTTTCGATGAGATGATAGCTATCGTTTTTGGTGGAGTAGACTTTGACGATCCGACTACGAACGTGCGAGGACGTCGCGCCTTAGCAATCGCTAAACCAACTCCGAGAGGTTATTGACCACGCCGGAGCACAATCAACCTGACCACGAGAGTCTATCTCCTGCAAGCAAACGAAGAACAAGCAAGAAACTAAGATTTGCAATCTGGATATTGCGAATATAAGATGAAAGCTTTATTGATCAAGGTGGGGTTCTGTGACGTCCTGGTCTGGTCGTTGAACACAAACGAAGTACGCGAAGTTGCAGCTATGGCGAACTTTTAATCTAAACAAAACCCAAAGTCTAAACGGTGCCCTAAGGGCTGTATATATGGAGGAAGAGGGGGGGATTTCATGGCCCTTGAAGGAGGGGTCCGAAACCAACCCTTTCTCTTGTTTCCCCACACATACGGACTCTAAAAATAGCCTATACTCAAGTATTTCGAAATTACATGGGCCTGGCCCAATAATAAGGCCTCTGGACGAAATTTATGAAGTGGCATCTTGTATATTTCGTCCAAGGCTTCCTGCACTCCTTATGGCGGCTTCAAAGTCCTGAAATCATCACTTGTAACTCCGTTCTTGTTCCCCTTGCGCATGCCATCATCTCCATGCTTGAACTTGCTCCAAGGTTCCTCTTTCTTGTCCAAGCTAGGCCCTTCATTTGTAAGCAAAACAAATGTATCCAATTTAGGCAGCATCATATTCTCATGAACATTAGAATCGTTACCAAGAAACGAAAGTACCTGATAATTTAATTGGCGTGCGCGAGCTCTAGTAATTGGTCCAGTATGTATAGCAGCAGGGGCTGTGGGTGTAACAATGGTATTGATGTCCTTCTTGAAATGAAGTCGTCCTCGACGGAAGCTCATCTTCCTCACCCAAATAAGGCTTCAGATCTGCAATGTTAAAAGTGGGACTAACCCCAAAATCTGCAGGCAGCTCAAGTTTATATGCGTTATCATTTATTTTCTCTAACACCTTAAAAGGACCATCAGCACGTGGCATTAGCTTTGATTTGCGCAAATCAGGAAATCTATCCTTACGCAAATGTAACCAAACAAGATCTCCAGGTGCAAACACAACATGTTTTCTACCCTTATCTCCAGCAAGTTTATATTTAGCATTCATACGCTCAATGTTCTCCTTAGTTAACTCATGCATTTTTAAGATCAATTCAGCACGTTGTTTAGCATCAAAATTAACCTTCTCCGAAGATGGAAGAGGCAACAAATCAATTGGTGCACGAGGAAGGAAACAATACACAATTTCAAAAGGACACATCTTAGTAGTAGAATGCAATGAACGATTATAAGCAAATTCAATATGAGGCAAGCATTCTTCCCACATTTTCTTGTTATTCTTCAAAACAGCCCTAAGCATAGTAGACAATGTTCTATTGACTACTTCAGTTTGTCCATCAGTTTGGGGGTGACATGTAGTACTAAAAAGCAGTTTAGTCCCCAGCTTAGCCCATAAACATCTCCAAAAGTGGCTAAGAAATTTAGTATCACGATCTGAAACAATAGTATTTGGCACACCATGCAAGCGTATAATTTCACGAAAGAACAAATCAGCAACATTAACAGCATCATCGCTTTTATGACATGGTATAAAGTGTGCCATTTTCGAGAACCTATCCACGACAACAAATATGCTATCCCTCCCCTTCTTTGTTCGAGGTAAACCTAAAACAAAGTCCATAGATATATCCTCCCAAGGAACATGATAGAGGCGAGGGTGTCCCGATCTTTCGATGAGATGATAGCTATCGTTTTTGGTGGAGTAGACTTTGACGATCCGACTACGAACGTGCGAGGACGTCGCGCCTTAGCAATCGCTAAACCAACTCCGAGAGGTTATTGACCACGCCGGAGCACAATCAACCTGACCACGAGGGTCTATCTCCTGCAAGCAAACGAAGAACAAGCAAGAAACTAAGATTTGCAATCTGGATATTGCGAATATAGATGAAGTATTGATAATGGTGGGGATCCGAAAGCGGTCTTGGTCTGGTCGTTGGACACAAACGAAGTACACGAAGTTGCAATGGCTAACTTTTAACTAAACAAATCCCAAAGTCTAAACGGTGCCCTAAGGGCTGTATATATGGAGGAAGAGGAGGGGATTTCGTGGCCCTTGAAGGAGGGGTCCGAAACCAACCCTATCTCTTGTTTCCCCACACATACGGACTCTAAAAACAGCCTATACTCAAGTATTTCGAAATAACATGGGCCTGGCCCAATAATAAGGTGACGCAGCACCTATAATAGCCTCTGGACGAAATTTATGAAGTGGCATCTTGTATATTTCGTCCAAGGCTTCCTGCACTCCTTATGGTGGCATCAAAGTCCTGAAATCATCACTTGTAACTCCGTTCTTGTTCCCCTTGTGCATGCCATCATCTCCATGCTTGAACTTGCTCCAAGGTTCCTCTTTCTTGTCCAAGCTAGGCCCTTCATTTGTAAGCAAAACAAATGTATCCAATTTAGGCAGCATCATATTCTCATGAACTTTAGAATCATTACCAAGAAACGAAAGTACCTGATATTTTAATTGGCGTGCGCGAGCTCTAGTAATTGGTCCAGTATGTATAGAAGCAGGGGCTGTGGGTGTAACAATGGTATTGATGTCCTCATCATCCTCCCCTTCTTGAAATGAAGTCGTCCTCGACGGAAGCTCATCTTCCTCACCCAAATAAGGCTTCAGATCTGCAATGTTAAAAGTGGGACTAACCCCAAAATCTGCAGGCAGCTCAAGTTTATATGCATTATCATTTATTTTCTCGAACACCTTAAAAGGACCATCAGCACGTGGCATTAGCTTTGATTTGCGCAAATGAGGAAATCTATCCTTACGCAAATGTAACCAAACAAGATCTCCAGGTGCAAACACAACATGTTTTCTACCCTTATCTCCAGCAAGTTTATATTTAGCATTCATACGCTCAATGTTCTCCTTAGTTAACTCATGCATTTTTAAGATCAATTCAGCACGTTGTTTAGCATCAAAATTAACCTTCTCCGAAGATGGAAGAGGCAACAAATCAATTGGTGCACGAGGAAGGAAACCATACACAATTTCAAAAGGACACATCTTAGTAGTAGAATGCAATGAACGATTATAAGCAAATTCAATATGAGGCAAGCATTCTTCCCACATTTTCTTGTTATTCTTCAAAACAGCCCTAACCATAGTAGACAATGTTCTATTGACTACTTCAGTTTGTCCATCAGTTTGGGGGTGACATGTAGTACTAAAAAGCAGTTTAGTCCCCAACTTAGCCCATAAACATCTCCAAAAGTGGCTACGAAATTTAGTATCACGATCTGAAATAATAGTATTTGGCACACCATGCAAGCGTATAATTTCACGAAAGAACAAATCAGCAACATTAGCAGCATCATCGCTTTTATGACATGGTATAAAGTGTGCCGTTTTCGAGAACCTATCCGCGACAACAAATATGCTATCCCTCCCCTTCTTTGTTCGAGGTAAACCCAAAACAAAGTCCATAGATATATCCTCCCATGGAACACTAGGTACAGGCAAAGGCATATATAAACCATGAGGATTGAGTCGTGACTTAGCTTTTTGAAATGTAGTGCAGCGAGCAACAAAGCGCTCAACATCCCGTCTCATCTTTGGCCAAAAGAAATGTGTAGCAAGTACATCCTCCGTCTTCTTTACGCCAAAGTGTCCCATTAATCCTCCTCCATGCGCCTCCTGCAACAACAAAAGACGAACGGAGCTAGCTGGAATGCATAGCTTGTTAGCACGAAACACAAATCCATCGTTAGCGACGAACTTGTTCCATGTTCTCCCTTCTTTACAATTCTGCAATACATCTTTAAATTCAGCATCATGCACATATTGATCTTTGATGGTCTCCAAACCAAATATTTTAAAGTCAAGTTGTGAAAGCATAGTATAACGACGAGACAATGCATCAGCAATAACATTTTCTTTACCCTTCTTGTGTTTAATGACATAAGGGAAAGTCTCAATGAATTCAACCCATTTAGCATGTCTACGGTTTAGTTTGGCTTGACTTTTAATATGTTTCAAAGATTCATGATCAGAATGAATAACAAATTCTTTGGGCCATAGATAATGTTGCCATGTTTCCAACGTCCGAACAAGAGCATATAATTCCTTATCATAAGTAGAGTAATTCAGACTAGGCCCACTCAATTTTTCAGAAAAGTATGCAACAGGTTTGCCATCTTGTAATAACACACCTCCTAATCCAATTCCACTAGCATCACATTCAAGCTCAAAAGTCTTATTAAAATCAGGAAGTTGGAGTAAAGGAGCATGTGTCAACTTATCTTTCAATACCGTGAAGGCTTCTTCCTGTGAGGTACCCCAAACAAAAGGCACATCCTTCTTTGTAAGCTCGTTGAGAGGTGCAGCAATGGTGCTGAAATCTCTCACAAAACGCCTATAGAAACCAGCGAGTCCAAGAAAACTCCTCACTTGAGTGACCGTTTTGGGCTGTGGCCAACTCTCAATAGCTTCAATCTTGGCTTTATCAACTTCAATTCCCTGTGGAGTAACAACATAGCCAAGAAAAGATACTCGGTCGGTGCAAAAGGTGCACTTCCCAAGGTTACCAAACAAACGTGCATCACGTAAAGCAATAAAAACAGCACGTAAATGTTCCAAATGTTCCTCCAAAGATCTGCTATAAATCAGTATATCATCAAAATAGACTACCACAAATCGTCCAATGAAAGCACGTAAAACTTCGTTCATTAATCTCATGAAAGTACTAGGTGCATTAGTTAACCCAAAAGGCATGACTAACCACTCATATAAACCGAACTTAGTTTTAAATGCTGTTTTCCATTCATCTCCCAATTTCATACGAACTTGATGGTATCCACTACGCAAATCAACTTTGGAGAATATTGTAGAGCCACTCAATTCATCAAGCATATCATCTAGCCTAGGAATAGGATGACGATAACGAATAGTAATATTATTAATGCCTCTACAATCAACACACATACGCGACGTACCATCCTTTTTTGGCACTAGTATAATAGGAACAGCACAAGGACTAAGAGATTCGCGTATATAACCTTTGTCGAGCAGCTCCTGTACTTGACGCATAATCTCCTTCGTCTCCTCTGGATTGGTACGGTATGGCGCACGGTTTGGCAACGAAGCACCGGGAATTAAGTCAATCTGATGCTCAATCCCGCGAATAGGTGGTAACCCCGGTGGCACGTCTTGTGGAAAGACGTCAGCGAACTCCTGCAAAATGTTAGTGACCGCTGGAGGCAAAGAGGAAGGCACGTCCTCGAATGAAAATAACGCCTCTTTGCACACAAAAGCATAGCAAACAGAATTGCTGAAATCTAGCTCATCAATATCAGATTTGGTGGCAAGTAAGCATGCACTTTTCAATTTAATTTCAGAAGCAACACTAGATGGTTTATTATTAGGCTTCATTTGTTGCTCAAATTCTTTTGCCACATTCTGATTTTCACTCTTATTTTTCTCCTGCTTTGCTTTACTAGCTCTATTAATATCATCTTTCAAAATAGAATCAGGAGTCATAGGAAGCAAAGTAATATGTTTATCCTTATGAACAAGAGTATACTGATTGTTTCTACCATGGTGTACAGAATTTTTATCAAATTGCCATGGTCTACCAAGTAATAATGAACATGCTTGCATGGGTACCACATCACAATCAACATAATCAGCATATGTAGAGATACTAAAATGCACACGAACAGTACGTGTTACCTTAACCTTGCCGCTGTTGTTGAACCATTGGATATAGTAAGGATGTGGATGTGGTCTTGTGGTGAGAGATAGCTTCTCCACCATCTCCATGCTAGCCAAGTTGTTGCAGCTCCCTCCATCTATGATGACGCGAACAGAACGTTCCTTCACAACTCCCTTTGTATGGAACAAATTATACCTCTGATTTTGCTCAGCTTGTGTGACCTGCACACTCAAAACACGTTGAGCAACTAAACATTCATACCTGTCAGCGTCTTCAGGAGCCATGTATTGCGTCTCATGATCAGAATCATCTCCACCGTGTTCTTCACTTGTAATAAGAGCCAAAGTCTCCTCATCATAGTCACTAGCGGACTCATACCCACCATCCTCAGTAGCAATCATAACACGCGGAGATTGGCATTCTCTCGCATAATGACCTCTTCCCTTACAACGACGACAAATAATATCATGTGTGTGCCCTGTTGATGCCATAGATGAAGAAGAGCTCTGGGTAGGCCCAGAAGGTGTACTCTTGGCAGATGGTGGTGGTGGTGCCTGTTTTCTTGTATCTCGGTTGGAATTGGCGGCTGAAGTCAGTGGTGCCGCAGTAGGACGTGTGGGAGTAGAGGAGGCACGCGGTGTCCATGATGAAGATCGACCTGCAGAAAAATTAGTTCGCGCCAATGCCTGTCGATCCTGCACTTCACGTTCAGCTTTACAAGCAAGATGGAATAAACGAGTGATATTATTATACTCCTTATACTCTAGAATGGTCTGAATCCCTCTATTTAATCCACCCATGAAACGTGCAAGCATAGCTTCATTCTCCTCAACAATACCACATCTAACCATGCCAGTTTGTAATTCCTGATAATATTCTTCTACAGAATTTTTTCCTTGTATTAAGCGCTGCAATTTTTGAAGTAATTCACGTTGATAATATGGTGGAACCCAACGAGTACGCATAGCAGTTTTCAAAGCAGCCCACGTAGCTGGACTAGGATATAATCTACAATGTTCAGACCACCATACACATGCAAAACTAGTGAAAGCACAAACAGCAGCAGCAACACGTCGTTCCTCGGGATATTGTAAACATGTAAAATGTTGTTCAGTTTCTAACTCCCAAGTAAGATATATATCAGGAACATATCTACCCTCGAATGGTGGAATATTCAATTTTAATTTAGGAAGATGGTCATGATCTCGTACCTGAAGTGGTGGCGCAGGCCTACCATTGCGATTATTTGCATGTGGACGACCTGGTGCTGGTGGTTGCACGTAGTTATGATTTTGATCAAACTCATCCTCATAATCGCCCGCGTAATCATCCTCCTCCTCGGCACCAGCAGCAGCAGGAGCAGGAGCCAAAGAAGCATCAACAGTAGGTACAGCAGCACCAGAAGTTTGGCCATCCTCAAGAGGAACACGCTTCGCTCGTCCGAACTGATTTGGAAGGGGGCGTTGTTGTTGTCGTTGCAGAGGTGCGATAGGTGTAGCCGGTGGTGGTTGGGGAAGACGCGTGAGCAATTCATTAAACTTGTTATCCAGCTTTGTCTCGAACGACTTCTCCATGCCATCTATCTTCTCCATGGCCTCTTCAAATCTGTTTAGCACATCTCCCACCTGGCCACTCATCATTTGCTGAAATTTATCATGCAACTCCTTGTTCGTCATGTTCTCCCAGTCAATCTCGTCGGCTTGTGATCCTGCCATGGTTAGCAGCAATAGAAACACACAAGAATATGATCCTACAGACTACTAGAAAGTGGTGGTGGTGTGGTGTGGTGTCACAAATCCGTCAAGCAAATCTCAAATTCTTACCAGTTCTTACCCAGCAGCAGGTGGTGATCGGCAACCTTTGTAGTCAAAACTCTCAGAGCTTGGACAGAGCGATTGCCAGGTGGTGTCAAACACACGATGTAGATGTATGTGGAGCTGGGAAGGCTTATGATATGGTAGCAAAAAGGGTCAGCAATAATCAATTCAGAGATGCAATGTTGAATAAACTCTCAACGACGGTACTGTGCTGGTCCTAGGCTAGACCGTGCTAGAGACGCGAGCCTAGAACACTAACAAAAATCACGGCGCTGCACGTAAACAAGGGAGGAGCACACTCTGAATTTTTTTCTTTTTTTTTTTGCACTTTTTTTCCTCTTTTTTTTTGCTCCGCAACAATTTTTTTTTCGAAAAAGTCTACAAATGGTCTAAAAACTGCCTAGCCAGAATTTTCCAGACTTAGTTTTTTTTTTTGAAACTGGAACTATTTTTCTTCTGCGGGTAGCACGAAAATTGGGGAATCCGACTTGTTCACGACTCGTAGTATCGCGTGATCTGGAACTCTAAAATAAAGGAATAAATACTGGACTCGGACTAGGACTGGTGGCAGAGATGAATCTGGTGGAACTCGGACTGGTGATGGTATATGACGGTAGTATATGTGGGCTCGGATTGGTGGTGGTATATGGACTCGGATCGGTGGTGGTATATGGACTCGGATCGGTGGTGGTATATGGACTCAGAGAAATAGCAGATAAGCTGTGGTGGTATTGATAGAGGCGAGGGTGTCCCGATCTTTCGATGAGATGGTAACTATCGATTTGGTGGAGCCGACTTTGACGATCCGACTACAAACGTGCACGACGTTGCGCCTTAGCAATCGCTAAACCAATCTCCTGAGGTTACTGACGATGCTGGAAGCACGATCAGCCTGACCACGAAGGTCTATTCCTGCACACAATCGAAGAACAAGCAAGAATATGATAAAGCAATCTGAATATTGCGAATATAGATGAAGTATTGATAATGGTGGGGATCCGAAAGCGGTCTTGGTCTGGTCGTTGGACACAAACGAAGTACACGAAGTTGCAATGGCTAACTTTTAACTAAACAAATCCCCAAAGTCTAAACGGTGCCCTAAGGGCTGTATATATGGAGGAAGAGGAGGGGATTTCGTGGCCCTTGAAGGAGGGGTCCGAAACCAACCCTATCTCTTGTTTCCCCACACATACGGACTCTAAAAACAGCCTATACTCAAGTATTTCGAAATTACATGGGCCTGGCCCAATAATAAGGTGACGCAGCACCTATAATAGCCTCTGGACGAAATTTATGAAGTGACATCTTGTATATTTCGTCCAAGGCTTCCTGCACTCATTCTGGTGGCTTCAAAGTCCTGAAATCATCACTTGTAACTCCGTTCTTGTTCCCCTTGTGCATGCCATCATCTCCATGCTTGAACTTGCTCCAAGGTTCCTCTTTCTTGTCCAAGCTAGGGCCTTCATTTGTAAGCAAAACAAATGTATCCAATTTAGGCAGCATCATATTCTCATGAACTTTAGAATCATTACCAAGAAACGAAAGTACCTGATAATTTAATTGGCGTGCGCGAGCTCTAGTAATTGGTCCAGTATGTATAGAAGCAGGGGCTGTGGGTGTAACAATGGTATTGATGTCCTCATCACTCAAGAGGAACACGCTTCGCTCGTCCGAACTGATTTGGAAGGGGGCGTTGTTGTTGTCGTTGCAGAGGTGCGACAGGTGCAGCCGGTGGTGGTTGGGGAAGACGCGTGAGCAATTCATTAAACTTGTTATCCAGCTTTGTCTCGAACGACTTCTCCATGCCATCTATCTTCTCCATGGCCTCTTCAAATCTGTTTAGCACATCTCCCACCTGGCCACTCATCATTTGCTGAAATTTATCATGCAACTCCTTGTTCATCATGTTCTCCCAGTCAATCTCGTCGGCTTGTGATCCTGCCATGGTTAGCAGCAATAGAAACACACAAGAATATGATCCTACAGACTACTAGAAAGTGGTGGTGGTGTGGTGTGGTGTCATAAATCCGTCAAGCAAATCTCAAATTCTTACCAGTTCTTACCCAGCAGCAGGTGGTGATCGGCAACCTTTGTAGTCAAAACTCTCAGAGCTTGGACAGAGCGATTGCCAGGTGGTGTCAAACACACGATGTAGATGTATGTGGAGCTGGGAAGGCTTATGATATGGTAGCAAAAAGGGTCAGCAATAATCAATTCAGAGATGCAATGTTGAATAAACTCTCAACGACGGTACTGTGCTGGTCCTAGGCTAGACCGTGCTAGAGACGCGAGCCTAGAACACTAACAAAAATCACGGCGCTGCACGTAAACAAGGGAGGAGCACACTCTGAATTTTTTTCTTTTTTTTTTTGCACTTTTTTTTTCCTTTTTTTTTTGCTCCGCAACAATTTTTTTCCGAAAAAGTCTACAAATGGTCTAAAAACTGCCTAGCCAGAATTTTCCAGACTTAGTTTTTTTTTTTGAAACTGGAACTATTTTTCTTCTGCGGGTAGCACGAAAATTGGGGAATCCGACTTGTTCACGACTCGTAGTATCGCGTGATCTGGAACTCTAAAATAAAGGAATAAATACTGGACTCGGACTAGGACTGGTGGCAGAGATGAATCTGGTGGAACTCGGACTGGTGGTGGTATATGGACTCGGATCGATGGTGGTATATGGACTCGGATCGGTGGTGGTATATGGACTCAGAGAAATAGCAGATAAGCTGTGGTGGTATATGGTAGGGGCGATGATGATGGTGCGGCGGCGGCGTGACAACTTGTGAACAGAACTCGAAACTCTAAAGAACTAGACGCTAAGACCAGCAACTTGACACGACGATGCAACCGCAAATTCAACAAAGTAAAAACCCTAAAAAGATTATGCAAAGGCTCAGATTCGTTCGGATATGATGAACTAACCCTATTTTTTTTTTGGCTTTTTCCTGGACTGTAGGTATGAAGAACAGACTCGATCTAAACTACGAAAAACTGTAAATCTCACCGAGCAACCTGGGAATCTGATACCACTTGATAGAGGCGAGGGTGTCCCGATCTTTCGATGAGATGATAGCTATCGTTTTTGGTGGAGTAGACTTTGACGATCCGACTACGAACGTGCGAGGACGTCGCGCCTTAGCAATCGCTAAACCAACTCCGAGAGGTTATTGACCACGCCGGAGCACAATCAACCTGACCACGAGGGTCTATCTCCTGCAAGCAAACGAAGAACAAGCAAGAAACTAAGATTTGCAATCTGGATATTGCGAATATAAGATGAAAGCTTTATTGATCAAGGTGGGGTTCTGTGACGTCCTGGTCTGGTCGTTGAACACAAACGAAGTACGCGAAGTTGTAGCTATGGCGAACTTTTAATCTAAACAAAACCCAAAGTCTAAACGGTGCCCTAAGGGCTGTATATATGGAGGAAGAGGGGGGGATTTCGTGGCCCTTGAAGGAGGGGTCCGAAACCAACCCTATCTCTTGTTTCCCCACACATACGGACTCTAAAAATAGCCTATACTCAAGTATTTCGAAATTACATGGGCCTGGCCCAATAATAAGGCCTCTGGACGTAATTTATGAAGTGGCATCTTGTATATTTCGTCCAAGGCTTCCTGCACTCCTTATGGTGGCTTCAAAGTCCTGAAATCATCACTTGTAACTCCGTTCTTGTTCCCCTTGCGTATGCCATCATCTCCATGCTTGAACTTGCTCCAAGGTTCCTCTTTCTTGTCCAAGCTAGGCCCTTCATTTGTAAGCAGAACAAATGTATCCAATTTAGGCAGCATCATATTCAAATGAACATTAGAATCATTACCAAGAAACGAAAGTACCTGATAATTTAATTGGCGTGCGCGAGCTCTAGTAATTGGTCCAGTATGTATAGCAGCAGGGGCTGTGGGTGTAACAATGGTATTGATGTCCTCATCAGGATCACATCATTAGGAGAATGATGTGATGGACAAGACCCATCCGTTAGCTTAGCATAATGATCGTTCAGTTTTATTGCTATTGCTTTCTTCATGTCAAATACATATTCCTTCGACTATGAGATTATGCAACTCCCGGATACCGGAGAAATGCCTTGTATGCTATCAAACATCACAACGTAACTGGGGGTGATTATAAAGATGCTCTTCAGGTATCTCCGAAGGTGTTTGTTGAGTTGGCATAGATCGAGATTAGGATTTGTCACTCCAATTATCGGAGAGGTATCTCTAGGCCCTCTCGGTAATACACATCATAAGCTTGCAAGCAAACGACTAAGGAGTTAGTCATGAGGTGATGTATTACAGAACGAGTAAAGAGACTTGCCGGTAACGTGATTGAACTAGGTATGAAGATACCGACGATCGAATCTCGGGCAAGTAACATACCGATGGACAAAGGGAATTACGTATGTTGTCATAACGGTTCGACCGATAAAGATCTTCATAGAATATGTAGGAGCCAATATGGGCATCCAGGTTCCGCTATTGGTTATTGACCGGAGAGGTGTCTCGGTCATGTCTACATAGTTCTCGAACCTTTAGGGTCCGCACGCTTAACGTTCGTTGACGATGTAGTATTATATGAGTTATGTGATTTGGTGACCGAATGTTGTTTGAAGTCCCGGATGAGATCACAGACACGACGAGGAGTCTTGAAATGGTCAAGAGGTAAAGATTGATATATAGGACGATGGTATTCGGACACCGAAAGTGTTTCGGGGCTCACCGGGTACTTATCGGGTCACCGAAAGGGGGTCCGGGCACCCCCGACAAAAGATATGGGCCTTATGGGCCAAGAGGGGAAACGCACCAGCCACAAGGGGGCTGGTGCGCAGCCCATATGGTCCGGCTAAAGAGGAGAAGGAAAGGGGAGAAGGGAAAGGAAAGTGTGGATTAGGATTCCTACTTCCTTCCCTCTCCCCCTCTCTTTCCTTCCCCCTCGGTTAAATATGGCAGGGGGGACGCCACTTGGGAGGACCCCAAGTAGGATTCGGCCTACTTGGGGCGCCCTCTTGGCTGCTCCCCTCTCCCTCCCACCTATATATGTGACGCCCCCGGCTTAATCGTGCACTAATCATAAACGCAAATGCACACGATCAAGCCTAAGGACTCACTTAAAGAAATCACAACACAACTCTAAAACATAAATAAAGGCATACAAGCATTATTTTACAAGCCAGGGCCTCGAGGGCTCGATTACATAAGCTTGATGTCAACAAGCATCAGCGCAAGCGTTAGATATCTGAGTACAGATATAAAAGAGAAACAGACAAGCCTTTAAAAAAGGCGGTGCAAAACAAAAGCTACGATTGAAAAGGCGCAGGCCTCCTGCCTGGGACCCTCCGAACCTACTCCTGGTCATCAGCCAACTCGTAGTAGTTGCCATCCTCCGGGTAGTAGTAGTGATCGTCGATAGGGCAGCTGGCTCCGGGGCTCCGTCATCTGGTTGCATCAAACGGGTATGGGAAAAAAGAGGAAGCAAAGCAACCGTGAGTACTCATCCGAAGTACTCAGCAAGCAAGGATCTATACTATATATGCAACATTATCAAAGAAAGGCTGTATATGTGGACTGGACTGCAGAAATGCCAGAATAGAGAGAAGGCCTATTCCTATCGAAGACTAGCATCTTCAGTGGTCTTGCAGCATTAGAAGAGTGTAGATTAGTACAGTATAAAGTAGTAGTAGTATCAACCTCGCCCAGAGATCCTTCCTCGACTCCCTGTGAGAAAGCGATCCCAGAGCCCTAATATCCATTTCTCATCATTAAGTTCTAGTTGTATTGATTGGGATACAACTCCGAGCGTCCGTTACCGAGGATCCTGCTATGCATAGATTAGTTCTTCCCTACAGGGTTGCACCAACTTACCCACCACGCTCGCTTAACTCCGGCTGGACACACTTTTCTGGGTCATGCCCGGCCTCGGCCAAACAACACACCACAACCCTACCTAGAGCTCAGCAGAGAGGCCCCCGTCGGTCTACATCCTAAGCACTCCGGGGTCTTGGGCCCATCGCCCGTTGCACTCCGGGTCGTTGTGTGCAGGGTGGATACCAGCACCGCCTCAGATGGCCGGCACGATCCGACCGTGCCACAATGCTGAACTGGACATCTGACAGAGCTTTCGGCTGATGCCATGATGCAGAGTGCCCATAACTTTTCCCGCATGATGGTTAGTGCTATCGGGGCAGAGGCCCACTCGGATCAAATATCCAAATCGTTAGTGGGTTGGTAGTTCAGTAACGAGCAGAGACTCACGATCGATGTGACCCCGTCGCCCCGTCTCGAGGACTTGCGGCAAGGGCTAAGAATGCCCGGCCACGCTTCGTATTTATCTCTCGGATACCCTCCAGGTCAACCCGACTTCACATCACTCGCAGGTACCCCTCAGGGTCAACCCACCTTTCCAAGCAACAGTTGTAAAGTCCATGTATCCGTGTGTCCATAACATCTGGGGAGTCCGAGGTATCACCCTCGTTGGATTCCTACTCCGGGTGATTATCGGACATATGAAACGGAGGGGAAAGTTCCATGTTCATCATGCTAGAGGCATGTGACAGGTATGAGGAGGGCATATTCGGATTCGTCTCATTTTTCTGATCAACTTTCATGTACAAAGTTTTTCCATCGGAGCTACGGTTAATTTTATATGATTTTCTAAAGTTGTAATCATTTTCTGGATTTATTTAACTAATTTAAATCAACATTATCCAGAATAGTAAATGGTGATGTCATCATGACATAGAGGTGATGTCAGCAGTCAACAGTCCGCTGACTAGAGTTAAACCTGACCTGTGGCTTTAACAGAGGGGTTAGATTAACTAAACAGGTTAATTAGTGGGTGGGCCCCAGTAGTCAGTGAGTGATTAGCACTTCAATTAATCATTTAGTTCAGTTAACAGATTATCTTTTTATTAAAAATTGTTTAATCCATCGGGCCCCACATGTGAGTGGGTTGACCCAGTCAACCAGTCAACTGGGCCCACCCGTTAGTGGCACAGGGGACCCACGAGTCAGTCCACATCGGATGCTGCCGGCGTCGGTGCCGGAGAACGCTCCGGCGACCAAATTTGCGGCGGCGTGGCCTCGGATGTGGCCAAAAATCATGCTCCGGCCACCGTTTTACGCGCATTTGGGCGTGTTCGAAAGCGGAGACCAAACCGCGTCGATCTGCGGCGGTCTCGCGGCCAGGGAGGCCCTACAGCGACGGCGGCGAGCACATCAGCGGCGGAGCTCTCGGGCGTGCTACGGGGAGGCGGCTGCGGTGCGAATTTGCGCGCGTGTTCAGGCTCATTCGAATGCGGGAACATCACTCCGTCGATCTAGCCCAACGGCGCGGGCTACGGTGGTCGGAAGCGACGGCAGCGATGAGCTCGGGCAGCGGACAGAAAATGGCACGGAGGCGAGCTAGTTACGGCGATGTACACGGCGCGAGGAGAGGAATGGAGGGAGGGAGGAGCTCACCAAGCGGCTAAGAAAAGCCCTCGAAAGCATTGGAGCAGCAGGGGACGACGGAGACGACGGCGGTCACCGGCGACAGAGAAGACGGGGATGAGCTCGATCCCGACCATGTGGTCGTCCCCGAGCTCGATGGCGAGGCGTAGTCGAGGTAGTCGAGCGAGGCGGAGCGGATGGGCTCATCGGAGAGGCGATCGGGAGGCGGTGGCCGCGCTAATTCACAGCCATGGCGACGGCGGCCTCAGGTGCTCGCGCAAGAAGATGAAGGCGAGCGAGGGAGGAGGATTTGGGGGGTGCTAGGGTTTCGGGGGAAGGGAGAGGCGTTCGGGGCAGGTCTTAACGGTGACGGGGAACCGTGGGATGCGCGACACGGCGACGATCCGCGCTCGGGCGCGCGCGCCAGCCAACACCTGCCCGAGGGGGACGACGACCGTGGTGGCGGGCTGGGCTGGCTACTGTTCGACTAGAGCCCAGCGCGCCAATAAGTTTTAACCGTTTTCTTTTTCTATTTCTTTTCTTATCTACTGTTTTGCAAATTGTTTGACCACTTTTGGACTTTTACAAAATGTGTGACCTAGCTCTTAAATTGTAGTGCAACATCATCTAACACCAGAAATTGGTTTGGGTAAAATATGATTTCAAATGAATTTTTAGTAATTGAATTGGCACTTTATATTACTGTTTTGATGTTGTTTCATGATGTTTGAGTCACTTAATTAATTCAGTTAATGTAGATTGTATTTTTATAATTGCTTCTGGATTATTTGCAATATTATTGATAGAGGCGAGGGTGTCCCGATCTTTCGATGAGATGATATCTATCGTTTTTGGTGGAGTAGACTTTGACGATCCGACTACGAACGTGCGAGGACGTCGCGCCTTAGCAATCGCTAAACCAACTCCGAGAGGTTATTGACCACGCCGGAGCACAATCAACCTGACCCCGAGTGATGAGGACATCAATACCATTGTTACAACCACAACCCCTGCTTCTATACATACTGGACCAATTTCTAGAGCTCGCGCACGCCAATTAAAATATCAGGTACTTTCGTTTCTTGGTAATGATTCTAAAGTTCATGAGAATATGATGCTGCCTAAATTGGATACATTTGTTTTGCTTACAAATGAAGGGCCTAGCTTGGACAAGAAAGAGGAACCTTGGAGCAAGTTCAAGCATGGAGATGATGGCATGCACAAGGGGAACAAGAACGGAGTTACAAGTGATGATTTCAGGACTTTGAAGCCACCATAATGAGTGCAGGAAGCCTTGGACGAAATATACAAGATGTCACTTCATAAATTTCGTCCAGAGGCTATTATAGGTGCTGCGTCACCTTATTATTGGGCCAGGCCCATGTAATTTCGAAATACTTGAGTATAGGCTGTTTTTAGAGTCCGTATGTGTGGGGAAACAAGAGATAGGGTTGGTTTCGGACCCCTTCTTCAAGGGCCACGAAATCCCCTCCTCTTCCTCCATATATACAGCCCTTAGGGCACCGTTTAGACTTTGGGATTTGTTTAGTTAAAAGTTAGCCATTGCAACTTCGTGTACTTCGTTTGTGTCCAACGACCAGACCAAGACCGCTTTCGGATCCCCACCATTATCAATACTTCATCTATATTCGCAATATTCAGATTGCATTATCATATTCTTGCTTGTTCTTCGATTGCGTGCAGGAATAGACCTTCGTGGTCAGGCTGATCGTGCTTCCAGCATCGTCAGTAACCTCAGGAGATTGGTTTAGCGATTGCTAAGGCGCAACGTCGTGCACGTTTGTAGTCGGATCGTCAAAGTCGGCTCCACCAAATCGATAGTTACCATCTCATCGAAAGATCGGGACACCCCCTCCTCTATCAGGATACCATCAAATTCGTATGAAATTGGGAGATGAATGGAAAACAGCATTTAAAACTAAGTTCGGTTTATATGAGTGGTTAGTCATGCCTTTTGGGTTAACTAATGCACCTAGTACTTTCATGAGATTAATGAACGAAGTTTTACGTGCTTTCATTGGACAATTTGTGGTACTTTACTTTGATGATATATTGATTTATAGCAGATCTTTGGAGGAACATTTGGAACATTTACGTGTTGTTTTTATTGCGCTACGTGATGCACGTTTGTTTGGTAACCTTGGGAAGTGCACCTTTTGCACCGACCGAGTATCTTTTCTTGGCTATGTTGTTACTCCACAGGGAATTGAAGTTGATAAAGCCAAGATTGAAGCTATTGAGAGTTGGCCGCAGCCCAAAACGGTCACACAAGTGAGGAGTTTCCTTGGCCTCGCTGGTTTCTATAGGCGTTTTGTGAGAGATTTCAGTACCATTGCTGCACCTCTCAACGAGCTTACAAAGAAGGATGTGCCTTTTGTTTGGGGTACCGCACAGGAAGAAGCCTTCACGGTGTTGAAAGATAAGTTAACACATGCTCCTTTACTCCAACTTCCTGATTTTAATAAGACTTTTGAGCTTGAATGTGATGCTAGTGGAATTGGATTAGGAGGTGTGTTATTACAAGATGGCAAACCTGTTGCATACTTTTCTGAAAAATTGAGTGGGCCTAGTCTGAATTACTCTACTTATGCGAAGGAATTATATGCTCTTGTTCGGACTTTGGAAACATGGCAACATTATTTATGGCCCAAAGAATTTGTTATTCATTCTGATCATGAATCTTTGAAACATATTAAAAGTCAAGCCAAACTGAACCGTAGACATGCTAAATGGGTTGAATTCATTGAGACTTTCCCTTATGTCATTAAACACAAGAAGGGTAAAGAAAATGTTATTGCTGATGCATTGTCTCGTCGTTATACTATGCTTTCACAACTTGACTTTAAAATATTTGGTTTGGAGACCATCAAAGATCAATATGTGCATGATGCTGAATTTAAAGATGTATTGCAGAATTGTAAAGAAGGGTAGAAAACATGTTGTGTTTGCACCTGGAGATCTTGTTTGGTTACATTTGCGTAAGGATAGATTTCCTGATTTGCGCAAATCAAAGCTAATGCCACGTGCTGATGGTCCTTTTAAGGTGTTAGAGAAAATAAATGATAACGCATATAAACTTGAGCTGCCTGCAGATTTTGGGGTTAGTCCCACTTTTAACATTGCAGATTTGAAGCCTTATTTGGGTGAGGAAGATGAGCTTCCGTCGAGGACGACTTCATTTCAAGAAGGGGAGGATGATGAGGACATCAATACCATTGTTACACCCACAGCCCCTGCTGCTATACATACTGGACCAATTACTAGAGCTCGCGCACGCCAATTAAATTATCAGGTACTTTCGTTTCTTGGTAATGATTCTAATGTTCATGAGAATATGATGCTGCCTAAATTGGATACATTTGTTTTGCTTACAAATGAAGGGCCTAGCTTGGACAAGAAAGAGGAACCTTGGAGCAAGTTCAAGCATGGAGATGATCGCATGCGCAAGGGGAACAAGAACGGAGTTACAAGTGATGATTTCAGGACTTTGAAGCCACCATAAGGAGTGCAGGAAGCCTTGGACGAAATATACAAGATGCCACTTCATAAATTTCGTCCAGAGGCTATTATAGGTGCTGCGTCACCTTATTATTGGGCCAGGCCCATGTAATTTTGAAATACTTGAGTATAGGCTATTTTTAGAGTCCGTATGTGTGGGGAAACAAGAGATAGGGTTGGTTTCGGACCCCTCCTTCAAGGGCCACGAAATCCCCCCCTCTTCCTCCATATATACAGCCCTTAGGGCACCGTTTAGACTTTGGGTTTTGTTTAGATTAAAAGTTCGCCATAGCTGCAACTTCGCGTACTTCGTTTGTGTTCAACGACCAGACCAAGACGTCACAGAACCCCACCTCGATCAATAAAGCTTTCATCTTATATTCGCAATATCCAGATTGCAAATCTTAGTTTCTTGCTTGTTCTTCGTTTGCTTGCAGGAGATAGACCCTCGGTGATAGAGGCGAGGGTGTCCCGATCTTTCGATGAGATGATATCTATCGTTTTTGGTGGAGTAGACTTTGACGATCCGACTACGAACGTGCGAGGACGTCGCGCCTTAGCAATCGCTAAACCAACTCCGAGAGGTTATTGACCACGCCGGAGCACAATCAACCTGACCCCGAGGGTCTATCTCCTGCAAGCAAACGAAGAACAAGCAAGAAACTAAGATTTGCAATATGGATATTGCGAATATAAGATGAAAGCTTTATTGATCGAGGTGGGGTTCTGTGACGTCTTGGTCTGGTCGTTGAACACAAACGAAGTACGCGAAGTTGCAGCTATGGCGAACTTTTAATCTAAACAAAACCCAAAGTCTAAACGGTGCCCTAAGGGCTGTATATATGGAGGAAGAGGAGGGGATTTCGTGGCCCTTGAAGGAGGGGTCCGAAACCAACCCTATCTCTTGTTTCCCCACACATACGGACTCTAAAAACAGCCTATACTCAAGTATTTCGAAATTACATGGGCCTGGCCCAATAATAAGGTGACGCAGCACCTATAATAGCCTCTGGACGAAATTTATAAAGTGACATCTTGTATATTTCGTCCAAGGCTTCCTGCACTCATTATGGTGGCTTCAAAGTCCTGAAATCATCACTTGTAACTCCGTTCTTGTTCCCCTTATGCATGCCATCATCTCCATGCTTGAACTTGCTCCAAGGTTGCTCTTTCTTGTCCAAGCTAGGGCCTTCATTTGTAAGCAAAACAAATGTATCCAATTTAGGCAGCATCATATTCTCATGAACTTTAGAATCATTACCAAGAAACGAAAGTACCTGATAATTTAATTGGCGTGCGCAAGCTCTAGTAATTGGTCCAGTATGTATAGAAGCAGGGGCTGTGGGTGTAACAATGGTATTGATGTCCTCATCATCCTCCCCTTCTTGAAATGAAGTCGTCCTCGACGGAAGCTCATCTTCCTCACCCAAATAAGGCTTCAGATCTGCAATGTTAAAAGTGGGACTAACCCCAAAATCTGCAGGCAGCTCAAGTTTATATGCATTATCATTTATTTTCTCTAACACCTTAAAAGGACCATCAGCACGTGGCATTAGCTTTGATTTGCGCAAATCAGGAAATCTATCCTTACGCAAATGTAACCAAACAAGATCTCCAGGTGCAAACACAACATGTTTTCTACCCTTATCTCCAGCAAGTTTATATTTAGCATTCATACGCTCAATGTTCTCCTTAGTTAACTCATGCATTTTTAAGATCAATTCAGCACGTTGTTTAGCATCAAAATTAACCTTCTCCGAAGATGGAAGAGGCAACAAATCAATAGGTGCACGAGGTAGGAAACCATATACAATTTCAAAAGGGCACATCTTAGTAGTAGAATGCAACGAACGATTATAAGCAAATTCAATATGAGGCAAGCATTCTTCCCACATTTTCTTGTTATTCTTCAAAACAGACCTAAGCATAGTAGACAAAGTTCTATTGACTACTTCAGTTTGTCCATCAGTTTGGGGGTGACAAGTAGTACTAAAAAGCAGTTTAGTCCCCAACTTAGCCCATAAACATCTCCAAAAGTGGCTAAGAAATTTGGTATCACGATCTGAAACAATAGTATTTGGCACACCATGCAAGCGAATAATTTCACGAAAGAACAAATCAGCAACATTAGCAGCATCATCGCTTTTATGACATGGTATAAAGTGTGCCATTTTCGAGAACCTATCCACGACAACAAATATGCTATCCCTCCCCTTCTTTGTTCGAGGTAAACCCAAAACAAAGTCCATAGATATATCCTCCCATGGAACACTAGGTACAGGCAAAGGCATATATAAACCATGAGGATTGAGTCGTGACTTAGCTTTTTGACATGTAGTGCAGCGAGCAACAAAGCGCTCAACATCCCGTCTCATCTTTGGCCAAAAGAAATGTGTAGCAAGTACATCCTCCGTCTTCTTTACGCCAAAGTGTCCAATTAATCCTCCTCCATGCGCCTCCTGCAACAACAAAAGACGAACGGAGCTAGCTGGAATGCATAGCTTGTTAGCACGAAACACAAATCCATCGTTAACGACGAACTTATTCCATGTTCTCCCTTCTTTACAATTCTGCAATACATCTTTAAATTCAGGATCATGCACATATTGATCTTTGATGGTCTCCAAACCAAATATTTTAAAGTCAAGTTGTGAAAGCATAGTATAACGACGAGACAATGCATCAGCAATAACATTTTCTTTACCCTTCTTGTGTTTAATGACATAAGGGAAAGTCTCAATGAATTCGACCCATTTGGCATGTCTACGGTTCAGTTTTGCTTGACTTTTAATGTGTTTCAAAGATTCATGATCAGAATGTATAACAAATTCTTTGGGCCATAAATAATGTTGCCATGTTTCTAAGGTCCGAACAAGAGCATATAATTCTTTATCATAAGTAGAATACTTCAGACTAGGCCCACTCAATTTTTCAGAAAAGTAAGCAACAGGTTTGCCATCTTGTAATAACACAACTCCTAATCCAATTCCACTAGCATCACATTCAAGCACAAAAGTCTTATTAAAATCAGGAAGTTGGAGTAAAGGAGCATGTGTCAACTTGATAGAGGCGAGGGTGTCCCGATCTTTCGATGAGATGATAGTTATCGTTTTTGGTGGAGTAGACTTTGACGATCCGACTACGAACGTGCGAGGACGTCGCGCCTTAGCAATCGCTAAACCAACTCCGAGAGGTTATTGACCACGCCGGAGCACAATCAACCTGACCACGAGGGTCTATCTCCTGCAAGCAAACGAAGAACAAGCAAGAAACTAAGATTTGCAATCTGGATATTGCGAATATAAGATGAAAGCTTTATTGATCAAGGTGGGGTTCTGTGACGTCTTGGTCTGGCCGTTGAACACAAACGAAGTACGCGAAGTTGCAGCTATGGCGAACTTTTAATCTAAACAAAACCCAAAGTCTAAACGGTGCCCTAAGGGCTGTATATATGGAGGAAGAGGAGGGGATTTCGTGGCCCTTGAAGGAGGGGTCCGAAACCAACCCTATCTCTTGTTTCCCCACACATACGGACTCTAAAAACAGCCTATACTCAAGTATTTCGAAATTACATGGGCCTGGCCCAATAATAAGGTGACGCAGCACCTATAATAGCCTCTGGACGAAATTTATGAAGTGGCATCTTGTATATTTCGTCCAAGGCTTCCTGCACTCCTTATGGTGGCTTCAAAGTCCTGAAATCATCACTTGTAACTCCGTTCTTATTCCCCTTGCGCATGCCATCATCTCCATGCTTGAACTTGCTCCAAGGTTCCTCTTTCTTGTCCAAGCTAGGCCCTTCATTTGTAAGCAAAACAAATGTATCCAATTTAGGCAGCATCATATTCTCATGAACATTAGAATCATTACCAAGAAACGAAAGTACCTGATAATTTAATTGGCGTGCGCGAGCTCTAGTAATTGGTCCAGTATGTATAGCAGCAGGGGCTGTGGGTGTAACAATGGTATTGATGTCCTCATCATCCTCCCCTTCTTGAAATGAAGTCGTCCTCGACGGAAGCTCATCTTCCTCACCCAAATAAGGCTTCAAATCTGCAATGTTAAAAGTGGGACTAACCCCAAAATCTGCAGGCAGCTCAAGTTTATATGCATTATCATTTATTTTCTCTAACACCTTAAAAGGACCATCAGCACGTGGCATTAGCTTTGATTTGCGCAAATCAGGAAATCTATCCTTACGCAAATGTAACCAAACAAGATCTCTAGTTGCAAACACAACATGTTTTCTACCCTTATCTCTAGCAAGTTTATATTTAGCATTCATACGCTCAATGTTCTCCTTAGTTAACTCATGCATTTTTAAGATCAATTCAGCACGTTGTTTAGCATCAAAATTAACCTTCTCCGAAGATGGAAGAGGCAACAAATCAATAGGTGCACGAGGTAGGAAACCATATACAATTTCAAAAGGGCACATCTTAGTAGTAGAATGCAACGAACGATTATAAGCAAATTCAATATGAGGCAAGCATTCTTCCCACATTTTCTTGTTATTCTTCAAAACAGCCCTAAGCATAGTAGACAAAGTTCTATTGACTACTTCAGTTTGTCCATCAGTTTGGGGGTGACAAGTAGTACTAAAAAGTAGTTTAGTCCCCAACTTAGCCCATAAACATCTCCAAAAGTGGCTAAGAAATTTGGTATCACGATCTGAAACAATAGTATTTGGCACACCATGCAAGCGAATAATTTCACGAAAGAACAAATCAGCAACATTAGCAGCATCATCGCTTTTATGACATGGTATAAAGTGTGCCATTTTCGAGAACCTATCCGCGACAACAAATATGCTATCCCTCCCCTTCTTTGTTCGAGGTAAACCCAAAACAAAGTCCATAGATATATCCTCCCATGGAACACTAGGTACAGGCAAAAGCATATATAAACCATGAGGATTGAGTCGTGACTTAGCTTTTTGACATGTAGTGCAGCGAGCAACAAAGCGCTCAACATCCCGTCTCATCTTTGGCCAAAAGAAATGTGTAGCAAGTACATCCTCCGTCTTCTTTACGCCAAAGTGTCCCATTAATCCTCCTCCATGCGCCTCCTGCAACAACAAAAGACGAACGGAGCTAGCTGGAATGCATAGCTTGTTAGCACGAAACACAAATCCATCGTTAACGACGAACTTGTTCCATGTTCTCCCTTCTTTACAATTCTGCAATACATCTTTAAATTCAGCATCATGCACATATTGATCTTTGATGGTCTCCAAACCAAATATTTTAAAGTCAAGTTGTGAAAGCATAGTATAACGACGAGACAATGCATCAGCAATAACATTTTCTTTACCCTTCTTGTGTTTAATGACATAAGGGAAAGTCTCAATGAATTCAACCCATTTAGCATGTCTACGGTTCAGTTTGGCTTGACTTTTAATATGTTTCAAAGATTCATGATCAGAATGAATAACAAATTCTTTGGGCCATAAATAATGTTGCCATGTTTCCAAAGTCCGAACAAGAGCATATAATTCCTTATCATAAGTAGAGTAATTCAGACTAGGCCCACTCAATTTTTCAGAAATGTATGCAACAGGTTTGCCATCTTGTAATAACACACCTCCTAATCCAATTCCACTAGCATCACATTCAAGCTCAAAAGTCTTATTAAAATCAGGAAGTTGGAATAAAGGGGCATGTGTTAACTTATCTTTCAACACCATGAAGGCTTCTTCCTGTGCGGTACCCCAAAAAAAAGGCACATCCTTCTTTGTAAGCTCGTTGAGAGGTGCAGCAATGGTACTGAAATCTCTCACAAAACGCCTATAGAAACCAGCGAGGCCAAGGAAACTCCTCACTTGTGTGACCGTTTTGGGCTGCGGCCAACTCTCAATAGCTTCAATCTTGTCTTTATCAACTTCAATTCCCTGTGGAGTAACAACATAGCCAAGAAAAGATACTCGGTCGGTGCAAAAGGTGCACTTCCCAAGGTTACCAAACAAACGTGCATCACGTAGAGCAATAAAAACAACACGTAAATGTTCCAAATGTTCCTCCAAAGATCTGCTATAAATCAATATATCATCAAAGTAAACTACCACAAATCGTCCAATGAAAGCACGTAAAACTTCGTTCATTAATCTCATGAAAGTACTAGGTGCATTAGTTAACCCAAAAGGCATGACTAACCACTCATATAAACCGAACTTAGTTTTAAATGCTGTTTTCCATTCATCTCCAAATTTCATACGAATTTGATGGTATCCACTACGCAAATCAACTTTGGAGAATATTGTAGAGCCACTCAATTCATCAAGCATATCATCTAGCCTAGGAATAGGATGACGATAACGAATAGTAATATTATTAATGCCTCTACAATCAACACACATACGCGACATACCATCCTTTTTTGGCACTAGTATAATAGGAACAGCACAAGGACTAAGAGATTCGCGTATATAACCTTTGTCGAGCAGCTCCTGTACTTGACGCATAATCTCCTTCGTCTCCTCTGGATTGGTACGGTATGGCGCACGGTTTGGCAAGGAAGCACCGGGAATTAAGTCAATCTGATGCTCAATCCCGTGAATAGGTGGTAATCCCGGTGGCACGTCTTGTGGAAAGACGTCAGCGAACTCCTGCAAAATGTTAGTGACAGCAGGAGGCAAAGAGGAAGGCACGTCCTCGAATGAAAATAATGCCTCTTTGCACACAAAAGCATAGCAAACAGATTTGCTTAAATCTAGCTCATCAATATCAGATTTGGTGGCAAGTAAACACGCATTTTTCAATTTAATTTCAGAAGCAACACTAGATGGTTTATTATTAGGCTTCATTTGTTGCTCAAATTCTTTTGCCACAATCTGATTTTCACTTTTATTTTTCTCCTGTTTTGCTTTACTAGCTCTATTAATATCATCTTTCAAAATAGAATCAGGAGTCATAGGAAGCAAAGTAATATGTTTATCCTTATGAACAAGAGTATACTGATTGTTTCTACCATGGTGTACAGAATTTTTATCAAATTGCCATGGTCTACCAAGTAATAAGGAACATGCTTGCGTGGGTACCACATCACAATCAACATAATCAGCATATGTAGAGATACTAAAATGCACACGAACAGTACGTGTTACCTTAACCTTGCCGCTGTTGTTGAACCATTGGATATAGTAAGGATGTGGATGTGGTCTTGTGGTGAGAGATAGCTTCTCCACCATCTCCATGCTAGCCAAGTTGTTGCAGCTCCCTCCATCTATGATGACGCGAACAGAACGTTCCTTCACAACTCCCTTTGTATGGAACAAATTATGCCTCTGATTTTGCTCAGCTTGTGTGACCTGCACACTCAAAACACGTTGAGCAACTAAACATTCATACCTGTCAGCGTCTTCAGGAGCCATGTATTGCGTCTCATGATCAAAATCATCTCCACCGTGTTCTTCACTTGTAATAAGAGCCAAAGTCTCCTCATCATAATCACTAGCGGACTCATACCCACCATCCTCAGTAGCAATCATAACACGCGGAGATTGGCATTCTCGCGCATAATGACCTCTTCCCTTACAACGACGACAAATAATATCATGTGTGTGCCCTGTTGATGCCATAGATGAAGAAGAGCTCTGGGCAGGCCCAGAAGGTGTACTCTTGGCAGATGGTGGTGGTGGTGCCTGTTTTCTTGTATCTCGATTGGAATTGGCGGCTGAAGTCAGTGGTGCCGCAGTAGGACGTGTGGGAGTAGAGGAGGCACGCGGTGTCCATGATGAAGATCGACCTGCAGAAAAATTAGTTCGCGCCAATGCCTGTCGATCCTGCACTTCACGTTCAGCTTTACAAGCAAGATAGAATAAACGAGTGATATTATTATACTCCTTATACTCTAGAATGGTCTGAATCTCTCTATTTAATCCACCCATGAAACGTGCAAGCATAGCTTCATTCTCCTCAACAATACCACATCTAATCATGCCAGTTTGTAATTCCTGATAATATTCTTCTACAGAATTTTTTCCTTGTCTTAAGCGCTGCAATTTTTGAAGTAATTCACGTTGATAATATGGTGGAACCCAACGAGTACGCATAGCAGTTTTCAAAGCAGCCCACGTAGCTGGAATAGGATATAATCTACAATGTTCAGACCACCATACACATGCAAAAGTAGTGAAAGCACAAACAGCAGCAGCAACACGTCGTTCCTCGGGATATTGTAAACATGTAAAACGTTGTTCAGTTTCTAACTCCCAAGTAAGATATATATCAGGAACATATCTACCCTCGAATGGTGGAATATTCAATTTTAATTTAGGAAGATGGTCATGATCTCGTACCTGAAGTGGTGGTGCAGGCCTACCATTGCGATTATTTGCATGTGGACGACCTGGTGCTGGTGGTTGCACGTAGTTATGATTTTGATCAACCTCATCCTCATAATCGCCCGCGTAATCATCCTCCTCCTCGGCACCAGCAGCAGCAGGAGCAGGAGCCAAAGAAGCATCAACAGTAGGTACAGCAGCACCAGAAGTTTGGCCATCCTCAAGAGGAACACGCTTCGCTCGTCCGAACTGATTTGGAAGGGGGCGTTGTTGTTGTCGTTGCAGAGGTGCGACAGGTGCAGCCGGTGGTGGTTGGGGAAGACGCGTGAGCAATTCATTAAACTTGTTATCCAGCTTTGTCTCGAACGACGATGCTCAATCCCGCGAATAGGTGGTAATCCCGGTGGCACGTCTTGTGGAAAGACGTCAGCGAACTCCTGCAAAATGTTAGTGACCGCAGGAGGCAAAGAGGAAGGCACGTCCTCGAATGAAAATAACGCCTCTTTGCACACAAAAGCATAGCAAACAGAATTGCTGAAATCTAGATCATCAATATCAGATTTGGTGGCAAGTAAGCATGCACTTTTCAATTTAATTTCAGAAGCAACACTAGATGGTTTATTATTAGGCTTCATTTGTTGCTCAAATTCTTTTGCCACAATCTGATTTTCACTCTTATTTTTCTCCTGTTTTGCTTTACCAGCTCTATTAATATCATCTTTCAAAATAGAATCAGGAGTCATAGGAAGCAAAGTAATATGTTTATCCTTATGAACAAGAGTATACTGATTGTTTCTACCATGGTGTACAGAATTTTTATCAAATTGCCATGGTCTACCAAGTAATAATGAACATGCTTGCATGGGTACCACATCACAATCAACATAATCAGCATATGTAGAGATACTAAAATGCACACGAACTGTACGTGTTACCTTAACCTTGCCGCTGTTGTTGAACCATTGGATATAGTAAGGATCTGGATGTGGTCTTGTGGTGAGAGATAGCTTCTCCACCATCTCCATGCTAGCCAAGTTGTTGCAGCTCCCTCCATCTATGATGACGCGAACAGAACGTTCCTTCACAACTCCCTTTGTATGGAACAAATTATGCCTCTGATTTTGCTCAGCTTGTGTGACCTGCACACTCAAAACACGTTGAGCAACTAAACATTCATACCTGTCAGCGTCTTCAGGAGCCATGTATTGCGTCTCATGATCAGAATCATCTCCACCGTGTTCTTCACTTGTAATAAGAGCCAAAGTCTCCTCATCATAATCACTAGCGGACTCATACCCACCATCCTCAGTAGCAATCATAACACGCGGAGATTGGCATTCTCTCGCATAATGACCTCTTCCCTTACAACGACGACAAATAATATCATGTGTGTGCCCTGTTGATGCCGTAGATGAAGAAGAGCTCTGGGCAGGCCCAGAAGGTGTACTCTTGGCAGATGGTGGTGGTGGTGCCTATTTTCTTGTATCTCGGTTGGAATTGGCGGCTGAAGTCAGTGGTGCCGCAGTAGGACGTGTGGGAATAGAGGAGGCACGCGGTGTCCATGATGAAGATCGACCTGCAGAAAAATTAGTTCGCGCCAATGCCTGTCGATCCTGCACTTCACGTTCAGCTTTACAAGCAAGATGGAATAAACGAGTGATATTATTATACTCCTTATACTCTAGAATGGTCTGAATCTCTCTATTTAATCCACCCATGAAACGTGCAAGCATAGCTTCATTCTCCTCAACAATACCACATCTAATCATGCCAGTTTGTAATTCCTGATAATATTCTCCTACAGAATTTTTTCCTTGTCTTAAGCGCTGCAATTTTTGAAGTAATTCATGTTGATAATATGGTGGAACCCAACGAGTACGCATAGCAGTTTTCAAAGCAGCCCACGTAGCTGGAATAGGATATAATCTACAATGTTCAGACCACCATACACATGCAAAACTAGTGAAAGCACAAACAGCAGCAGCAACACGTCGTTCCTCGGGTTATTGTAAACATGTAAAACGTTGTTCAGTTTCTAACTCCCAAGTAAGATATATATCAGGAACATATCTACCCTCGAATGGTGGAATACTCAATTTTAATTTAGGAAGATGGTCATGATCTCGTACCTGAAGTGGTGGTGCAGGCCTACCATTGCGATTATTTGCATGTGGACGACCTGGTGCTGGTGGTTGCACGTAGTTATGATTTTGATCAACCTCATCCTCATAATCGCCCACGTAATCATCCTCCTCCTCGGCACCAGCAGCAGCAGGAGCAGGAGCCAAAGAAGCATCAACAGTAGGTACAGCAGCACCAGAAGTTTGGCCATCCTCAAGAGGAACACGCTTCGCTCGTCCGAACTGATTTGGAAGGGGGCGTTGTTGTTGTCGTTGCAGAGGTGCGACAGGTGCAGCCGGTGGTGGTTGGCGAAGACGCGTGAGCAATTCATTAAACTTGTTATCTAGCTTTGTCTCGAACGACTTCTCCATGCCATCTATCTTCTCCATGGCCTCTTCGAATCTGTTTAGCACATCTCCCACCTGGCCACTCATCATTTGCTGAAATTTATCATGCAACTCCTTGTTCGTCATGTTCTCCCAGTCAATCTCGTCGGCTTGTGATCCTGCCATGGTTAGCAGCAATAGAAACACACAAGAATATGATCCTACAGACTACTAGAAAGTGGTGGTGGTGTGGTGTGGTGTCACAAATCCGTCAAGCAAATCTCAAATTCTTACCAGTTCTTACCCAGCAGCAGGTGGTGATCGGCAACCTTTGTAGTCAAAACTCTCAGAGCTTGGACAGAGCGATTGCCAGGTGGTGTCAAACGCACGATGTAGATGTATGTGGAGCTGGGAAGGCTTATGATATGGTAGCAAAAAGGGTCAGCAATAATCAATTCAGAGATGCAATGTTGAATAAACTCTCAACGACGGTACTGTGCTGGTCCTAGGCTAGACCGTGCTAGAGACGCGAGCCTAGAACACTAACAAAAATCACGGCGCTGCACGTAAACAAGGGAGGAGCACACTCTGAATTTTTTTCTTTTTTTTTGCACTTTTTTTTTCCTCTTTTTTTTTGCTCCGCAACAATTTTTTTTCGAAAAAGTCTACAAATGGTCTAAAAACTGCCTAGCCAGAATTTTCCAGACTTAGTTTTTTTTTTTGAAACTGGAACTATTTTTCTTCTGCGGGTAGCACGAAAATTGGGGAATCCGACTTGTTCACGGCTCGTAGTATCGCGTGATCTGGAACTCTAAAATAAAGGAATAAATACTGGACTCGGACTAGGACTGGTGGCAGAGATGAATCTGGTGGAACTCGGACTGGTGATGGTATATGACGGTAGTATATGTGGGCTCGGATTGGTGGTGGTATATGGACTCGGATCGGTGGTGGTATATGGACTCGGATCGGTGGTGGTATATGGACTCAGAGAAATAGCAGATAAGCTGTGGTGGTATATGGTAGGGGCGATGATGATGGTGCGGCGGCGGCGTGACAACTCGTGAACAGAACTCGAAACTCTAAAGAACTAGACGCTAAGACCAGCAACTTGACACGACGATGCAACCGCAAATTCAACAAAGCAAAAACCCTAAAAAGATTATGCAAAGGCTCAGATTGGTTCGGATATGATGAACTAACCCTAAATTTTTTTTTTGGCTTTTTCCTGGACTGTAGGTATGAAGAACAGACTCGATCTAAACTACGAAAAACTGTAAATCTCACCGAGCAACCTGGGAATCTGATACCACTTGATAGAGGCAAGGGTGTCCCGATCTTTCGATGAGATGATATCTATCGTTTTTGGTGGAGTAGACTTTGACGATCCGACTACGAACGTGCGAGGACGTCGCGCCTTAGCAATCGCTAAACCAACTCCGAGAGGTTATTGACCACGCCGGAGCACAATCAACCTGACCCCGAGGGTCTATCTCCTGCAAGCAAACGAAGAACAAGCAAGAAACTAAGATTTGCAATCTGGATATTGCGAATATAAGATGAAATCTTTATTGACCGAGGTGGGGTTCTGTGACGTCTTGGTCTGGTCGTTGAACACAAACGAAGTACGCGAAGTTGCAGCTATGGCGAACTTTTAATCTAAACAAAACCCAAAGTCTAAACGGTGCCCTAAGGGCTGTATATATGGAGGAAGAGGGGGGGGATTTCGTGGCCCTTGAAGGAGGGGTCCGAAACCAACCCTATCTCTTGTTTCCCCACACATACGGACTCTAAAAATAGCCTATACTCAAGTATTTCGAAATTACATGGGCCTGGCCCAATAATAAGGTGACGCAGCACCTATAATAGCCTCTGGACGAAATTTATGAAGTGGCATCTTGTATATTTCGTCCAAGGCTTCCTGCACTCCTTATGGTGGCTTCAAAGTCCTGAAATCATCACTTGTAACTCCGTTCTTGTTCCCCTTGCGCATGCCATCATCTCCATGCTTGAACTTGCTCCAAGGTTCCTCTTTCTTGTCCAAGCTAGGCCCTTCATTTGTAAGCAAAACAAATGTATCCAATTTAGGCAGCATCATATTCTCATGAACTTTAGAATCATTACCAAGAAACGAAAGTACCTGATAATTTAATTGACGTGCGCGAGCTCTAGTAATTGGTCCAGTATGTATAGAAGCAGGGGCTGTGGGTGTAACAATGGTATTGATGTCCTCATCATCCTCCCCTTCTTGAAATGAAGTCGTCCTCGACGGAAGCTCATCTTCCTCACCCAAATAAGGCTTCAGATCTGCAATGTTAAAAGTGGGACTAACCCCAAAATCTGCAGGCAGCTCAAGTTTATATGCATTATCATTTATTTTCTCTAGCACCTTAAAAGGACCATCAGCACGTGGCATTAGCTTTGATTTGCGCAAATCAGGAAATCTATCCTTACGCAAATGTAACCAAACAAGATCTCCAGGTGCAAACACAACATGTTTTCTACCCTTATCTCCAGCAAGTTTATATTTAGCATTCATACGCTCAATGTTCTCCTTAGTTAACTCATGCATTTTTAAGATCAATTCAGCACGTTGTTTAGCATCAAAATTAACCTTCTCCGAAGATGGAAGAGGCAACAAATCAATTGGTGCACGAGGAAGGAAACCATACACAATTTCAAAAGGACACATCTTAGTAGTAGAATGCAATGAACGATTATAAGCAAATTCAATATGAGGCAAGCATTCTTCCCACATTTTCTTGTTATTCTTCAAAACAGTCCTAAGCATAGTAGACAATGTTCTATTGACTACTTCAGTTTGTCCATCAGTTTGGGGGTGACATGTAGTACTAAAAAGCAGTTTAGTCCCCAACTTAGCCCATAAACATCTCCAAAAGTGGCTAAGAAATTTCGTATCACGATCTGAAACAATAGTATTTGGCACACCATGCAAGCGTATAATTTCACGAAAGAACAAATCAGCAACATTAACAGCATCATCGCTTTTATGACATGGTATAAAGTGTGCCATTTTCGAGAACCTATCCACGACAACAAATATGCTATCCCTCCCCTTCTTTGTTCGAGGTAAACCTAAAATAAAGTCCATAGATATATCCTCCCAAGGAACACTAGGTACAGGCAAAGGCATATATAAACCATGAGGATTGAGTCGTGACTTAGCTTTTTGACATGTAGTGCAGCGAGCAACAAAACGCTCAACATCCCGTCTCATCTTTGGCCAAAAGAAATGTGTAGCAAGTATATCCTCCGTCTTCTTCACGCCAAAGTGTCCCATTAATCCTCCTCCATGCGCCTCCTGCAACAACAAAAGACGAACAGAGCTAGCTGGAATGCATAGCTTGTTAGCACGAAACACAAATCCATCGTTAATGACGAACTTGTTTGATAGAGGCGAGGGTGTCCCGATCTTTCGATGAGATGATAGCTATCGTTTTTGGTGGAGTAGACTTTGACGATCCGACTACGAACGTGCGAGGACGTCGCGCCTTAGCAATCGCTAAACCAACTCCGAGAGGTTATTGACCACGCCGGAGCACAATCAACCTGACCACGAGGGTCTATCTCCTGCAAGCAAACGAAGAACAAGTAAGAAACTAAGATTTGCAATCTGGATATTGCGAATATAAGATGAAAGCTTTATTGATCAAGGTGGGGTTCTGTGACGTCTTGGTCTGGTCGTTGAACACAAACGAAGTACGCGAAGTTGCAGCTATGGCGAACTTTTAATCTAAACAAAACCCAAAGTCTAAACGGTGCCCTAAGGGCTGTATATATAGAGGAAGAGGGGGGGATTTCGTGGCCCTTGAAGGAGGGGTCCGAAACCAACCCTATCTCTTGTTTCCCCACACATACGGACTCTAAAAATAGCCTATACTCAAGTATTTCGAAATTACATGGGCCTGGCCCAATAATAAGGTGACGCAGCACCTATAATAGCCTCTGGACGAAATTTATGAAGTGGCATCTTGTATATTTCGTCCAAGGCTTCCTGCACTCCTTATGGTGGCTTCAAAGTCCTGAAATCATCACTTGTAACTCCGTTCTTGTTCCCCTTGCGCATGCCATCATCTCCATGCTTGAACTTGCTCCAAGGTTCCTCTTTCTTGTCCAAGCTAGGCCCTTCATTTGTAAGCAAAACAAATGTATCCAATTTAGGCAGCATCATATTCTCATGAACATTAGAATCATTACCAAGAAACGAAAGTACCTGATAATTTAATTGGCGTGCGCGAGCTCTAGTAATTGGTCCAGTATGTATAGCAGCAGGGGCTGTGGGTGTAACAATGGTATTGATGTCCTCATCAGGATCACATCATTAGGAGAATGATGTGATGGACAAGACCCATCCGTTAGCTTAGCATAATGATCGTTCAGTTTTATTGCTATTGCTTTCTTCATGTCAAATACATATTCCTTCGACTATGAGATTATGCAACTCCCGGATACCGGAGAAATGCCTTGTATGCTATCAAACATCACAACGTAACTGGGGGTGATTATAAAGATGCTCTTCAGGTATCTCCGAAGGTGTTTGTTGAGTTGGCATAGATCGAGATTAGGATTTGTCACTCCAATTATCGGAGAGGTATCTCTAGGCCCTCTCGGTAATACACATCATAAGCTTGCAAGCAAACGACTAAGGAGTTAGTCATGAGGTGATGTATTACAGAACGAGTAAAGAGACTTGCCGGTAACGTGATTGAACTAGGTATGAAGATACCGACGATCGAATCTCGGGCAAGTAACATACCGATGGACAAAGGGAATTACGTATGTTGTCATAACGGTTCGACCGATAAAGATCTTCATAGAATATGTAGGAGCCAATATGGGCATCCAGGTTCCGCTATTGGTTATTGACCGGAGAGGTGTCTCGGTCATGTCTACATAGTTCTCGAACCTTTAGGGTCCGCACGCTTAACGTTCGTTGACGATGTAGTATTATATGAGTTATGTGATTTGGTGACCGAATGTTGTTTGAAGTCCCGGATGAGATCACAGACACGACGAGGAGTCTTGAAATGGTCAAGAGGTAAAGATTGATATATAGGACGATGGTATTCGGACACCGAAAGTGTTTCGGGGCTCACCGGGTACTTATCGGGTCACCGAAAGGGGGTCCGGGCACCCCCGACAAAAGATATGGGCCTTATGGGCCAAGAGGGGAAACGCACCAGCCACAAGGGGGCTGGTGCGCAGCCCATATGGTCCGGCTAAAGAGGAGAAGGAAAGGGGAGAAGGGAAAGGAAAGTGTGGATTAGGATTCCTACTTCCTTCCCTCTCCCCCTCTCTTTCCTTCCCCCTCGGTTAAATATGGCAGGGGGGACGCCACTTGGGAGGACCCCAAGTAGGATTCGGCCTACTTGGGGCGCCCTCTTGGCTGCTCCCCTCTCCCTCCCACCTATATATGTGACGCCCCCGGCTTAATCGTGCACTAATCATAAACGCAAATGCACACGATCAAGCCTAAGGACTCACTTAAAGAAATCACAACACAACTCTAAAACATAAATAAAGGCATACAAGCATTATTTTACAAGCCAGGGCCTCGAGGGCTCAATTACATAAGCTTGATGTCAACAAGCATCAGCGCAAGCGTTAGATATCTGAGTACAGATATAAAAGAGAAACAGACAAGCCTTTAAAAAAGGCGGTGCAAAACAAAAGCTACGATTGAAAAGGCGCAGGCCTCCTGCCTGGGACCCTCCGAACCTACTCCTGGTCATTAGCCAACTCGTAGTAGTAGCCATCCTCCAGGTAGTAGTAGTGATCGTCGATAGGGCAGCTGGCTCCGGGGCTCCGTCATCTGGTTGCATCAAACGGGTATGGGAAAAAAGAGGAAGCAAAGCAACCGTGAGTACTCATCCGAAGTACTCAGCAAGCAAGGATCTATACTATATATGCAACATTATCAAAGAAAGGCTGTATATGTGGACTGGACTGCAGAAATGCCAGAATAGAGAGAAGGCCTATTCCTATCGAAGACTAGCATCTTCAGTGGTCTTGCAGCATTAGAAGAGTGTAGATTAGTACAGTATAAAGTAGTAGTAGTAGTAGTAGTATCAACCTCGCCCAGAGATCCTTCCTCGACTCCCTGTGAGAAAGCGATCCCAGAGCCCTAATATCCATTTCTCATCATTAAGTTCTAGTTGTATTGATTGGGATACAACTCCGAGCGTCCGATACCGAGGATCCTGCTATGCATAGATTAGTTCTTCCCTACAGGGTTGCACCAACTTACCCACCACGCTCGCTTAACTCCGGCTGGACACACTTTTCTGGGTCATGCCCGGCCTCGGCCAAACAACACACCACAACCCTACCTAGAGCTCAGCAGAGAGGCCCCCGTCGGTCTACATCCTAAGCACTCCGGGGTCTTGGGCCCATCGCCCGTTGCACTCCGGGTCGTTGTGTGCAGGATGGATACCAGCACCGCCTCAGATGGCCGGCAAGATCCGACCGTGCCACAATGCTGAACTGGACATCTGACAGAGCTTTCGGCTGATGCCATGATGCAGAGTGCCCATAACTTTTCCCGCATGATGGTTAGTGCTATCGGGGCAGAGGCCCACTCGGATCAAATATCCAAATCGTTAGTGGGTTGGTAGTTCAGTAACGAGCAGAGACTCACGATCGATGTGACCCCGTCGCCCCGTCTCGAGGACTTGCGGCAAGGGCTAAGAATGCCCGGCCACGCCTCGTATTTATCTCTCGGATACCCTCCAGGTCAACCCGACTTCACATCACTCGCAGGTACCCCTCAGGGTCAACCCGCCTTTCCAAGCAACAGTTGTAAAGTCCATGTATCCGTGTGTCCATAACATCTGGGGAGTCCGAGGTATCACCCTCGTTGGATTCCTACTCCGGGTGATTATCGGACATATGAAACGGAGGGGAAAGTTCCATGTTCATCATGCTAGAGGCATGTGACAGGTATGAGGAGGGCATATTCGGATTCGTCTCATTTTTCTGATCAACTTTCATGTACAAAGTTTTTCCATCGGAGCTACGGTTAATTTTATATGATTTTCTAAAGTTGTAATCATTTTCTGGATTTATTTAACTAATTTAAATCAACATTATCCAGAATAGTAAATGGTGATGTCATCATGACATAGAGGTGATGTCAGCAGTCAACAGTCCGCTGACTAGAGTTAAACCTGACCTGTGGGTCCAGTGGGACCCACTGGTCAGTGACTGTGGCTTTAACAGAGGGGTTAGATTAACTAAACAGGTTAATTAGTGGGTGGGCCCCAGTAGTCAGTGAGTGATTAGCACTTCAATTAATCATTTAGTTCAGTTAACAGATTATCTTTTTATTAAAAATTGTTTAATCCATCGGGCCCCACATGTGAGTGGGTTGACCCAGTCAACCAGTCAACTGGGCCCACCCTCGGGGTCAGGTTGATTGTGCTCCGGCGTGGTCAATAACCTCTCGGAGTTGGTTTAGCGATTGCTAAGGCGCGACGTCCTCGCACGTTCGTAGTCGGATCGTCAAAGTCTACTCCACCAAAAACGATAGATATCATCTCATCGAAAGATCGGGACACCCTCGCCTCTATCACCGAGGGTCTATCTCCTGCAATCAAACGAAGAACAAGCAAGAAACTAAGATTTGCAATCTGGATATTGCGAATATAAGATGAAAGCTTTATTGATCGAGGTGGGGTTCTGTGACGTCTTGGTCTGGTCGTTGAACACAAACGAAGTACGCGAAGTTGCAGCTATGGCGAACTTTTAATCTAAACAAAACCCAAAGTCTAAACGGTGCCCTAAGGGCTGTATATATGGAGGAAGAGGGGGGGATTTCGTGGCCCTTGAAGGAGGGGTCCGAAACCAATCCTATCTCTTGTTTCCCCACACATACGGACTCTAAAAATAGCCCATACTCAAGTATTTCAAAATTACATGGGCCTGGCCCAATAATAAGGTGACGCAGCACCTATAATAGCCTCTGGACGAAATTTATGAAGTGGCATCTTGTATATTTCGTCCAAGGCTTCCTGCACTCCTTATGGTGGCTTCAAAGTCCTGAAATCATCACTTGTAACTCCGTTCTTGTTCCCCTTGCGCATGCGATCATCTCCATGCTTGAACTTGCTCCAAGGTTCCTCTTTCTTGTCCAAGCTAGGCCCTTCATTTGTAAGCAAAACAAATGTATCCAATTTAGGCAGCATCATATTCTCATGAACATTAGAATCATTACCAAGAAACGAAAGTACCTGATAATTTAATTGGCGTGCGCGAGCTCTAGTAATTGGTCCAGTATGTATAGCAGCAGGGGCTGTGGGTGTAACAATGGTATTGATGTCCTCATCATCCTCCCCTTCTTGAAATGAAGTCGTCCTCGACGGAAGCTCATCTTCCTCACCCAAATAAGGCTTCAAATCTGCAATGTTAAAAGTGGGACTAACCCCAAAATCTGCAGGCAGCTCAAGTTTATATGCATTATCATTTATTTTCTCTAACACCTTAAAAGGACCATCAGCACGTGGCATTAGCTTTGATTTGCGCAAATCAGGAAATCTATCCTTACGCAAATGTAACCAAACAAGATCTCTAGTTGCAAACACAACATGTTTTCTACCCTTATCTCCAGCAAGTTTATATTTAGCATTCATACGCTCAATGTTCTCCTTAGTTAACTCATGCATTTTTAAGATCAATTCAGCACGTTGTTTAGCATCAAAATTAACCTTCTCCGAAGATGGAAGAGGCAACAAATCAATAGGTGCACGAGGTAGGAAACCATATACAATTTCAAAAGGGCACATCTTAGTAGTAGAATGCAACGAACGATTATAAGCAAATTCAATATGAGGCAAGCATTCTTCCCACATTTTCTTGTTATTCTTCAAAACAGCCCTAAGCATAGTAGACAAAGTTCTATTGACTACTTCAGTTTGTCCATCAGTTTGGGGGTGACAAGTAGTACTAAAAAGTAGTTTAGTCCCCAACTTAGCCCATAAACATCTCCAAAAGTGGCTAAGAAATTTGGTATCACGATCTGAAACAATAGTATTTGGCACACCATGCAAGCGAATAATTTCACGAAAGAACAAATCAGCAACATTAGCAGCATCATCGCTTTTATGACATGGTATAAAGTGTGCCATTTTCGAGAACCTATCCGCGACAACAAATATGCTATCCCTCCCCTTCTTTGTTCGAGGTAAACCCAAAACAAAGTCCATAGATATATCCTCCCATGGAACACTAGGTACAGGCAAAAGCATATATAAACCATGAGGATTGAGTCGTGACTTAGCTTTTTGACATGTAGTGCAGCGAGCAACAAAGCGCTCAACATCCCGTCTCATCTTTGGCCAAAAGAAATGTGTAGCAAGTACATCCTCCGTCTTCTTTACGCCAAAGTGTCCCATTAATCCTCCTCCATGCGCCTCCTGCAACAACAAAAGACGAACGGAGCTAGCTGGAATGCATAGCTTGTTAGCACGAAACACAAATCCATCGTTAACGACGAACTTGTTCCATGTTCTCCCTTCTTTACAATTCTGCAATACATCTTTAAATTCAGCATCATGCACATATTGATCTTTGATGGTCTCCAAACCAAATATTTTAAAGTCAAGTTGTGAAAGCATAGTATAACGACGAGACAATGCATCAGCAATAACATTTTCTTTACCCTTCTTGTGTTTAATGACATAAGGGAAAGTCTCAATGAATTCAACCCATTTAGCATGTCTACGGTTCAGTTTGGCTTGACTTTTAATATGTTTCAAAGATTCATGATCAGAATGAATAACAAATTCTTTGGGCCATAAATAATGTTGCCATGTTTCCAAAGTCCGAACAAGAGCATATAATTCCTTATCATAAGTAGAGTAATTCAGACTAGGCCCACTCAATTTTTCAGAAATGTATGCAACAGGTTTGCCATCTTGTAATAACACACCTCCTAATCCAATTCCACTAGCATCACATTCAAGCTCAAAAGTCTTATTAAAATCAGGAAGTTGGAGTAAAGGGGCATGTGTTAACTTATCTTTCAACACCATGAAGGCTTCTTCCTGTGCGGTACCCCAAACAAAAGGCACATCCTTCTTTGTAAGCTCGTTGAGAGGTGCAGCAATGGTACTGAAATCTCTCACAAAACGCCTATAGAAACCAGCGAGGCCAAGGAAACTCCTCACTTGTGTGACCGTTTTGGGCTGCGGCCAACTCTCAATAGCTTCAATCTTGGCTTTATCAACTTCAATTCCCTGTGGAGTAACAACATAGCCAAGAAAAGATACTCGGTCGGTGCAAAAGGTGCACTTCCCAAGGTTACCAAACAAACGTGCATCACGTAGAGCAATAAAAACAACACGTAAATGTTCCAAATGTTCCTCCAAAGATCTGCTATAAATCAATATATCATCAAAGTAAACTACCACAAATCGTCCAATGAAAGCACGTAAAACTTCGTTATTAATCTCATGAAAGTACTAGGTGCATTAGTTAACCCAAAAGGCATGACTAACCACTCATATAAACCGAACTTAGTTTTAAATGCTGTTTTCCATTCATCTCCCAATTTCATACGAATTTGATGGTATCCACTACGCAAATCAACTTTGGAGAATATTGTAGAGCCACTCAATTCATCAAGCATATCATCTAGCCTAGGAATAGGATGACGATAACGAATAGTAATATTATTAATGCCTCTACAATCAACACACATACGCGACGTACCATCCTGTTTTGGCACTAGTATAATAGGAACAGCACAAGGACTAAGAGATTCGCGTATATAACCTTTGTCGAGCAGCCCCTGTACTTGACGCATAATCTCCTTCGTCTCCTCTGGATTGGTACGGTATGGCGCACGGTTTGGCAACGAAGCACCGGGAATTAAGTCAATCTGATGCTCAATCCCGCGAATAGGTGGTAATCCCGGTGGCACGTCTTGTGGAAAGACGTCAGCGAACTCCTGCAAAATGTTAGTGACCGCAGGAGGCAAAGAGGAAGGCACGTCCTCGAATGAAAATAACGCCTCTTTGCACACAAAAGCATAGCAAACAGAATTGCTGAAATCTAGCTCATCAATATCAGATTTGGTGGCAAGTAAGCATGCACTTTTCAATTTAATTTCAGAAGCAACACTAGATGGTTTATTATTAGGCTTCATTTGTTGCTCAAATTCTTTTGCCACAATCTGATTTTCACTCTTATTTTTCTCCTGCTTTGCTTTACTAGCTCTATTAATATAATCTTTCAAAATAGAATCAGGAGTCATAGGAAGCAAAGTAATATGTTTATCCTTATGAACAAGAATATACTGATTGTTTCTACCATGGTGTACAGAATTTTTATCAAATTGCCATGGTCTACCAAGTAATAATGAACATGCTTGCATGGGTACCACATCACAATCAACATAATCAGCATATGTAGAGATACTAAAATGCACACGAACAGTACGTGTTACCTTAACCTTGCCGCTGTTGTTGAACCATTGGATATAGTAAGGATGTGGATGTGGTCTTGTGGTGAGAGATAGCTTCTCCACCATCTCCATGCTAGCCAAGTTGTTGCAGCTCCCTCCATCTATGATGACGCGAACAGAACGTTCCTTCACAACTCCCTTTGTATGGAACAAATTATGCCTCTGATTTTGCTCAGCTTGTGTGACCTGCACACTCAAAACACGTTGAGCAACTAAACATTCATACCTGTCAGCGTCTTCAGGAGCCATGTATTGCGTCTCATGATCAGAATCATCTCCACCGTGTTCTTCACTTGTAATAAGAGTCAAAGTCTCCTCATCATAGTCACTAGCGATGATGAGGACATGAATACCTTGGATACGACCAAAAATATTGCATACATGTATATTTGTGAGGTGATTTCTAATGCAAACTATGCAATAATTTATTTGTGTCATCCAGGACAAAAATACTTCACAAACTTTTGTGCCATGTCTAATTGCAGGTGTATGAGACATTTGTACAATTCACATATGAAGATAAGGGAAAACGAGAAGTTTAGGTGCTGTTCAAAAAGTCCTCTCACGTCACTTTTGGGCCAAGAGAAGATAGAGTCCAAGTCTCTCACGTTCTGGATTCAGATTCGGACTGCACAGACATACCTGACTCAAAACGCCAAGAACTTTTTCATACGGACTCCGAATTGGGTGATTCTTTTTTTGTTGGAAAGTAGATTTCGTGCTCTTTCCAACCCAATTGGATTCACCTTAAAATTCATCCGGAGCTATGAGTTATCGACGAAACAATCTGACACTGTAGCAGAATCCGAGTCAAACTACAAGTCCAAAGGTGTTGCATCACCTCCACTTGGGCCCATGAGCCTTGTACGACCTAGGGTTAGTTTTAGGCTGCCTTGGGACGTCCTCCCACCTCCTTGGCCGCCACCCCTTACTCCTATATAAGTAGATCCATCTAGTAGCTTTTTCCTTGGGATTTGTTTAGTTAAAAGTTAGCCATTGCAACTTCGTGTACTTCGTTTGTGTCCAACGACCAGACCAAGACCGCTTTTGGATCCCCACCTTTATCAATACTTCATCTATATTCGCAATATTCAGATTGCATTATCATATTCTTGCTTGTTCTTCGATTGCGTGCAGGAATAGACCTTCGTGGTCAGGCTGATCGTGCTTCCAGCATCGTCAGTAACCTCAGGAGATTGGTTTAGCGATTGCTAAGGCACAACGTCGTGCACGTTTGTAGTCGGATCGTCAAAGTCAGCTCCACCAAATCGATAGTTATCATCTCATCGAAAGATCGGGACACCCACGCCTCATCGAAAGAGTTAGTGACCGCAGGAGGCAAAGAGGAAGGCACGTCCTCGAATGAAAATAACGCCTCTTTGCACACAAAAGCATAGCAAACAGAATTGCTGAAATCTAGCTCATCAATATCAGATTTGGTGGCAAGTAAGCATGCACTTTTCAATTTAATTTCAGAAGCAACACTAGATGGTTTATTATTAGGCTTCATTTGTTGCTCAAATTCTTTTGCCACAATCTGATTTTCACTCTTATTTTTCTCCTGCTTTGCTTTACTAGCTCTATTAATATCATCTTTCAAAATAGAATCAGGAGTCATAGGAAGCAAAGTAATATGTTTATCCTTATGAACAAGAGTATACTGATTGTTTCTACCATGGTGTACAGATTTTTTATCAAATTGCCATGGTCTACCAAGTAATAATGAACATGCTTGCATGGGTACCACATCACAATCAACATAATCAGCATATGTAGAGATACTAAAGTGCACACGAACAGTACGTGTTACCTTAACCTTGCCGCTGTTGTTGAACCATTGGATATAGTAAGGATGTGGATGTGGTCTTGTGGTGAGAGATAGCTTCTCCACCATCTCCATGCTAGCCAAGTTGTTGCAGCTCCCTCCATCTATGATGACGCGAACAGAACGTTCCTTCACAACTCCCTTTGTATGGAACAAATTATGCCTCTGATTTTGCTCAGCTTGTGTGACCTGCACACTCAAAACACGTTGAGCAACTAAACATTCATACCTGTCAGCGTCTTCAAGAGCCATGTATTGCGTCTCATGATCAGAATCATCTCCACCGTGTTCTTCGCTTGTAATAAGAGCCAAAGTCTCCTCATCATAATCACTAGCGGACTCATACCCACCATCCTCAGTAGCAATCATAACACGCGGAGATTGGCATTCTCTCGCATAATGACCTCTTCCCTTACAACGACGACAAATAATATCATGTGTGTGCCCTGTTGATGCCATAGATGAAGAAGAGCTCTGGGAAGGCCCAGAAGGTGTACTCTTGGCAGATGGTGGTGGTGGTGCCTGTTTTCTTGTATCTCGGTTGGAATTGGCGGCTGAAGTCAGTGGTGCCGCAGTAGGACGTGTGGGAGTAGAGGAGGCACGCGGTGTCCATGATGAAGATCGACCTGCAGAAAAATTAGTTCGCGCCAATGCCAGTCGATCCTGCACTTCACGTTCAACTTTACAAGCAAGATGGAATAAACGAGTGATATTATTATACTCCTTATACTCTAGAATGGTCTGAATCTCTCTATTTAATCCACCCATGAAACGTGCAAGCATAGCTTCATTCTCCTCAACAATACCACATCTAATCATGCCAGTTTGTAATTCCTGATAATATTCTTCTACAGAATTTTTTCCTTGTCTTAAGCGCTGCAATTTTTGAAGTAATTCACGTTGATAATATGGTGGAACCCAACGAGTACGCATAGCAGTTTTCAAAGCAGCCCACGTAGCTGGAATAGGATATAATCTACAATGTTCAGACCACCATACACATGCAAAACTAGTGAAAGCACAAACAGCAGCAGCAACACGTCGTTCCTCGGGATATTGTAAACATGTAAAACGTTGTTCAGTTTCTACCTCCCAAGTAAGATATATATCAGGAACATATCTACCCTCGAATGGTGGAATATTCAATTTTAATTTAGGAAGATGGTCATGATCTCGTACCTGAAGTGGTGGTGCAGGCCTACCATTGCGATTATTTGCATGTGGACGACCTGGTGCTGGTGGTTGCACGTAGTTATGATTTTGATCAACCTCATCCTCATAATCGCCCGCGTAATCATCCTCCTCCTCGGCACCAGCAGCAGCAGGAGCAGGAGCCAAAGAAGCATCAACAGTAGGTACAGCAGCACCAGAAGTTTGGCCATCCTCAAGAGGAACACGCTTCGCTCGTCCGAACTGATTTGGAAGGGGGCGTTGTTGTTGTCGTTGCAGAGGTGCGACAGGTGCAGCCGGTGGTGGTTGGGGAAGACGCGTGAGCAATTCATTAAACTTGTTATCTAGCTTTGTCTCGAACGACTTCTCCATGCCATCTATCTTCTCCATGGCCTCTTCAAATCTGTTTAGCACATCTCCCACCTGGCCACTCATCATTTGCTGAAATTTATCATGCAACTCCTTGTTCGTCATGTTCTCCCAGTCAATCTCGTCGGCTTGTGATCCTGCCATGGTTAGCAGCAATAGAAACACACAAGAATATGATCCTACAGACTACTAGAAAGTGGTGGTGGTGTGGTGTGGTGTCACAAATCCGTCAAGCAAATCTCAAATTCTTACCAGTTCTTACCCAGCAGCAGGTGGTGATCGGCAACCTTTGTAATCAAAACTCTCAGAGCTTGGACAGAGCGATTGCCAGGTGGTGTCAAACGCACGATGTAGATGTATGTGGAGCTGGGAAGGCTTATGATATGGTAGCAAAAAGGGTCAGCAATAATCAATTCAGAGATGCAATGTTGAATAAACTCTCAACGACGGTACTGTGCTGGTCCTAGGCTAGACCGTGCTAGAGACGCGAGCCTAGAACACTAACAAAAATCACGGCGCTGCACGTAAACAAGGGAGGAGCACACTCTGAATTTTTTTATTTTTTTTTTTGCACTTTTTTTTTCCTCTTTTTTTTTTTGCAGCGGCAACCTGTGTAATCAAAACTCCTCAGAGCTGGACAGAGCGATTGCCAGGGTGGTGTCAAACGCCGATGTTAGATGTAGGTGGAGCTGGGAAGGGCTTATGATATGGTAGCAAAAGGGTCAGCAATAATCAATTCAAGAGAGAATGTTGAATAAAACTCTCAACGACGGTACTGTGTGGCTCTGCTCCTAGTAGACCTTGCTAGAGACGCGAGCCAGAACACTAACAAAATCACGGCGCTGCACGTAAACAAGGGAGGAGCACACTCGAATTTTTTATTTTTTTTTTTGCACTTTTTTTCCTCTTTTTTTTTTTTTGCTCCGCAACAATTTTTTTCCGAAAAAGTCTACAAATGGTCTAAAAACTGCCTAGCCAGAATTTTTTTTTTTTTGAAACTGGAACTCTTTTTCTTCTACGGGTAGCACGAAAATTGGGGAATCCGACTTGTTCACGACTCGTAGTATCGCGTGATCTGGAACTCTAAAATAAGGAATAATACTGGACCGGACTAGACTGGTGGCAGAGATGAATCTGGTGGAACTCGGACTGGTGATGGTATATGACGGTAGTATATTGTGGCCTCGGATTGGTGGTGGTATATGGACTCGGATCGGTGGGTGGTATATGGACTCGGATCGGTGGTTGGTATATGGACTCAGAGAAATAGCAGATAGCTGTGGTGGTATATGGTAGGGGCGATGATGATGGTGCGGTGGCGGCGTGACACTTGTGAACAGAACCGAAACTCTAAAGAACTAGACGCTAAGACCAGCAACTTGACACGACGATGCAACCGCAATTCAACAAAGCAAACCCCTAAAAAGATTATGAACAAGGCTCAGATGGTTCGGATATGATGAACTAACCCTAAATTTTTTTTTGGCTTTTTTCCGGACTGTAGGTATGAAGAACAGACTCGATCTAAACTACGAAAAACTGTAAATCTCACCGAGCAACCTGGAATCTGATACCACTTGCTAGAGGCGAGGGTGTCCCGGTCTTTCGATGAGATGAATCTATCGTTTTTGGTGGAGTAGACTTTGACGATCCGACTACGAAGTGCGAGGACGTCGCGCCTTAGCAATCGCTAAACCAACTCCGAGAGGTTATTGACCACGCCGGAGCACAATCAACCTGACCCCGAGGGTCTATCTCCCTCAAGCAAACGAAGAACAAGCAACTAAGATTTGCAATCTGGATATTGCGAATATAAGATGAAAGCTTTATTGATCGAGGTGGGGTTCTGTGACGTCTTGGTCTGGTCATTGAACACAAACGAAGTACGCGAAGTTGCAGCTATGGCGAACTTTTAATCTAAACAAAACCCAAAGTCTAAACGGTGCCCTAAGGGCTGTATATATGGAGGAAGAGGGGGGGATTTCGTGGCCCTTGAAGGAGGGGTCCGAAACCAACCCTATCTCTTGTTTCCCCACACATACGGACTCTAAAAATAGCCTATACTCAAGTATTTCGAAATTACATGGGCCTGGCCCAATAATAAGGTGACGCAGCACCTATAATAGCCTCTGGACGAAATTTATGAAGTGGCATCTTGTATATTTTGTCCAAGGCTTCCTGCACTCCTTATGGTCGCTTCAAAGTCCTGAAATCATCACTTGTAACTCCGTTCTTGTTCCCCTTGCGCATGGCATCATCTCCATGCTTGAACTTGCTCCAAGGTTCCTCTTTCTTGTCCAAGCTAGGCCCTTCATTTGTAAGCAAAACAAATGTATCCAATTTAGGCAGCATCATATTCTCATGAACATTAGAATCATTACCAAGAAACGAAAGTACCTGATAATTTAATTGGCGTGCGCGAGCTCTAGTAATTGGTCCAGTATGTATAGCAGCAGGGGCTGTGGGTGTAACAATGGTATTGATGTCCTCATCAATTATGAACATTTTTGTTTCTTGATGTGAACAACTTTGATTTTTCACTTTAAGTTTGAATTGCAATTTGAAACGCTTCTGCTTACGGTCCACGAGGGTACGTAGACACACTCTCCCCCTCGTTGCTATGCATCTCCATGGACAGATCATTGTGTGTGCGTAGAATTATTTTTATTTTACATGCAACGATTCCCAACAAATAAACAAAGAAAATGAAAAAAGCTCAAAAATTCAAATGCCTTTGCATTGAGCCATCTTATGTGCACTTGTTGAAAAAATACTAAACTTGCAGTACAACAAGTGTGAAAAAAAACCTTCACAAAATGGCCTACCTACAATGGACTTGTGTGGATTTCAAGGCACATGCACATGGAAATGACCACATACATGGCAAAATTCATGATAACATGCCCAAATTTGGCACAACTATTGGTGTAAACAAAGTGGACAATGTTTCATAGGAATTTGCAATTATTGTGTAATAGAAAATTAATTTTCCATTTTCCAAGCCCCTAAATTGCTTTTCTTTATGAAGGAAGTGCCTCAAATAATTTTGAAATTTGTACCATTTCATTTTTCATCAAAAGCAGGACACAATGGATGGGCACTGACCAGGTTCAACCAATTTCAGAGTAATATTCCTATAGTCCATGCATTTAGTTGAATTTCATTGAATTATCCGAAAAGGCCAAAATTTGCACTACATGTGTGATGTAGGTTGCTCCTGAAATTTTTGAAAAATCATTTTATGCTATAATATTGGTGTTGGATGAAGTTTGCACAAGGCAAGTAGCAATTCCAGAAAATTTTGTATGAATGGCCAACACTTCAAGTTTGACACAAGTTTGAAAATAAACAAACAAAATGAAAAAAGGCTCAAAAATTCAAATGCCTTTGCACCGAGCCATCTTATATGCACTTGTTTGTGGGAAAAATACTAAACTTGCAGTACAACAAGTCTAAAAAAACTTTCACAAAATGGCCAATCAACAATGGACTTGTGTGGATTTCAAGGCACATGCACATGGCAATGGCCACATACATGGCAAAATCCATGATAATATGCCCAAATTTTGCACAACTATTGGTGTAACCATAATGGACAATGTTTCATAGGAATTTGCAATTATTTTGTAATAAAAAAAATTAATTTTCCATTTTCTGAGCCTCTGAAATGGCTTTTCTTTGTGAAGGAAGTGCCTTAAATAATTTTGAAATTTGTTCCATTTCATATTTCATCAAAAGCAGGCCACATTAGATGGACACTCACAAGGTTTCAGTAGTTTCAGAGTAATATTGATATATTCCATGCATTTAGTTGAATTTCATTGAATTATCCGAAAAGGCATAAATTTGCACTACAAGTGTGATGTATATTGCTCCTGAAATTTTTGAAATATTATTTTATGCTACAATATTGGTGTTGGATGAACTTGGCACAAGGCAAGTAGCAAATCCAGACCATTTTGTATGAATGGTCAACACTTCAAGTTTGATCCAAGTTTGAAAATAAACAAAGAAACTGAAAAAAGGCTCAAAAATTCAAATGCCATTGCACTGAGCCATCTTATGTGCTCTTGCTTGTGGAAAAAATACTAAACTTGCAGTACAACAAGTCCAAGAAAAAACCTATACAAAATGGCCTATCTACAGAGGACTTGTGAGGATTTCAAGGCACATGCACATGGAAATGACCACATACATGGCAAAATTCATGATAACATGCCCAAATTTGGCACAACTATTGGTGTAACCATAGTGGACAATGTTTCATAGGAATTTGCAATTAGTTTGTAATAGAAAATTAATTTTCCATTTCGAAGCCCCTAAATGGCTTTTCTTTGTGAAGGAAGTGCCTCAAATAATTTCAATATTTGTACCACTTCATTTTTCATCAAAAGCAGGACACATTGGACGGGCAGTGACCAGGTTTTACCAATTTAAGAGTAATATTACTATATTCCATGCATTTAGTTGAATTTCATTGAATTATCCGAAAAGGCCAAAATTTGTACTACATGTGTGATGTAGATTGGTCCTGAAATTTGTGAAAAATCATTTTATGCTACAATATTGGTGTTGGATGAAATTGGCACAAGGCAAGTCGCAATTCCAGACCATTTTGTATGAATGGTCAACACTTCAAGTTTGACCCAAGTTTGAAAGTAAACAAACAAAATGAAAAAGGCTAAAAAATGCAAATGCCTTTGCATTGAGCCATCTTATGTGCACTTGTTTGTGGGAAAAATACTAAACTTGTAGTACAAAAAGTCTAAAAAAACTTTCACAAAATGGCATATCAACAATGGACTTGTGTGGATTTCAAGGCACATGCACATGGCAATGACCACATGCATGGCAAAATCCATGATAACATGCCCAAATTTGGCACAACTATAGCGTAACCATAGTGGACAACATTTCATAGGAATTTGCAACTATTTTGTAATAAAAAAATAATTTTCTATTTTCCAAGCCCCTGAAATGGCTTTTCTTTGTGAAGGAAGTGCCTTAAATAATTTTGAAATTTGTTCCATTTCATTTTTCATAAATAGCAGTACACATTGGATGGGCACTGACCAAGTTTCACTAATTTCTGAGTAATATTACTATATTCCATGCATTTAGTTGAATTTCATTGAATTATCAAAAAAGGCCCAAATTTGCACTACAAGTGTGATGTAGATTGCTCCCAAAATTTGCACTACAAAATGACCTATCTACAATGGACCTGTGTGGATTTCAAGGCACACATGTACATGGAAATGACCACATACATGGCAAAATCCATGATAACATGCCCAAATTTGGCACAACTATTGTTCTAACCATATCGGACAATGTATCATAGGAATTTGCAATTATTTTTAATAAAAAAATTTAATTTTCCATTTTCCAAGAACCTGAAATGGCTTTTCTTTGTGAAGGAAGTGCCTTAAATAATTTTGAAATTTGTTCCATTTCATTTTTCATCCAAACCAGGCCACATTGTATGGGCAATAACCAGGTTTATGCAGTTTCAGAGTAACATTGCTATATTCCATGCATTTAGTTCAATTTCATTGAATTATCCAAAAAGGTCCAAATTTGCACTACAAGTGAGATGTAGATTCATCCTAAAATTTGGAATACAAAATGGCCTATCTACAATGCACTTGTGTGGATTTCAAGGCACATGCACATGGAAATGGCCACATGCATGGCAAAATCCATGATAACATGCCCAAATTTGGCACAACTATTGGTGTAACCATAGTGGACAATGTTTCATAGGAATTTGCAATTATTGTGTAATAAAAAGTAATTTTCCATTTTCCAAGCCCATGAAATGGCTTTTCTTTGTGAAGGAAGTGCCTTAAATAATTTTGAAATTTGTTCCATTTCATTTTCATAAAAAGCAATACACATTGGATGGGCACTGACCAGGTTTCACCAATTTCATAGTAAAATTGCTATATTCCATGCATTTAGTTGTATTTCATTGAATTATCTGAAAAGGCCCAAATTTGCACTACAAGTGTGTTGTAGATTCCTCCTAAAATTTGCACTACAAAATGGCATATCTACAATGGACTAGTGTGGATTTCTAGTCACCTGCACATGGAAATGGCCACGTACATGGCAAAATCAATTATAACATGCACAAATTTGGCACAACTATTGGTGTAACCATAGGACAATGTTTCATAGGAATTTGCAATTATTTTGTAATAAAAAAATTTATTTTCCATTTTCCAAGCCCCTGAAATGGCTTTTCTTTGTGAAAGAAGTGCCTTAAATAATTTTGAAATTTGTTCCATTTCATTTTTCATCAAAAGCAGGACACATTGGATTGGCACTGACCAGGTTTATGCAGTTTTAGAGTAACATTGCTACATTCCATGCATTTAGTTGAATTTCATTGAATTATCCTAAAAGGGCCAAATTTGCACTACAAGTGTGATGTAGATTGCTCCTGAAAGTTTTGAAAAATAATTTTATTCTACAATATCGGTGTTGGATGAACTTGGCACAAGGCTAGTAGCAATTCAAAACAGTTTACATAGTGTTGCTTGGTTCTCCTACTGGATTGATACCTTGGTTTCTTAACTGAGGGAAATACCTACCGTAGCTGTGCTGCATCATCCCTTCCTCTTTGGGTTAATACTGACGTAGTTCAAGTGACATCAAAAGGAATTTTTGGCGCCATTGCCGGGGAGACATCATCAACATCTATCAGGTTCCTAATCACAAATCTCATATCCTTGCAATTTACATTATTTGCCATTTGCCCCTCGTTTTCATCTCCCCCACTACATAAAAAATTATCGTTTTATTCGCTCTCTTTTTCGTTCACCTTTTCTCGTTAGATCTGTTTTTGTGTGCAATCTTGTTTGTGTAGTCATGATGCCTCAAAGAAAATATTATGATGTTCCTTACCCCAATATTTTGCTTGAAATCGAGAAAAGTACTAAGGAATATATGACTACACAATTTGAGCACAATAAATATTTTACCGAAGAACTTAAGGAACACTCCGTTGTGTTAGATGCCATAACAAAACAACTTGATGATATTAGTAGAGAAGTTTGCAATCTCCAATCCAAGTATGCTCATGCTAAAAATTTGCTATGCAAAATATCAGTTGCACAAGCTACCCTAGTAAATCAACTGGCCGCTAAGCCAATTTCCTTAGAGATCTTAAAATGATTGGTGTTTCTTCTATTGATTCCTTGTTTAGTAAAATTAAAATTGATGATAAAGGTACTGAAGAAGAGTCAACTTTAGTTAGAAGGCATCCCAATAATTCGGAGGGTGAAAATCTTGATGAAAAAATTGATAAAAGTGGGTTTGGAGAGGTCAGAACTTTAACTAGTGATGTGCCCACTCTTTTGGATTACAAAGACTTTAATTATGATAATTGCTCTTTGATTGATTGTATTCCTTTGTTGCAATCAATGATTAATTCACCCCATGCTTATGAGCAAAATAAGGCTTTTACTAAACACATCGTAGATGCCATGATAAAAGCTTTGGAAGAAAAGTTGGAATTAGAGATCTCAATTCCTAGAAAATTACATGATGAATGGGAACCTACCATCAAAGTCAAGATTAAAAATTATGACTGTTTTGCTTTATGTGATTTGGGTGCTAGTGTTTCCACAATTCCGAAATCTTTATGTGATGTGCTTGGTCTTACCGATATTGAAGAGTGTTCTCTTAATTTGCACTTGGCGGATTCTACTATTAAAAAGACTTTGGGAAGAATTAATGATGTTCTTATTCTTGCAAATAGAAATTATGTGCCTATAGATTTTATTTGTTCTTGATATTGATTGCAATCTGTCTTGTCCAATTATACTTGGTAGACCGTTTTTACGTACTATTGGTGTCGTGATTGATATGAAAGAAGGCAATATTAAATTTTAATTTCCACTAAGGAAGGGTATGGAACACTTCCCTGGAACAATAATTAAGCCACCATATGAATCAATCATGAGGGCATCCTATGGATTTAGAACTAAAGATGACAATACTTGAATCTATGCATTATGCCTAGCTCGGGGCATAAAACGATAGCGCTTGTTGGGAGGCAACCCAATGAATAAAATTTATTTTTTTGCCTTTTTCTTTATGTTCTAGGGTGTTTGCAAAATTATGCTTCTATTATTATTGTCTTTTTATGTTTTAATTAGTGTTTGTGCCAAGTGAAGCCTTTGGGATAGCTTTGGTGATAGTTGATTTGATCCTGTTGAAAAACAGAAATTTTTGCGTCCAGTAATATAATTGTCTAAATTCACAGAAGTGAAGGAAAATTCTGAATTGTTTTACACAAGATTGATATACAAATTGCCTATGTTGTCCTAAATTTTCAGAATTTTATGAGTTACATAAGTATGAGAACAATTCACATCTTTACAGACTGTTCTATTTTTGATAGATTCTGTTTTCTTTGCATTGTGTGCTTATTTTGATGAATCTATGGATTGTATCGCGGGTATAAGCCATGGCAAAGTTATAATACAGTAGATATAATGCAATAACAAAATTTGAATGGGTTTTCTACAGTACTTAAAGTACAGATTGGTTTCCTTATACTAACGGATCTCACGAAGGTTTTTTTAAGTTTTGTGTGATTGAAGTTTTCGGTGAGATCACGATGGATGAAGGAATAAGGAGTAAGAAAAGCCTAAGCTTGGGGATGCCCCATGGCACCCCAAGTTAATATTCAAGGAGAACCAAGCAACTAAGCTTAGGGATGCCTCGGAAGGCATCCCCTCTTTCTTCTAACGATCATCGTTATTTTACTTGGAGCTATATTTTTATTCGTCACATATCATAAGTTTTGCTTGGAGCGTCTTGTATTATATGAGTCTTTGCTTGTTTTGCATTTTAGTTTTTCACAAGTATCCTTGCTAGACACACCTATTTGAGAGAGCCAAAATTATGCTATGATTTTTTAGAATTGCTCTATATGCTTCACTTAAATTTTTTGAGCTATGGAATTGCTCTAGTGCTTCACTTATATCTTTTTGAGCACGGTGTTCTTTAATATTTTTGAAGAAATGCTCTCATGCTTCACGTAGATTTATTTGAGAGTTAGTAAAATTTTGAAGAAATTCTCTCATGCTTCACTTATATTGTTTTGAGAGACGGAAAATTTTATGCTCATGTTCTTCACTTAGATTTGTTTGAGCTTGTCAAAAGCAATTGCAATATATGAAATTAGTCCCAAAGTGATAGATATTCAAGAGGGATATAATAAAAACTTTCATGAAGATCATTGGACAAAATAAACTTGATTCTTTGTAATAGTTTTGAGATATGATGATAGTGATATGTGAGTCATGTTGGTGAGTAATTATGCTTTAGTGATAATATTGGTGTTAAGGTTTGTGATTCCCTATGCAAGCACGAAAGTCAATAGTTATGCAATGAAATTACATCCTACTTATGGTGCATTATTCGGTGTTTCTTATGCTTAATGCTCGCTTATGAGATTTTTCGTTTCTTGGTTGGTTGCTTCTCAATCTTTTTGCTAGCCTCCGCTTGTACTAAGTAGAAATACTACTTGTGCATCCAAAATCTTTAAACCCAGTTTTTCCATATGAGTACACCATACCTACCTATATGCGGTATTTCCATGCCGTTGTAAGCAAATTTGTATGTGCCATCTCTAATTTTCAAAATAAATTTCCTTTTTGTGTGCCCGTACCTCTCATGAAGCGGCAGGGGTGGCTAATTTTTTCCATGCTAGATGTGTTATTCTCAAGATGAGTGTTTATTCACTTGTCATTGCATGAGAGTGCGGCGGTAATAGGGATGCCCAGTCCCGAAATGAAAAAAGAAATTTACTTTATGTTTTCAAATAATAAATTCCTTGGAAAGTGTTGGTATGGAGGGCACCCGTGGATACGGCTGGCCATGGATTGTGAAAGAATGGTGGAAAAAGGAATAAACTTTATTTTTGTTTGGGAACCGCCTATGATATATCTAGCATGGAAAGTGTTGGGAATTACTCGGTCATTTTCGTTGACGGGAAAAGTATGCCTCTCAATTTTTTTATCTCTCAATTTAAGCTTTGAGCTCCGGCACCTCTACAAGACCCTACTTCCCTCTGCGAAGGGCCTATCTATTTAATTTATGCAATTTTTATTTTTATTTGAGTCTCCATCTTCTCTTATAAAGCGCCAACTAAGGGGCACTATGATCATACTTGAGCATTGAGTATAGCTAATATGCGAGTGTGTTTCATGAATGGATCAATGATTGAGCATGATGGGCTACGGTTAACTTTCTTTAGTGTTGATATTTTGAAAGACATGGTTGCTTGTTGATATGCTTGAGTATTGAAATCTTCATGTCAAAACTAGACTATTGTTTTGAACCATATAAAAGTCCATATGTCCATGCTACAAATTAAACGAATATGTGATGAATATGTTAGGCAACATTACACATCAAAAATTATGTTTTTATCATTTACCTACTCGAGGACGAGTAGGAATTAAGCTTGGGGATGCTGATACATCTCCAACGTATCTATAATTTTTGCTTGTTCCATGTTGTTATATTATCATTCTTGGATGTTTTATAATCATTTTATAGCAACTTTATATCATTTTTTGGGACTAACCTATTGACATAGTGCCCAATGCCAGTTGCTGTATTTTACTTGTTTTTTACTTCGTAGAATATCAGTACCAAACGGAGTCCAAATGCAGCAAAACTTTTTGGAGAATTTTTATGGACCAGAAGGAACAACTTGGGCCAAAGAAGTACCAGAGGGGTGCCCCGAGGGGGCACAACCCACCTGGGCGCGCCTTGGTGGGTTGTGCCCACCTCGGTGGCCTCCCGCATCGCCTCTTCGCCCTATAGATACCGAAATATTCCAAAAACCCTAGGGGAGTCGATGAAACACAATTCCAGCCGCTGCAAGTTCCAGAACCACGAGATCCAATCTAGACACCATCACAGAGGTGTTCATCATCCTCATTGGTGCCTCCCCGATGATGCGTGAGTAGTTCATTGTAGACCTACGGGTCCGTAGGCAGTAGCTAGATGGCTTCTTCTCTCTTTTTTATTCTCAGTACAATGGTCTCTTGGAGATCTATTTGATGTAACTCTTTTTGCGGTGTGTTTGTTGGGATCCGATGAACTTTGAGTTTATGATCAGATCTATATCCATGAAATTTATTTGAGTTCTTTGATCTCTTTTATGCATGATTACTTATAGCCTCGTATTTCTTCTTCGAATCTTTGGTTTAGTTAGGCCAACTAGATAGATTTTTCTTGCCATGGGAATAGGTGCTTTGTGATGGGTTCGATCGTGCGGTGTTCTTTCCCAGTGACAGAAGGGGCAGCAAGACACGCATGTATCATTGCTATTAAGGATAAGAAGATGGGGGCTATTCCTACATGAATAGATCTCGTCTACATCATGTCATCGTTCTTATTGCATTACTCCGTTTCTCCACCAACTTAATACACTAGATGCATGCTAGATAGCGGTCGATGTGTGGAGTAATAGTAGTAGATGCAGGCAGGAGTCAGTCTACTAATCTTGGATGTGATGCCTATATAATGATCATTACCTGGATATCATCATAATTATTTGATGTTCTATCAATTGCCCAACAGTAATTTGTTCACCCACCGTATGCTATTTTCTTGAGAGAAGCCACTAGTGAAATCTACGGCCCCGGGTCTATTCTTTATCATATTTGCTTTGAGATCTATTTTTATTTGCTTTTATTTTCAGATCTATTATACCACAAAACCCAAAAATACCTTGCTGAACCTTTTTGCTATTTATTTTATTTCACATTTTATCGATATCTATTTATCCAATTTACACAATTTTTATCCCGTCAACGTGCAAATTTCTAGCACTGTTACCCGTAGAGGGATTCACAACCCCTCCTAATCGTCGGGTTGCAAGTATTTGTTATTTGTGTGCATGTACCGTTTACATAGTGTTGCTTGGTTCTCCTACTGGATTGATACCTTGGTTTCTTAACTGAGGGAAATACCTACCGTAGCAGTGCTGCATCATCCCTTCCTCTTTGGGGAAATACCGACGTAGTTCAAGCGACATCAGATCGCAAGTCTACATCAGGCACATGCCATTTTCTTGGACGATCACTTGTCTGTTGGTCTTCAAAGAAGCAGAACTGTGTGTCACTCTCTACTGCTGAAGCTGAATATATTGCTACTGGATCTTGCTGCGCTCAGCTTCTCTGGATGAAGCAAACTCTCAACGACTATGGCATCAACAAGAAGATGGTGCCCCTCTACTGCGACAACAAAAGCACCATCAAGATTGCTCACAATCCAGTTCAGCACTCGAAGACAAAGCACATTCAGATCCGTCATCATTTTCTCAGAGATCATGTGTTGAAGGAAGACATTGATATCATTCACATCAACATTGAGGAGCAATTGGTAGATATCTTCACAAAGCCTTTGGATGAGAAGAGATTTTGCAAGCTGCGGTGTGAGCTAAATATCTTAGAATCCTCAAATGTCCTGTGAATGGACACACATCCTAATGCTTGTGCATGTTGATGACTTAGGTGCGCAACACACGAAGTAACATATATCTTCCATTCATGAAGATATACACTCTAAGTGTGAAGACATTAATGTGGAAATTGACTTCGGAGCGCCACGATAATTTTGCGCCGTGTCTGGGTGTAATACTTCCTATATGGTCGGTAACGCCACCACCAATCTTTCTTGAAGATTTTCATTTTGTGTCACATACACTGCATTATCTTCATAATTGTTTTGTCTTCAACATTGGATTTATCTTCATGATTTATCTTCACATTTTCATTTGGATCTCATTGCCTATATATATATATATGTATATATAGAGTAGCACTATTCTGATCCTGGGATCAGAATAACTATTTGGATCATAGCGGCCTATATAGGAGTCACGGAGGTGTTCACGAGATCCATCAGACCGGCCCTTAAGCACATTTTCGGACGGCCTAAATAACCCCACATGACCTTCTCCTCCTGCAGCCCCGCCGCCGGCCTCCACCCATGACCCGTCGCCGGCCTCCTCCCGCGGCCCGTCGCCGGCCTCCTCCCGCAATCCGCCACCGGCTTCCTCCAGCGAATCTGCCGCCGGCCTCCTACCACGCCCCGCCGCCGGCCTCCTCCCATGGACCCATGGCCTCCTCCAACGGACCGCCGCCGGCTTCCTCCGGCGGATCCGCTGCCGACCTCCACCCGCGGCCCACCACCGTCCTCCTACCATAGCCCGCCACCATCCTCATCCTGCCCAAGCTAGCCATGCACGCCACCCCATTTGCATCTTGCTCGCCGCCGCGAACCAGCTCCACGCGGAGAACTGCCCAACCACCACGCCGCGCGCAGCCATCCACACTACTAGTCATCGCCCCCTGCAATCCATCCTACTCGCCGTCTCTGCTAACCACCCCGAGCAGCCGATGCCAACCTCCTAGCAAACAATTCACGAGCTACAAACCCCCTGCTACGAACAAGAAATGGTCAGCCTATAGTCCTCTAGAAGTTTAGTGTGTTGATTTTCTGAAGATTTTGAAGTGGACTGTAACCGTGTATATACTGTCACTAGAGAACCTCACGGGCATGGCTCCCGTTGCTGGCACTGCTGGTGTGTGTCCCATTTGTGCCACCGATGCCCTATTAGTGTCCACCGATGCCTTGTCCAAAAAGTACATGTTTTCTAATTCCAAATGCTTATATGGTCATCCTGTGACACTGAAATCTTTTTCATTTTAGGTGAGCCAAATTTTTGTGTGGATGTGCTGTGCATGTGCTTGTGCGTAGTACACTGAATAGAATAAAAAAACTATTATGGGTGCCCTCTAAATGTTTGTCCTATTGCTTATGAGAATTGACCCAAATTTTCCTATTGTTTTTGCACATGTTGGATTCAACGGAAAACGTGTATAAAAAAGGTGTGATTTCGAATGTTCAGGTGTAACGAACATCAAAGTTCAAACCAAAAAAATGTAAACAAAAAAATCATGGAATTCAAATAATAAAAACTATGGAGTTTCATGAAAAAAAATTAATAGCACGCAAAGTTCATGTTTCAGAAATTCCGAAGTTCACGTGTGCTACGTACAGAAGAAAAATCATCAAATGAAAAAAGGGACCGCCTAGGCCATTTCACCGAAAAGCAATAAATGCATAAAATGTCACGACAAAATTCTTCAAATTTAAAAACCGAAGCAGGTTAATGTTAAAAAAATGAAGTTGTTAATATCTAAAAGACAAATTTGGAAGTTCAAAAAATTTGAACAAGAAGTTCAAAAAAAAAGTAGTTCAAAAATCTTTATAACGAATTTTCCCCGTTTTTAAAAAAATCAGAGAAGTTCAAATTAAAAAGAGGAGCATTTCAAAAGATTGTATAAAAAATGATTTTCCCCATTCTATAAAAATAGAAGTTCAAATTAAAATAACGCCGCGGTGTCATTGTTTATACAAAAAAAGCATTTTCCTCGTTACTAACCAATAAAACTAAGAAGTTCAAATTTTAAAAATGGTGAAGTTCGATGTCTATAAATTTTTTGGATTTTTCACATTATTAAAAAAATAAAACCAAGAAGTTCAAAATTTTAAAACAAAGAAGTTCAAAAAACTCAATTTTCCTCGTTACTAAAGAATAAAACTAAGAAGTTCAAATTAAAATAACAGAGAAGTTAAGAGTTTATAAAAACCTCAGATTCTCATTCTAAAGAATAACTAATAAGTTCAAATTAAAATAAGGGAACAACAAAAAATGTTTTAAAAAGATTTTCCCAGTTTTTTAAAAAATTCGGATTTTCCCCGATACTAAAGATTAAACCAAGAAGTTCAATTTAAAAAAACAGAGTAATTCAATGTACATTAAAAACTCAGTTTTTCTCGTTGCTGAAGAATAAAAACCAAGAAGTTCAATTTAAAAAGGTGGAGAAGTTTGATATTTAATTAAAAAATCGATTTTTTTGGTTACTAAAGAATAAAATAAATAAGTTCAATTCAAAATAACGAAGAAATTTGATGTTTCTAACAAAACTACAATTTTCATATTTCTAAAAATACATAAAAGAAATTCAAAATAAATGAGTTAGAGCGGTTCGATATTTGTAAAAAAATAAGTGTTTTTCAAAACTTAAAAGTGAAACAGAGAGAAGTTCAAATTGATAACTGCCAGAAGTTCACGTACTGCATGGTGTGCATTTCGTATGAGAAAAAAAGAATAAAAAGATAAAGTATAAAAAAGTTGTTGCTAGAAGTTCAAGTGCTCTGTACGGGGAAGTTCAAAAATTCTTGAGAGAGAGGTTTACCTTGTATTTCCATGTTCGAAAACACAAAAAAGAAATTGTTTTTTTTTTGCATTATAAAATAATTCTCTCAATCGACAAAGAAGTTCAGTTATTATTTGGGAGCAATTTGATTTCGAAAAGAAAATAAAAAATTCAAATTAAAAAAATGGGAAAAAGTTCATGTACTACATGGTGTGTGTTTAATATGAGAAAAATGAATTAAAAGGCAAGGTCCAATTTTTTTGTTGTTATAAGTTCAAGTCCTCGATCGGAGAAAGTTAAAAAAATTATTGTAAGAGAGGTTTGTACAAAAGGAATATCATTTGTGTAACACTGGCGAATGGATGAGAAAATTGCAAACGAAAATACGTCACAGAAGTTCAACGTGAAAACAGCAGGAAGTTCAACTACTACACTGAATGAATTTCAGATGAAAAACTTTTAAAACCGTCGCGAGTATGAAAAAATGATCAACACGGGAAAGTTGCGTGTTTACAGCAGCTTTCCATCGGTATATCACTTGCTCAATTCCGGTGAGTGGATGGAGAGCTAGGAGTAAAAAAAGCCCATGAAAAACAGAGTGAATTTCAAATAGACATGCCGAGAAGTTCAAGTTCTTCATGCGGTGCATTTTCGAAGAATCTGTTTCGCGATAAAGGCAGACCGCATGATTTGGCCATTTTCGAAATTACTTGAAAACGGCTAGGAATCAGAGAAAACCATCTACATGAAAAAGTTTCGCATTTTCCGTAGCGTTTCAACGGTATATTATTTGCCCCATTCCGATAAAGTTTGTAGAAATTACGGCCAAAAACGTTTTTAGCCATTTTCAAAATTGACTTAAAACCGTAAGAAATTGGGAGAAACAATATATACCAAAAAGTTTCACATTTCCTCAAGCTTTCCAACGCCATATCATTTGTTGCATTCGGACGTGCGATTAAAAAATTAGCTCAAAAATACGAACTCGGTGGAACGTGTACCGTTTTCTAAATTACTTTTAAACCGTTCAAAATTAGAAAAAACTTTTAACATGGAAAAGTAGCGCATTTTCATAAGCTTTCCAACGCCATATCATTTGCCTCAATTGGATTAGCCGTTTAGAAGTGGCATAAAAAATACGAACTCGGTTGTTCGGTTTGCGAAATTTTACAATTTTCCAAATTACTCTTTAACCAGATGGAATTAGAGAAAACTTTCTACATGTGGAAGGAGCGGATTTGCAGCAGCTTTCCAATGCCATATTATTTGCCTCATTTCGATAAACGGTTTAGAAATGCGATTGAAAATATGATTCAAGTTTTTTGTATGAAGAAAAAATGGTTTTCAAAACTGCTCTTAAACCGCTTACATTTTGCCAAAAATTTAACTTGGGTCATGATACTCGTGTCCATAGCTTTCCAACGGTATATCGCAAGCCCCATTTGGGCAATGTTTGCGGAAGTTCAACCTAGCACTGGGGGAAGTTCAGGTCGAACAACTCAAGCAGTAAAATTGCAACAGAGGCATGTTCATCACGACCCGAGAGCAAATCCACCAATGAGCGAGCTTCCTATTTAAAACGGGCATTTAGTTGCTAAAAATCGCTTGCAGATTACACTTACATCACATAGAACACGACTGACCAGAAAAATTCGTGCGGGGAGACACGGTTGCGAAGATAGCCCGAAGGTCGGGTTCCTACAGAGGGAAGTTCAGGTTGTGTAACTCAGGAAGTTCAGGTTGTGATCAGAATAATATTCTGATCCCGTGATCAGAATAGTGTTTATGTATATATATATGTTCTGTCCTCAACAGCATTCACTTATAGCTATGTCTTCAAGTTGCCTTTTCTGCACTAAAAAATGTGCTCGGAGCCTTACCCCATCTGCGCTTAACTCTCCTAAAACTCTCTAAATCTTCATATGCATTCTATTGACAAGTGTCAAGTGCCTTCACTGTGTCCTTGTCAGTCAAAGATTTTGAGACAAACATTAAAAACGTTTTATTATCCTTAACCTTTTTGCCAAAATCCGGAGAAGCCGGAACGACCGCCCGCCAAACCAGCTATGCGGTGGGGTCGTGGCACAGTTGTTAAACTGCGCATGCACGCCACGCGTCATGCAATACGTACTGCCAGGGGCAGCGCAGTAAATTCACAGCCCAACTCCCCTCCTTATAAATACAACACCCCCGCGGTCATTAATTCCTCTACTCCCATCGCTGTCTCGCTCGCAACCCTAGCACCGTCACTAGATCTCATCGTCGCCGGAGTAGAAGCGCTTCGCTGCCGCGACCTCTCCGTCATCGTACTCACGTCGGCCGCGATCATATTCGCCCCGCCGCCGCCGTAGCTGTCTTTCGCCACCAAGTTAGGGCGCGGGAGATCGAACTGCTCGGCCTCCTCTCCAACTCATCTAGCAGTTCTTTCTATGTTCTTGAGCGGTAAATAAAACTTCACTTTTTACCGTTTGTTTGATCCGTTTAACTTTCCATATCTTTAGAAAGTTGTTTTATCACTTCCAAATCTAGATCTTCCATCTTTTGTATCTCATGATTTGCAAGTACCTTCACTTATTCTTCACAACTAGTGTGATTCCTCACTTGTACTTATTCAAGGATTCATAAAAATCTGGAACCAACTTATCCAAATAAGTGAATGTCTTCGCACTATGAGGTCAATGTTGTCAAACTGATTTTATCTTCAAAATCCTCTGAGAATGCATATGACCTCTCCTACTTCCCTCGCATCTCTAATTCTTTCACAGGTACATGTCCGTGGGCGAGTCTCGTGGTTCTCATAGACTGAATTCATTTGCAGACTACTTACAGCATCACCTTGACTCTCCTGAAGCCAGTTCTTGTTTGACAAGAAAAGCGAAGACATTCATTTCTGTGAAGCCAATCATATTTGTGAAGCCAATGGCAGGAACCAAATCTGCTAAGAAAGGAGGTAGACAGCGTCGTGAGAACACTGCACTTGATCTGCCTCTAGAGCTCTATGAGATGTACAAGTCTGATCAGGAGGAAACTTATGGGGAGCACAAGTCACGCGTCCAATGGATTCGCAGGTACTGGGATGAGCAATGGTTTTATTAGAATTTTGTAACCCCAGAGTACGGTGCCAAGAATGTTGTGAGGCCACCTTGGGCCGATATTTTCTACAAGAAGCTAAACCCCAAGACCAAGGCCGAAGCCATTCAGCAAGGCTTCTATCCTTGCATGGTGAGGCGGCCCATGCCAAATAACCCAGATCCATCTAGCATACTATGGTGCAGAGATGATGATCTCTTTGAAGCAAACTATCAGCTTGCCAAGGTCTCTGCCGCCCAAAACAAGAAGGACTATGGGATTGACTTCAATCCAAGCCCTGCAGAACCCAGGCCAGATGGCTCTCGTGAGGCCGAAGCCAATCTGATTGGCCCTATGATGATCGTGCTGCATATATTGCACACTTGGCCGAACAAATAGCTCACGCTGAAGCTGCTCAAGAAGGAGCCCAACCATCTGCTGCTCCTGAATCCTCGAAGCCTATCAAGAAGGCAAAGGCTTCAAAAGCTGCTTTTGCACCAAAGGCTTCTAGAGTGAAGCCCCTGAAGATTGCACCTCCTGAATCCAGTGTGCACTCAAAAGACTTGTCTCGGGCCTCTCCGAAGGCAAAAGATACTGTTGGGCGTGCTCCTCCTCCTACCAGAATCCTGCGTGATGATGTTGAGATTATTGATCTATCCAGTGATGAAGATCTTGATGATGATGCACTGGATCTGCTGATAAAGAACATGCAGGAAAATGTTGATATCTTCAAGAACCTACCTCTGTTTCATGCTGACATTCAGAACAACTTCATTGATGAATGGTTTGACAATCCAGAAGTCTCTCTTGACGATCTTCAACTGCCCATTGGCATCAGCGTTGCCTTCCAAGGTTTTGTTAACCAAGAACTTTCTATTGCTCAAAAGGTAATTGAGCAGAAGAACAAGATTGATCATGAGAAGGTTATCTTCAAGAAGTATGTGGCCAAGCTAAGTGCCACTGATATTGAAAAGTTCAAGCTGATGATGAATGACCTCAAGGCAGAATTCAAGAAGCGTCGTGATGAAGCCAAATCCTCTCGTGAGCGCCTGAAGAGCTATGCTAAAAAGTGTGTTAAGACACAAAGTGAGGCTTTGAAGAGAAATTCTCTTAGCCGTCCAGGCATTGATCCCAAGCTTGCTGCCAAGAAAAAGAAGAAGTCTGACACTTCTGCTCATGAGGCTTCATAGCAAGAAATGCCAAAGATCATCTTCCCTCCTAGTATGACTGGTCCGAAGCCAAATGCTCCATCTGTTGCTTCCGAGAGGAAGAAGACCAAGCAAGCTGAAGCTGAAGCCAAGAAGCGCAAGCTTCAGGTAACTTCTGAAGCCGCACCGTCTCAGAAAAGGCTGAAGTCAAAATCTTCAAAGGCTTCACGTAAGGAACAAGCACCAACATTCTCATCTACTCCTAAAGAGCCATTGCTTGTAAAGCCTCTATCAGTTGCCTTGCCTGCCTCCTCCCACCAAGAGCGTCGAATGGTTGTGCATGAACCTGCTATCACAGAGGATCATGTTACTATTGAAATTCCAGTTGTTGTCACCACCGCAGCTGAAGACATTGGTCATGAAGACAATGTTGATAGAGAGGATGATGAAGTCCTTCATCAACTTACACAGAACCCGGTATCATCGCCTGTGCCTTCGCACAGTGAGCCCATAAGCATTGGCTGTCCCACGACACCAATTGCCCAAGATGAGTTCTGGGAAGAGCAACACCCCAACTCTCCGCTCCATGAAGTCATTCCACGTACTCCACCAGCTCAAGTCACCACACCAGTGCTTGAGACCCCCCAAGCAACACCAGAAGATGTGGAGAAGACAACGCCTTCCCCTCAAGCGTCGCCAGCATTTCACAGGCTTCGCAAAGGCCCAAGGTCCTCTGTCTCCATGTCCAGTATTCCCGGAGAGGATGTGCAAACCACAAGCTCAGTCGCACGTCAAGTGTTTCCTAAAGCCATCCCTTTGGATACTATGCAAGAGTCTAAAGCCAAAGAGGCTGAAGATATTCCGGCAGCATCAACCGATGACAACCAAGAAGATGAACAATTTGTGATTCCTGCTGCTGAAACTATTGTGATTCTAGAAGCGAATTTGTTTGACCCCCGGTGTTATTAAAGCCACTACTGCTGCTGCTGCCACCCATACTGAAGCCAGTGATGTGATCGTGGCTGAAGCCACTGAGACTGCTACTCCATAGCCTGAAGCCAATCTGAATCTTGAAGCCAATGCCGCCACCAAAGACAGTCAACCATCCACCTCAAATGTTGCTGCTGCTGCACCTGTACCGCATACAATGGCGAGGGCTTTCAATCATGAAGGACAATTGGTCAGCGTCAGATGGCCTGTACTTACACCACCTGAATTACATGGGCCTTTGTATGAATACCATGTTGAGCAAAGGCCTCAAACACAGAAGCCAATTCCCAGATTGCCAAGGCTTCCCAGCGGTGCCACAACTGTGACTTCCTTCAGTGTGCTGAACTTTAGAGAGCACAACACATCCTTTGACAAGGCCAAGAATCCTTACAAGAGACCAAAGATGTCTTCGGACAGATTATGGAGTCCGTTGCAACGAAGCTATTACTCATGCATCCTCTACAATCAGGACAGGATCCTTCCCCACAAGCGCCTCAGTTGTGATGCTATGGCTGGCCCGCCTTGCTTAGAAGAAGCCCTTGATTGCTTTCGAGATGTTGGTCTGCTTCTGATGAGGACATCAATACCATTGTTACACCCACAGCCCCTGCTTCTATACATACTGGACCAATTACTAGAGCTCGCGCACGTCAATTAAAATATCAGGTACTTTCGTTTCTTGGTAATGATTCTAAAGTTCATGAGAATATGATGCTGCCTAAATTGGATACATTTGTTTTGCTTACAAATGAAGGGCCTAGCTTGGACAAGAAAGAGGAACCTTGGAGCAAGTTCAAGCATGGAGATGATGGCATGCACAAGGGGAACAAGAACGGAGTTACAAGTGATGATTTCAGGACTTTGAAGCCACCATAATGAGTGCAGGAAGCCTTGGACGAAATATACAAGATGTCACTTCATAAATTTCGTCCAGAGGCTATTATAGGTGCTGCGTCACCTTATTATTGGGCCAGGCCCATGTAATTTCGAAATACTTGAGTATAGGCTGTTTTTAGAGTCCGTATGTGTGGGGAAACAAGAGATAGGGTTGGTTTCGGACCCCTTCTTCAAGGGCCACGAAATCCCCTCCTCTTCCTCCATATATACATCCCTTAGGGCACCGTTTAGACTTTGGGTTTTGTTTAGATTAAAAGTTCGCCATAGCTGCAACTTCGCGTACTTCGTTTGTGTTCAACGACCAGACCAAGACGTCACAGAACCCCACCTTGATCAATAAAGCTTTCATCTTATATTCGCAATATCCAGATTGCAAATCTTAGTTTCTTGCTTGTTCTTCGTTTGCTTGCAGGAGATAGACCCTCGTGGTCAGGTTGATTGTGCTCCGGCGTGGTCAATAACCTCTCGGAGTTGGTTTAGCGATTGCTAAGGCGCGACGTCCTCGCACGTTCGTAGTCGGATCGTCAAAGTCTATTCCACCAAAAACGATAGCGATCATCTCATCGAAAGATCGGGACACCCTCGCCTCTATCAAGTGGTATCAGATTCCCAGGTTGCTCGGTGAGATTTACAGTTTTTCGTAGTTTAGATCGAGTCTGTTCTTCATACCTACAGTCCAGGAAAAAGCCAAAAAAAAAATTTAGGGTTAGTTCATCATATCCGAACCAATCTGAGCCTTTGCATAATCTTTTTAGGGTTTTTGCTTTGTTGAATTTGCGGTTGCATCGTCGTGTCAAGTTGCTGGTCTTAGCGTCTAGTTCTTTAGAGTTTCGAGTTCTGTTCACAAGTTGTCACGCCGCCGCCGCACCATCATCATCGCCCCTACCATATACCACCACAGCTTATCTGCTATTTCTCTGAGTCCATATACCACCACCGATCCGAGTCCATATACCACCACCGATCCGAGTCCATATACCACCACCAATCCGAGCCCACATATACTACCGTCATATACCATCACCAGTCCGAGTTCCACCAGATTCATCTCTGCCACCAGTCCTAGTCCGAGTCCAGTATTTACTTTGCATACTTTTCTGAAAAATTGAGTGGGCCTAGTCTGAACTATTCTACTTATGATAAAGAATTATATGCTCTTGTTCGGACCTTAGAAACATGGCAACATTATTTATGGCCCAAAGAATTTGTTATACATTCTGATCATGAATCTTTGAAACACATTAAAAGTCAAGCAAAACTGAACCGTAGACATGCTAAATGGGTTGAATTTATTGAGACTTTCCCTTATGTCATTAAACACAAGAAGGGTAAAGAAAATGTTATTGCTGATGCATTGTCTCGTCGTTATACTATGCTTTCACAACTTGACTTTAAAATATTTGGTTTGGAGACCATCAAAGATCAATATGTGCATGATGCTGAATTTAAAGATGTATTGCAGAATTGTAAGGAAGGGAGAACATGGAACAAGTTCGTCGTTAACGATGGATTTGTGTTTCGTGCTAACAAGCTATGCATTCCAGCTAGCTCCGTTCGTCTTTTGTTGTTGCAGGAGGCGCATGGAGGAGGATTAATGGGACACTTTGGCGTGAAGAAGACGGAGGATATACTTGCTACACATTTCTTTTGGCCAAAGATGAGACGGGATGTTGAGCGTTCTGTTGCTCGCTGCACTACATGTCAAAAAGCTAAGTCACGACTCAATCCTCATGGTTTATATATGCCTTTGCCTGTACCTAGTGTTCCTTGGGAGGATATATCTATGGACTTTGTTTTAGGTTTACCTCGAACAAAGAAGGGGAGGGATAGCATATTTGTTGTCGTGGATAGGTTCTCGAAAATGGCACACTTTATACCATGTCATAAAAGCGATGATGCTGTTAATGTTGCTGATTTGTTCTTTCGTGAAATTATACGCTTGCATGGTGTGCCAAATACTATTGTTTCAGATCGTGATACTAAATTTCTTACCCACTTTTGGAGATGTTTATGGGCTAAGTTGGGGACTAAACTGCTTTTTAGTACTACATGTCACCCCCAAACTGATGGACAAACTGAAGTAGTCAATAGAACATTGTCTACTATGCTTAGGGCTATTTTGAAGAATAACAAGAAAATGTGGGAAGAATGCTTGCCTCATATTGAATTTGCTTATAATCGTTCATTGCATTCTACTACTAAGATGTGTCCTTTTGAAATTGTGTATGGTTTCCTTCCTCGTGCACCAATTGATTTGTTGCCTCTTCCATCTTCGGAGAAGGTTAATTTTGATGCTAAACAACGTGCTGAATTGATCTTAAAAATGCATGAGTTAACTAAGGAGAACATTGAGCGTATGAATGCTAAATATAAACTTGCTGGAGATAAGGGTAGAAAACATGTTGTGTTTGCACCTGGAGATCTTGTTTGGTTACATTTGCGTAAGGATAGATTTCCTGATTTGCGGAAATCAAAGCTAATGCCACGTGCTGATGGTCCTTTTAAGGTGTTAGAGAAAATAAATGATAATGCATATAAACTTGAGCTGCCTGCAGATTTTGGGGTTAGTCCCACTTTTACCATTGCAGATCTGAAGCCTTATTTGGGTGAGGAAGATGAGCTTCCGTCGAGGACGACTTCATTTCAAGAAGGGGAGGATGATGAGGACATCAATACCATTGTTACACCCACAGCCCCTGCTTCTATACATACTGGACCAATTACTAGAGCTCGCGCACGCCAATTAAAATATCAGGTACTTTCGTTTCTTGGTAATGATTCTAAAGTTCATAAGAATATGATGCTGCCTAAATTGGATACATTTGTTTTGCTTACAAATGAAGGGCCTAGCTTGGACAAGAAAGAGGAACCTTGGAGCAAGTTCAAGCATGGAGATGATGGCATGCACAAGGGGAACAAGAACGGAGTTACAAGTGATGATTTCAGGACTTTGAAGCCACCATAATGAGTGCAGGAAGCCTTGGACGAAATATACAAGATGTCACTTCATAAATTTCGTCCAGAGGCTATTATAGGTGCTGCGTCACCTTATTATTGGGCAAGGCCCATGTAATTTCGAAATACTTGAGTATAGGCTGTTTTTAGAGTCCGTATGTGTGGGGAAACAAGAGATAGGGTTGGTTTCGGACCCCTCCTTCAAGGGCCACGAAATCCCCTCCTTTCCTCCATATATACAGCCCTTAGGGCACCGTTTAGACTTTGGGTTTTGTTTAGATTAAAAGTTCGCCATAGCTGCAACTTCGCGTACTTCGTTTGTGTTCAACGACCAGACCAAGACGTCACAGAACCCCACCTTGATCAATAAAGCTTTCATCTTATATTCGCAATATCCAGATTGCAAATCTTAGTTTCTTGCTTGTTCTTCGTTTGCTTGCAGGAGATAGACCCTCGTGGTCAGGTTGATTGTGCTCCGGCGTGGTCAATAACCTCTCGGAGTTGGTTTAGCGATTGCTAAGGCGCGACGTCCTCGCACGTTCGTAGTCGGATCGTCAAAGTCTACTCCACCAAAAACGATAGCTATCATCTCATCGAAAGATCGGGACACCCCCTCCCCTATCAAGTGGTATCAGATTCCCAGGTTGCTCGGTGAGATTTACAGTTTTTCGTAGTTTAGATCGAGTCTGTTCTTCATACCTACAGTCCAGGAAAAAGCCAAAAAAAAAATATAGGGTTAGTTCATCATATCCGAACCAATCTGAGCCTTTGCATAATCTTTTTAGGGTTTTTGCTTTGTTGAATTTGCGGTTGCATCGTCGTGTCAAGTTGCTGGTCTTAGCGTCTAGTTCTTTAGAGTTTCGAGTTCTATTCACAAGTTGTCACGCCGCCGCCGCACCATCATCATCGCCCCTACCATATACCACCACAGCTTATCTGCTATTTCTCTGAGTCCATATACCACCACCGATCCGAGTCCATATACCACCACCGATCCGAGTCCATATACCACCACCAATCCGAGCCCACATATACTACCGTCATATACCATCACCAGTCCGAGTTCCACCAGATTCATCTCTGCCACCAGTCCTAGTCCGAGTCCAGTATTTATTCCTTTATTTTAGAGTTCCAGATCACGCGATACTACGAGTCGTGAACAAGTCGGATTCCCCAATTTTCGTGCTACCCGCAGAAGAAAAATAGTTCCAGTTTCAAAAAAAAAAAAACTAAGTCTGGAAAATTCTGGCTAGGCAGTTTTTATTCAACATTGCATCTCTGAATTGATTATTGCTGACCCTTTTTGCTGCCATATCATAAGCCTTCCCAGCTCCACATACATCTACATTGTGCATTTGACACCACCTGGCAATCGCTCTGTCCAAGCTCTGAGAGTTTTGACTACAAAGGTTGCCGATCACCACCTGCTGCTGGGTAAGAACTGGTAAGAATTTGAGATTTGCTTGACGGATTTGTGACACCACACCACACCACCACCACTTTCTAGTAGTCTGTAGGATCATATTCTTGTGTGTTTCTATTGCTGCTAACCATGGCAGGATCACAAGCCGACGAGATTGACTGGGAGAACATGACGAACAAGGAGTTGCATGATAAATTTCAGCAAATGATGAGTGGCCAGGTGGGAGATGTGCTAAACAGATTTGAAGAGGCCATGGAGAAGATAGATGGCATGGAGAAGTCGTTCGAGACAAAGCTGGATAACAAGTTTAATGAATTGCTCACGCGTCTTCCCCAACCACCATCGGCTGCACCTGTCGCACCTCTGCAACGACAACAACAACGCCCCCTTCCAAATCAGTTCGGACGAGCGAAGCGTGTTCCTCTTGAGGATGGCCAAACTTCTGGTGCTGCTGTACCTACTGTTGATGCTTCTTTGGCTTCTGCTCCTGCTGCTGCTGGTGCCGAGGAGGAGGATGATTACGCGGGCGATTATGAGGATGAGGTTGATCAAAATCATAACTACGTGCAACCACCAGCACCAGGTCTTCCACATGCAAATAATCGCAATGGTAGGTCTGCACCACCACTTCAGGTACGAGATCATGACCATCTTCCTAAATTAAAATTGAATATTCCACCATTCGAGGGTAGATATGTTCCTGATATATATCTTACTTGGGAGTTAGAAACTGAACAACGTTTTACATGTTTACAATATCCCGAGGAACGACGTGTTGCTGCTGCTGTTTGTGCTTTCACTAGTTTTGCATGTGTATGGTGGTCTGAACATTGTAGATTATATCCTATTCCAGCTACGTGGGCTGCTTTGAAAACTGCTATGCGTACTCGTTGGGTTCCACCATATTATCAACGTGAATTACTTCAAAAATTGCAGCGCTTAAGACAAGGAAAAAATTCTGTAGAAGAATATTATCAGGAATTACAAACTGGCATGATTAGATGTGGTATTGTTGAGGAGAATGAAGCTATGCTTGCACGTTTCATGGGTGGATTAAATAGAGAGATTCAGACCATTCTAGAGTATAAGGAGTATAATAATATCACTCGTTTATTCCATCTTGCTTGTAAAGCTGAACGTGAAGTGCAGGATCGACAGGCATTGGCGCGAACTAATTTTTCTGCACGTCGATCTTCATCATGGACACCGCGTGCCTCCTCTACTCCCACACGTCCTACTGCGGCACCACTGACTTCAGCCGCCAATTCCAATCGAGATACAAGAAAACAGGCACCACCACCACCATCTGCCAAGAGTACACCTTCTGGGCCTGTCCAGAGCTCTTCTTCATCTATGGCATCAACAGGCACACACATGATATTATTTGTCGTCATTGTAAGGGAAGAGGTCATTATGCGAGAGAATGCCAATCTCCGCGTGTTATGATTGCTACTGAGGATGGTGGGTATGAGTCCTCTAGTGATTATGATGAGGAGACTTTGGCTCTTATTACAAGTGAAGAACACGGTGGAGATGATTCTGATCATGAGACGCAATACATGGCTCCTGAAGACGCTGATAGGTATGAATGTTTAGTTGCTCAACGTGTTTTGAGTGTGCAGGTCACACAAGCTGAGCAAAATCAGAGGCATAATTTGTTCCATACAAAGGGAGTTGTGAAGGAACGTTCTGTTCGCGTCATCATAGATGGAGGGAGCTGCAACAACTTGGCTAGCATGGAGATGGTGGAGAAGCTATCTCTCACCACAAGACCACATCCACATCCTTACTATATCCAATGGTTCAACAACAGCGGCAAGGTTAAGGTAACACGTACTGTTCGTGTGCATTTTAGTATCTCTACATATGCTGATTATGTTGATTGTGATGTGGTACCCATGGAAGCATGTTCATTATTACTTGGTAGACCATGGCAATTTGATAAAAATTCTGTACACCATGGTAGAAACAATCAGTATACTCTTGTTCATAAGGATAAACATATTACTTTGCTTCCTATGACTCCTGATTCTATTTTGAAAGATGATATTAATAGAGCTAGTAAAGCAAAACAGGAGAAAAATAAGAGTGAAAATCAGATTGTGGCAATAGAATTTGAGCAACAAATGAAGCCTAATAATAAACCATCTAGTGTTGCTTCTGAAATTAAATTGAAAAGTGCATGCTTACTTGCCACCAAATCTGATATTGATGATCTAGATTTCAGCAATTCTGTTTGCTATGCTTTTGTGTGCAAAGAGGCATTATTTTCATTCGAGGACGTGCCTTCCTCTTTGCCTCCTGCGGTCACTAACATTTTGCAGGAGTTCGCTGACGTCTTTCCACAAGACGTGCCACCGGGATTACCACCTATTCGCGGGATTGAGCATCAGATTGACTTAATTCCAGGTGCTTCGTTGCCAAACCGTGCGCCATACCGTACCAATCCAGAGGAGACGAAGGAGATTATGCGTCAAGTACAGGAGTTGCTCGACAAAGGTTATATACGCGAATCCCTTAGTCCTTGTGCTGTTCCTATTATTCCAGTGCCGAAAAAGGATGGTACATCGCGTATGTGTGTTGATTGTAGAGGCATTAATAATATTACTATTCGTTATCGTCATCCTATTCCTAGACTAGATGATATGCTTGATGAATTGAGTGGCTCTACAATATTCTCCAAAGTTGATTTGCGTAGTGGATACCATCAAATTCGTATGAAATTGGGGGATGAATGGAAAACAGCATTTAAAACAAAGTTTGGATTATATGAGTGGTTAGTCATGCCTTTTGGGTTAACTAATGCACCTAGTACTTTCATGAGATTAATGAACGAAGTTTTGCGTGCTTTCATTGGACGATTTGTGGTAGTCTATTTTGATGATATACTGATTTATAGCAGATCTTTGGAGGAACATTTGGAACATTTACGTGCTGTTTTTATTGCTTTACGTGATGCACGTTTGTTTGGTAACCTTGGGAAGTGCACCTTTTGCACCGATCGAGTATCTTTTCTTGGCTATTTTGTTACTCCACAGGGAATTGAAGTTGATAAAGCCAAGATTGAAGCTATTGAGAGTTGGCCACAGCCCAAAACGGTCACTCAAGTGAGGAGTTTTCTTGGACTCGCTGGTTTCTATAGGCGTTTTGTGAGAGATTTCAGCACCATTGCTGCACCTCTCAATGAGCTTACAAAGAAAAATGTGCCTTTTGTTTGGGGTACCTCACAGGAAGAAGCCTTCACGGTATTGAAAGATAAGTTGACACATGCTCCTTTACTCCAACTTCCTGATTTTAATAAGACTTTTGAGCTTGAATGTGATGCTAGTGGAATTGGATTAGGAGGTGTTTTATTACAAGATGGCAAACCTGTTGCATACTTTTCTGAAAAATTGAGTGGGCCTAGTCTGAACTATTCTACTTATGATAAAGAATTATATGCTCTTGTTCGGACCTTAGAAACATGGCAACATTATTTATGGCCCAAAGAATTTGTTATACATACTGATCATGAATCTTTGAAACACATTAAAAGTCAAGCAAAACTGAACCGTAGACATGCTAAATGGGTTGAATTTATTGAGACTTTCCCTTATGTCATTAAACACAAGAAGGGTAAAGAAAATGTTATTGCTGATGCATTGTCTCGTCGTTATACTATGCTTTCACAACTTGACTTTAAAATATTTGGTTTGGAGACCATCAAAGATCAATATGTGCATGATGCTGAATTTAAAGATGTATTGCAGAATTGTAAGAAAGGGAGAACATGGAACAAGTTCGTCGTTAACGATGGATTTGTGTTTCGTGCTAACAAGCTATGCATTCCAGCTAGCTCCGTTCGTCTTTTGTTGTCCCGGGCTCTGATACCACTTGATAGAGGCGGGGGTGTCCCAATCTTTCGATGAGATGATAGCTATCGATTTGGTGGAGTCGACTTTGACGATCCGACTACAAACGTGCACGACGTTGCGCCTTAGCAATCGCTAAACCAATCTCCCGAGGTTACTGACGATACTGAAAGCACGATCAGCCTGACCACTAAGGTCTATTCCTGCACGCAATCGAAGAACAAGCAAGAATATGATAATGCAATCTGAATATTGCGAATATAGATGAAGTATTGATAGAGGTGGCGATCCGAAAGCGGTCTTGGTCTGGTCGTTGGACACAAACGAAGTACACGAAGTTGCAATGGCTAACTTTTAATCTAAACAAATCCCAAAGTCTAAACGGTGCCCTAAGGGCTGTATATATGGAGGAAGAGGAGGGGATTTCGTGGCCCTTGAAGGAGGGGTCCGAAACCAACCCTATCTCTTGTTTCCCCACACATACGGACTCTAAAAACAGCCTATACTCAAGTATTTCGAAATTACATGGGCCTGGCCCAATAATAAGGTGACGCAGCACCTATAATAGCCTCTGGACGAAATTTATGAAGTGACATCTTGTATATTTCGTCCAAGGCTTCCTGCACTCATTATGGTGGCTTCAAAGTCCTGAAATCATCACTTGTAACTCCGTTCTTGTTCCCCTTGTGCATGCCATCATCTCCATGCTTGAACTTGCTCCAAGGTTCCTCTTTCTTGTCCAAGCTAGGCCCTTCATTTGTAAGCAAAACAAATATATCCAATTTAGGCAGCATCATATTCTCATGAACTTTAGAATCATTACCAAGAAACGAAAGTACCTGATATTTTAATTTGCGTGCGCGAGCTCTAGTAATTGGTCCAGTATGTATAGAAGCAGGGGCTGTGGGTGTAACAATGGTATTGATGTCCTCATCATCCTCCCCTTCTTGAAATGAAGTCATCCTCGACGGAAGCTCATCTTCCTCACCCAAATAAGGCTTCAGATCTGCAATGTTAAAAGTGGGACTAACCCCAAAATCTGCAGGCAGCTCAAGTTTATATGCATTATCATTTATTTTCTCTAACACCTTAAAAGGACCATCAGCACGTGGCATTAGCTTTGATTTGCGCAAATCAGGAAATCTATCCTTACGCAAATGTAACCAAACAAGATCTCCAGGTGCAAACACAACATGTTTTCTACCCTTATCTCCAGCAAGTTTATATTTAGCATTCATACGCTCAATGTTCTCCTTAGTTAACTCATGCATTTTTAAGATCAATTCAGCACGTTGTTTAGCATCAACATTAACCTTCTCCGAAGATGGAAGAGGCAACAAATCAATTGGTGCACGAGGAAGGAAACCATACACAATTTCAAAAGGACACATCTTAGTAGTAGAATGCAATGAACGATTATAAGCAAATTCAATATGAGGCAAGCATTCTTCCCACATTTTCTTGTTATTCTTCAAAACAGCCCTAAGCATAGTAGACAATGTTCTATTGACTACTTCAGTTTGTCCATCAGTTTGGGGGTGACATGTAGTACTAAAAAGCAGTTTAGTCCCCAACTTAGCCCATAAACATCTCCAAAAGTGGCTAAGAAATTTAGTATCACGATCTGAAACAATAGTATTTGGCACACCATGCAAGCGTATAATTTCACGAAAGAACAAATCAGCAACATTAACAGCATCATCGCTTTTATTACATGGTATAAAGTGTGCCATTTTCGAGAACCTATCCACGACAACAAATATGCTATCCCTCCTCTTCTTTGTTCGAGGTAAACCTAAAACAAAGTCCATAGATATATCCTCCCAAGGAACACTAGGTACAGGCAAAGGCATATATAAACCATGAGGATTGAGTCGTGACTTAGCTTTTTGACATGTAGTGCAGCGAGCAACAAAACGCTCAACATCGCGTCTCATCTTTGGCCAAAAGAAATGTGTAGCAAGTATATCCTCCGTCTTCTTCACGCCAAAGTGTCCCATTAATCCTCCTCCATGCGCCTCCTGCAACAACAAAAGACGAACGGAGCTAGCTGGAATGCATAGCTTGTTAGCACGAAACACAAATCCATCGTTAACAACGAACTTGTTCCATGTTCTCCCTTCCTTACAATTCTGCAATACATCTTTAAATTCAGCATCATGCACATATTGACCTTTGATGGTCTCCAAACCAAATATTTTAAAGTCAAGTTGTGAAAGCATAGTATAACGACGAGACAATGCATCAGCAATAACATTTTCTTTACCCTTCTTGTGTTTAATGACATAAGGGAAAGTCTCAATAAATTCAACCCATTTAGCATGTCTACGGTTCAGTTTTGCTTGACTTTTAATGTGTTTCAAAGATTCATGATCAGAATGTATAACAAATTCTTTGGGCCATAAATAATGTTGCCATGTTTCTAAGGTCCGAACAAGAGCATATAATTCTTTATCATAAGTAGAATAGTTCAGACTAGGCCCACTCAATTTTTCAGAAAAGTATGCAACAGGTTTGCCATCTTGTAATAAAACACCTCCTAATCCAATTCCACTAGCATCACATTCAAGCTCAAAAGTCTTATTAAAATCAGGAAGTTGGAGCAAAGGAGCATGTGTCAACTTATCTTTCAATACCGTGAAGGCTTCTTCCTGTGAGGTACCCCAAACAAAAGGCACATCCTTCTTTGTAAGCTCATTGAGAGGTGCAGCAATGGTGCTGAAATCTCTCACAAAACGCCTATAGAAACCAGCGAGCCCAAGAAAACTCCTCACTTGAGTGACTGTTTTGGGCTGTGGCCAACTCTCAATAGCTTCAATCTTGGCTTTATCAACTTCAATTCCCTGTGGAGTAACAACATAGCCAAGAAAAGATACTCGGTCGGTGCAAAAGGTGCACTTCCCAAGGTTACCAAACAAACGTGCTGAATTGATCTTAAAAATGCATGAGTTAACTAAGGAGAACATTGAGCGTATGAATGCTAAATATAAACTTGCTGGAGATAAGGGTAGAAAACATGTTGTGTTTGCACCTGGAGATCTTGTTTGGTTACATTTGCGTAAGGATAGATTTCCTGATTTGCGCAAATCAAAGCTAATGCCACGTGCTGATGGTCCTTTTAAGGTGTTAGAGAAAATAAATGATAATGCATATAAACTTGAGCTGCCTGCAGATTTTGGGGTTAGTCCCACTTTTAACATTGCAGATCTGAAGCCTTATTTGGGTGAGGAAGATGAGCTTCCGTCGAGGACGACTTCATTTCAAGAAGGGGAGGATGATGAGGACATCAATACCATTGTTACACCCACAGCCCCTGCTTCTATACATACTGGACCAATTACTAGAGCTCGCGCACGTCAATTAAAATATCAGGTACTTTCGTTTCTTAATAATGATTCTAAAGTTCATGAGAATATGATGCTGCCTAAATTGGATACATTTGTTTTGCTTACAGATGAAGGGCCTAGCTTGGACAAGAAAGAGGAACCTTGGAGCAAGTTCAAGCATGGAGATGATGGCATGCACAAGGGGAACAAGAACGGAGTTACAAGTGATGATTTCAGGACTTTGAAGCCACCATAATGAGTGCAGGAAGCCTTGGACGAAATATACAAGATGTCACTTCGTAAATTTCGTCCAGAGGCTATTATAGGTGCTGCGTCACCTTATTATTGGGCCAGGCCCATGTAATTTCGAAATACTTGAGTATAGGCTGTTTTTAGAGTCCGTATGTGTGGGGAAACAAGAGATAGGGTTGGTTTCGGACCCCTCCTTCAAGGGCCACGAAATCCCCTCCTCTTCCTCCATATATACAGCCCTTAGGGCGCTG